>JADHKQ010000010.1:0-436737 GCA_019925375.1 Sporothrix euskadiensis | reverse complement strand
AGAGAGAGAGCTCACCTTGAGCAAAGACGGTGTTGATGGTCAGGATGACGAGAGACATGAATGTGGTTGTGCCGACCAGAATCCAGACAATATGGCCCAACATGAACCACGAAAGAAAAGCACCCCATTCGTCAGCGTTCCAGGGCCGCATGCTGCGGATGGTCAGCCACTTGAAGCGGACCTTGAGCCGTTGTGTGAAGCCGTTGGCTGCGGCCAGGAGCTCTTCTTTCGTCGGCCGGTGCGGGATCTTGGGCAGATGGGACTGCAGATATTTGGATACAGAGCTGGCAATCGTCTCGGCGTCTTCGCCTTCCGGGGGATGCCGTTGTGGCGGCGGCTGGTTTTGTTGTCCGGCGGCGCCCTTGTTTTCGCCTTCTGCTGGTGATTTCTTCCGTGTTGATTCTGCGTCGATCTGTTGTTTGCTCTTGTCTCCGCTGCCGGGTGTCTGCGACTGGCGGGAAGATGGGGTGTTGTTGTGGCTGTTGTTGCCGCTGTTGGTGCTCTTATAACGCCTCGCATCCAGGCTCCGTGTTGACAGTGTTTGAGTTTGTGGTTTGCTCCCAAGTCTGGACAGAAGAAGCGTGCTATCCTGTTGTCTCTGTTGAGATTGTGGCTGGGGTTTGCTGCTGCTGTGTAGCTGCTGGTGCTGTCGTTGCTGGTGCTGCCATGCCTGCCGGGCAAGCCGGCTGATGCTCGATTTCTGTGCTGCACTCTGCCCGGAGAGTGCCGTGTCGGCAGCGGCAGTGCATGTCGCAACAACGGCGGAGGGAGGTGTTGAAGGAGAGCTCAGACCGAGCAGGAGAAGGCCGCCGGATGTGCAGCTTCGACGGACGTGGTTGGGCGATATTCTCGAGTTGGCAGCAGTCGTATAGCTGTTGACGGGCGAAGTAAAGTTGAAGCGCCGTGGGCGGCCGGAAAACGAAAATTGCCGGCCCGAAAGAAAAGAAAAGCTGCGTCTTGCCGCTTTGCTGCCGCCGCGGCCGCCTGCCGCTTCAACTATTGTTGCTGAGGCCACGGCGTGGGCGGAAAAGACATGGTGGGCGATGCCGAGTCCCGTCAAGGACCGCCGCTGGCTCCGACCGCCATACTGTAGCTGCCGCCCAACTGTCGAGGGAGCTTGCGAGGCCCACGAATCAACCGAGTCCCGGACAGAAGCCCAGAAGCGGCGACCCAGTTGATGGGTCGATGCAGAGCTAGAAGGCATTTTGCATTTTCGGGTGGGGTGGGAGGTAGTGGTGGAGGGGGAGGAGGAGGAAGGGAGGCTGTCGGAAAGGCCGGGGAGGGCGGAGAGGGCGGAGAGGGCGTGAAAAGTCTTTCAGACGAAAAGATCAAACTGGAAAAGAAGACGACGTCGAGGTCGAAGAAAAGAAAAGAAAAACAAAGTCCAGTATTGGGCGGCGGCAGAAAGAAAAAATCCAGGCTAGTCAAGTCAGTACATAGTCGCCTGCTGGCATGTGTCAGGCAGAAAACCGGGCTAGCTGGAGGTCGATTGAAGACTTTTTGTCTTTGTCGGTTCGTGGCTGCTTATGTTGCCTGACGTCGAGGTCTCGGACAGAAGATGTCTCTCCTTTTTTGATATGGCGGTGGGAGGAGGGGGGGAAAGGAGTTATGACGAGAGATGTGTGTCTCAAAAAAAGCAAGCGACAACATTGGCTGGGTTTTCTCCCATTCGTTCTTTCCTGCTTCTGCTCTGCGTTGTCAAAAGTCTGGGTTTGTTCCCCCTCGCTCCTGCCCGGGACGGTGTGAAGTCTATTGGCAGTTAGTCCACACCTCTTTCCCTGCGAATGACGCGCTCTCTGTTTAGGTGCCTCTTGCGTGCTTACTTCCCTGGTCTGGGCTCTGTCTTAGCGGTCTTAGCGGTCTTGGGCGCTGCTGCCAGTGCCCAATGCACAAGGATGGCGGGGGGGAGCAAAAGTACCAGGCAAAAAAAAAAAGTGGAGGCTGGGGGCGGGACATAGCAAGAGCGACCAAGCAAAACCCAAGCAAAAATTGTGCACAGAGGCTGAAAGGAAAGACTTGCCCAATTTGGCGGTCAAGCCGATAAGCCCCGATAAGGAAGCAACAACCGTCAATGTTCCCCACCAAGGCAGAAAAAAAAAGTTTAATGGACAGCGGGACTCTGCGAAAAGCGAAAATTTGGTGTACAGCGAAAAAAAAGTTGAAGATTGAGATACCGCCCTGGCAACGACAACATACAACGGCAGAACCAACGATTTTTCGCGACACCCACCCTACCGACGAGTCCCATACATTCATCATTCATTGATACACAACGAAAAAAGACAATATGCCTGCACCGACTGCCGCCAAAAAGGTGGATGCGCCGGTGGCCCAAGATGTGGCCCAGCCGAGTATGTCAACATCTCACGAGAAATTGATACAAGGGGCGGAGAGAACACAAACTAACATCTGCAGTCACCCAAGACGAAGTTGAGACGCTGCTCGATGCGGCTGCTGCCACCGACTCGCTGACCCTGGCCGAAATCCCGGCTGAGAAATCCACGCCGATTCTGCTGGGTGCCGCCGACCCGGGCAGCGACGACTTTGCCGCTGGCATGGATATTGACGAAGAGTCACGGCCCAAGTTTGCCGCGGCCAAGGACAGCGAGACGGCCGTGCGCCGCGAGGTCCGCAAGGTTCCCATTCCCCCACACCGCATGTCGCCTCTGAAAGCGACGTGGTCGAAAATGTGAGCCACCCCCGGAAGGCAGGATGAATGTTCCAGTCTTCAGTTACTATTACTGACGCCGCTTCGCGGCTAGTTACACACCCCTCGTCGAGAACCTCAAGCTCCAGGTCCGCATGAACATCAAGACCAAGGCCGTCGAGCTGCGGACATCCCGCAGCACGACCGAGACGGGCGCGATCCAAAAGGGCGAGGACTTTGTGCGGGCGTACGCCATGGGTTTCGATGTCGAGGACGCCGTGGCCATTCTGCGTCTCGACGGCATCTACATTCAATCCTTTGAGATCAAGGACGTCAAGACGCTCGAGGGCGACCACTTGGCGCGTGCCGTGGGCCGCATTGTGGGCAAGGACGGCCGCACAAAGTATGCGATTGAAAACACTACGAAGACGCGGATTGTGGTGGCGGGCGGCAGCAAGATCCACATTCTGGGCGGCTTCAAGGAGATTGGCATGGCGCGGGAAAGTGTTGTGTCGTTAATGTGTGTATCCCCCACGCCCCTCCCCTCTATCTATATTGTCCCTGCTAACAGAACAGTCTCGGCAAGCCACCAGGCAAGGTGTACGGCAACCTGCGGTCGATCAGCGCGCGTCTCAAGGAGCGGTTCTAAACGAAAGAGACGACAAGAGACGACAAGAGACGGCAGGAGACGAGTGTGCGTTCAATTTATTTATTTTTTGGTTTCTGGGAGACTGTCTTGGGAGCTCGCATTATATTGGGCCGGCGTTCATGCTTTTGTGTTTGTTACCATTGTTCATTTTCACGTCTTTATTTCTCGCTTGGCTACAAAAAGTTATTATTTTGACGACTTTATACGAATTAAATCAATCAAATTACGAACGCGGATCAAAATTAAATAAATCATCGTTATATTTGGTATCAAAAAGGGGATATCATTATAAACAAATCATCGCTTTCCATCGCTATGTTCACCAGTTCGCCGCACCCTTTTTGTCTGCCTTCTTCCAAGTCCACCGCCTCACCGAATATACACCTCCACACTGTCCAGATCCTCCATTTCAGCCTCACCAACCGTCAAAGTGCCCTCCAGCTCATCACCGTCCCACATGATGGCGACCGTCTTGTCCGGTTCGATGCCGCGCTGCAGACGGAACGCCGTAGCCAGCGTCTCGACCGTGGTGTCACTGTGAGCAGTAATCTTGAGCTTCTCGTACTCGCGGGAAGCGAGGACAAGACGGATGCGCGTGCTAGAGGCAGCAGCGGCTTCAGGAGCTTGGCTTGTGCCACGGCTCTGCCCTTGCCCTTGTGTGTCGCCACCACCAGCAACGTCGTCATCATCGTCGCTCACTTCGACCAGCTCGCCCAGGTTAAGCCGGCGCCGGCGCTCCTCGTCCTCGAGATAGGCATCGTACAGCTGCTGGGTCCAGATCTCGAGATGCAGACCGCCGTTTTGAAAGCCGGCTGTCGATCCCACATCACCGCTGCTCATACCAGAGAGATCGCGAAAGCGACCTTTATGGTCGGGTTTGACATTCAGAGACTGCCCCGTGGTAAAGTTGTAGATCTTGCTGCCCTTCCATGTCAACAAAACACTCTGCTGCTCTTCGTCGGACAAAAACACATTGTGTTTGGTGGCGTGGCTGAGGTAGGCGTTGCGGACGTAGCGCATCTCCTGATCCATGCGCATAAACGCCATCAAGGGCGGGCACTCTTGGGGCAGGTGTGATGTGATAAAGACGCGGTACTGCAGGTCGCTGGGTGTTGGCTGGGAAGAGGGAATGACTGTAGAAGTGCGAGGGGGTGGTGTTGCTGACCGGACCTCCGTCGGTGTTGCCTGGTCATCAGACAAGCCCAGGTTGGAGCCTGAGCGGCCCATGGAGGCCGTTGCTGCCTGCGATGCCGTCGTCGGGTTGGTCGGGTTGGTCGTGGCGGTTGTGTTGGACGAGAACGTGGCCAAGCCGGCCGGCGCATCGCTGACATCGGGTTCACCAAAGACGGCCTCAATCTCAGCTTCCTTTCTGGCCTTGGCCGCCTTGTCGCGGGCCCTCTGGATGTACTCGGCAAACTCTGGATCGACCGCCTCCATCACTTCCTGCTCTTTCTTCTTGGTAGGGACAGGCGCTCTCCGTTCTGGTGGCCGGTATGGCTGGATGTCGACGTCCGAGTCCGAGTCGTCGGTCGAGTCGATAACAACGACCAAAGGGTCTTTCGCGGCGCTCCGTGTCGATCTTGTCTGCTGTGTCTGCTGTGTCTGCTGTCGTGTACTCTTTGCAGGCGGGCTGTCTGCGATTGCATTTGTGTAGACGACTTGGGCGTTAACCGAGTGAGTTGTCGCATTGCCCTTGCCCTTGTCGACTCGCGACCGCGGTGCTGGCGATGGCGATGGCGATGGCGACAGGCTGTTGGTGGGAGACCGTGACCGTCTGTTGTTGTATCGGCTCGGACTGTTCAGCAGCGAGCTTGTCGAGGACCGACTGCCCGCACGCAGCGCCGTCAGCCGTGCCTTGATGTCTGCATTGTCGTCGTCGTCGTCATCGTCGTCCGAATTGTGCGAGTTGTGCGACTCGTGCGATACTTTGCGCCGTTTCGTGTCGTGGTCAGCCGTGCGCGAGGGACTTGATGAACGAACGCTCGGCTTTACGTCTTTTGTCTCTTTTCCCTCTTTTCCCTCTCTCCCCTTCCCCCTGTTCTTTTTCGCGGCCGCCGCTTCGCGCGCCTCGATTGCTTTCCGCTTCTCCTCCAAGACTTTCGGAAAAAAGAACTTGGCACGCCGAAAAGCGTCAACGCCCGGGCCTTCAGAGACAGGCGCAGCAGCGTCCAAGTCGGCATCGATACTAGCGAGCAGGCTGGCGAGCTTGCTGTTGCGATCGGCGGCAGAAGTAGACGATGCGACGCGGGGCGCTGGTTTTGACGCGGCCGTCGAGGCCGATTCTGGTGGCTCCATGAAGACGAGTGGAGGGCGAGCCGTCGAGTTGTTGACGCGGTTCTGACGACGTGAAGACGTGGAGAGGAGAGAGGGAAAAAAGGTCAAAATAGCCGTAAGTGCGCTAGCCTCGTGAGATCCTTTCCTTTGACGCGCGCTGAACTTCGCTGGTCCAACAGCGCGCAAAGCGTGTAAATGGGCCCAGAACCTTTGGAGCACTTTTTAGGCAGACTAGGGTACGTAATCAATAGGCTGCCCACGCGAAAATGCCACGCAAAAAGACGGGATGACATAAGTCACTGAAAGGTGGGTCCCCTGACCCCAAGTAGAAGGTGCGCGGAGAAGATGGAGAAAACGGGGAAAGAACGGAGCTGGGTGCGCTGGAAACGGCCATGATTAGAAGGTGCTCGTTTTGGGGGAAGAACAGGTGCCTCGGCATTGCTATCCACTCAGAGTCGCACCTTCCTCCAAAGTAGCAAAAAGTCAGGAGAAACAACCACGGCAAAAAAAGAGAAGAGTACGTTGTACTCTCACCTTTTCCCCGGATATTCGTTGAAATCTCGTTGAAAAATACGGCCTTTTCCCTCGCACTCGGCTCCCCCCAGACGCTTTGCGTCAGCAAGCTTCGTACTCAGTCCCCTGTCTCGCTCAGATCACCCCGACGGACCCGCCAAAGTGCAAGCTTGTGACACTCGAATTCTCTGTATATACGTAGAGACGAGGACCTTTCAACAAACGACGACCAAGAAGACGACCAAGAAGATCAACACAGACAACTACTCACGTCGACACATCTTCTTTCAGCCTCCGTCACTCCTTTTCTCTCCCTCACCTCCGCATTCACAATGGGCAGCAAGCAGCCGCATGAGTTTCTCAGCCCCGTGTGGCGCGATGGCATTTTCAGTATGTAGCCCGACATCTTCGTTCCTCGACGATAGTCTACATGTTTTGCTGACGCACTCCTTCTAGACGGCCGCGTCGTGTTCGTGACGGGCGGCGCTGGCGACATCTGCAGCGCCCAGACC
Source organism: Sporothrix euskadiensis (assembly GCA_019925375.1). Taxonomy (NCBI): domain Eukaryota; kingdom Fungi; phylum Ascomycota; class Sordariomycetes; order Ophiostomatales; family Ophiostomataceae; genus Sporothrix; species Sporothrix euskadiensis. The sequence continues at coordinate 430,142 of JADHKQ010000010.1, read as the reverse complement.
CGCGCCCTCGTCTACCTCGGCGCCAACGCCTGCATCATTGGCCGCAACGTCGAAAAGACGGAGACTGTCGCCCTCGATATTGCCAAGGTCCGCAAGGGCGCCAAGGTGATTGGTCTCGGCAACGTCGACGTGCGCAAATTTGACAGCCTGAAGGCCGCGGCCGACCGGTGTGTCCGCGAGCTGGGCAGTATCGACTTTGTCATTGCCGGCGCCGCCGGCAACTTTGTTTCCCCGCTGGCAGGCCTGTCGCCCAACGCGTTCAAGGCTGTCATGGACATTGACACTCTGGGCACCTTCAACACGATGAAGGCCACCATCGACCATCTCGTCGCGTCGGCCAGTGCCCACCTCAGCCCCAACGAGCAAAACTCGCCCCCTGGCGGCCGCTTCCTCGCCATTTCGGCGACGTTCCACTACACCGGCCTCCCGCTCCAGTCGCACGTCTCGGCCGCCAAGGCCGGTGTCGATGCCATTGTGGGGTCCGTCGCCCTCGAGTACGGCCCCCGCGGCGTCATGGCCAACGTCATTGCGCCCGGCCCCATTGAAGGCACAGAGGGCATGGAGCGCTTGGCTAGCCAGGACGCCATTGCTGAAGACGCCAAGCAGGCCAACTCGCTGCAGCTGCGCCCCGGCATCCGCGGCGGCTCGCCCGGCATCCCCAGTGGCCGCTGGGGCACCGTGCGCGATATTGCTGATGCGACAGTGTACCTGTTCAGTGCGGCGGCAGACAATGTGAACGGCCACGTGCTGGTAGTGGACGGCGGCGCATGGCGGCGGCAGGGTGGCTCGCTGGGTGTCGGTCTGGACCCGGGCATGCAGTACCCGACGTTTTTGTTGTCGGGCGAGGTGTCGAGCAAGGTCAAGGACGGCCGGAAAAAGCCGAGTAAGCTGTAGGAGGGCTGTAACGAAGGGTTGGGTATTCGGGATTTGGTGCTCTTGGTCAGTCACTGAGAGCTTTGCATGCTAGGATATACGATATAGGATGTAGGATGTAGGATATAGAATATAGGGATTTTGCATTCCAAGGATATCGTATAATATTGCGTCATTGGATCTGACCGATTGTTGGGCAACTGGATTGGAAAGGAAATTATTGTTCAAGACACATTTGCGTGATTGTGTGTTTGTCTTGATCGCTACGACGTACCGCCGATTGTTTGCCGCCCTACCACAGTACAACCATACTTTGCTATCATGAGGTGTCACTTTACTCGAGAGCCAGCGCTAATGCTGGCCGATGGAGCAGCCCTGGAATTGCCCTTCTGCCCATGTTTGTCTTCTCTTTATGTTTACGGTCCTATCCATTCTACGCAGGAAGCACCCTGACAAAACTTTCCTTATTGGGCACTGGCTTCAAAGTCATCAACAAAAAGAGTGGAGAAAAGAGTTATGCCCGGCGTGGGTTATGCGTGGGAGAGAGTGACAAACTGTGTGTGGCTGGTCTTGTGTGGTGGAGTGAAAAAGAGGGGAAACGAAAGTGGTGAGAGTAAGCTTCTTTGAGGCCGTTTCTTCACAGTTTGTCTTGACAATTCGCCTTCAACTGGACACGATCAGCTTGAGTATTGTTTAAAAGACAATATGTAGTCAAAGCAGTTCCGATTGTATTGATGGGCTTTCTTTCTCTCTCAGATGAGTTGACATGACTCGAAGCTAGAAAAAGAAGGATAAACTTAACATGGCCGGGGCCGACCGCCGCTGTCTTTGTATTGAATCCCCTCTTTTTCGAACCTCTTTTAGGAGTATGCACTACCCAAGTCCTGTCCCCGTCGAGCCAGTCTAAACCACTCCCGCGCCCTTCGGCATCGGATAAGAACTGCAGACTCTGATGACAGTAGCTGCAGAAGTAGAACGGACAGTATCCTCCCATCAGATCGTCGCGTGGCTTGCTGCTTGCTACGTTCGTACACTACTTGCACAGTGTGACTCGACTGAGAGTGGGGAGAAAAGAGACAGGACAAAGCCCGCGAAAGTCTCTTGTACTTTTTGTACTTTTCGTACTTTTTTATGTTCACGAGCTTACGAGTTTGCAAAACTTTCTCTTCCTCTTCTCCAGTTTCTTTTACTAACAGGCATTGTCGTTTCCCTCTTTTCTTCCTTATCATCCCCATAACTTCCTCCCCTCCATCTTGATTATCAGATGCAAAAGACCATCGCAGCTTGTAGCCCCCAATACAACACATCTTTACACAAGAAGAAGGATAGTCCACCCATAGGGCATCCATGCCGGGACCACACCTGAGCTTTGGGTTCCGATGCAGGCGTCTCCCGTGAAGGAAAACGAGAGAAAACATTCTTCTAAACATACTGGAGATAGCACACCGGACCGTGCCAGTGTGTGTGGGGGAAGCAGGGCCAATGTGTGGGTGCGGGTGAGTGGAAAACCAGTGTAAGAGAGAAAAGAGGAGACCCCGTTGGCAAAGAAAAATAGGAAAAAAAAAGTACTCCGTACATACTACAAGTGCAGATAAAAGAAAGAGAAGCGCTATCGTCCGTGGTCCGTTTATTGGCACAAAGCTTCTCCCCTCTCTTTCTCTTAACTCTCTCACCACATTTTCTTTATCTTGGCTCTTCCCCTCTCTCCTCGAGTTTATCTTTTGATTTCTCGTTTTTTATTTCTCGTGTTTTTGTTTCTTTCAATTCTTGTCTTTCAATTCTTTCTTCTCCTCCATTTATTTACGGATCGGCCTGACCACTGATAGAGCTTGCTCTCTGTCAACCTTCAAGCACTTCTCTTCACTGACACCACACAACACCACCATAATGCCTTCTTCCCTTCGGGCCGGCCTGGCCTCGTCGGCTATGCTCCTGGCTCTCGCCACGGCACCTGCACCCGTCGTCGCCGACGAGTCTGTTCTCGGCATCTACGTTTTCCACCGCCACGGCGACCGCACCACCAAGTCCTGGCCGCCCACTATGCTCACAGCCCTGGGCGCCGACCAGGTCTATGCCTCGGGCGCCTACTTCCGCGACCGCTATGTCGAGGCCAACGCCTCCTCGCGCATTTCCGCCGTGGCCTCTGACATTGCCGTGCTGGCCCAAATCGCTGTCACGGCCCCCACCGACAATGTCCTGCAGAGCTCCGCCAATGTCTTTACGCAGTCGCTGTACCCGCCGGCCGGCACGCTGGCACAGCAGACGCTGGCCAACGGCACGGTGGTGGAGGCGCCCCTTGGCGGCTACCAATATATTCCGGTCAACATCGTGTCGAGCGCGGCGAGCGCGTCGGGCAGTGAGGACAGCGGGTGGCTTCAGGGCAGCAGCGGGTGCAACAATGCCATTATCAGCAGCAACAACTACTTTACGAGCAGCAGCTACCTGGAGACGCTCAACAGCACCAAGGACTTTTATGCCGGCCTGCTGCCCGTGATCAACACGACCTTTACGAGCGCCCAGGACACATTCAAGAACGCCTACACCATCTACGACTATGTCCACGTCTCCGAAATTCACAACACGACCATCCCCAGCTCCGACTTGCTGACCAACGAGACGCTCTTCCAGCTCCAGACCCGCGCCGACCAGCACGAGTGGGGCCTGGCCTACAACGCCTCGGATCCCGTGCGCGCCATTGCCGGTGCTGTCCTTGCCGGCCAGATCCTGCAGAGCCTCAACAAAACGGCCCGCGCCGTCCCGACGGCCAAGTCCACCGCCCGCCTCAACTTCCAGTTTGGCGCCTACGGCACCTTTATGAGCTTCTTTGGCTTGGCCAACCTCACTGCCGCCAACCCCGAGTTTTATGGCGTTGTCGACTATGCCTCGGCCATTGTCTTTGAGCTCGTCACCAATGCCACTCTGTCCTCGGACAACGCCGTCGATCCGGCCGACATCTCCGTCCGCTTCCTCTTCTCCAACGGCTCGGCCGGCATCAACGGCGGCCTCACAGCCTACCCGCTCTTTGGCCAGAGCGAAGTCACGCTGCCCTGGAACACCTTTACCTCGGAAATAAGCAAGTTTGCCATTGACAGCACTGTCTCCTGGTGCAATGCCTGCGGCAACACCACGGGCGTCTGCGACCCCTCGGCTCTGGGCACCGGCAGCGGCTCGTCGTCTTCGGGTAATGCTACTACCAGCAGCAACAACGGCAGCAGCGGAGTCTCGCGTGCGGTTGCTGGTGTCATTGGTGCGCTTGTCACTCTGGCCGTCATTCTCGGTCTCGAGGCGCTGGTCCTGCTGATTGGTGGTCTGCGTGTTGTCAAGAAGAACGTTGCCGTTGCCGGCAAGGCCGCGTCGGGCAGTGCATAAATGGAGAGGAGGCGATCAATAAGATTAATGTCGAGGAGATCAAGAAAGTCAAGGATAACAGGAGAAGATCTGAAAATTCATGTTGGATTATGAGCACTGCTGTGTCTTTTGATTCCTGTTAATGAAATGATAATAATCAAGATTTCCAATAAAATATTCAAAATGAAAAACCCAAGTAGCTAGTATGAAGTGACGCCAACGACGCCAGCCCAATTACATTAAGAAGGAGACAGTTTGTGTGGTAGTCTCCCGATGCCACGACTGAAAGGAGGATAGAAAGAAAGACGATGGCGAAGCCAAAGGCCAATTCTAGTGATAGACTGAAGAGCAAATGTGAGGGAATGAGGTATATCGAAAACGTAAATGAAAATAAATGGCCGTAGAGTGTTTTGAAGAGAGTGTGTTTTGGAGAGAGTGTGTAAGAGAAAGAAGGAGAAAGATTGAGAAAGTAAAGAGACTAGTGAAGGCTCGCTGCGCTCGCCTATTATCTCAGACCAAGCTTCTTGAGAATGTCGTGCCGGTAAAAGAAGCTGCGGTTGCGCTTGCCAAACACGTACATCGGGATCGCCAGCAGACAAACCACCAGCTGCACACTGCCCAGTGCATTGAACACGGGCCGTGCCTTGGTGCCGTTGGCCACCAGCCAGTCGTAGGCCTTGTACGTCAGGCCGTAACTGAAAAAGTTCTTGAAGATCAACAGGCACGTGAAGCCCTCAATCGATAGGTCGCGGTATGCGTCCACAATGTACAGACTGCTGGCGACGGCGCCAATGACCATGCCGCAGACCTCGAACCCAAAGAAGACCAGGGGCACAACCCAGTTGAACTGCTCCTTCATCATGCCGTCAATGGTGATGCCGAACCCGTAGAGGCCCATGACACCAAAGATGAGCTGCGGGATGATCAGCACCAGGCGGAACTCGGGCTCGTAGATGCCCTTGTTCATGCGCGTCAGCTTCTTGGCGCTCCAGTCGGCCAGTAGGCCGGCAATCAGGAAACCGAAAATGGCACCAATAAAAGCACCCGTGTAGGCGTACCCCGTCTTGACCTCGTTCCACCAGAGCGGGTAGCCCAAAAAGAACTCGGCCATGATCACACCGATAAACACCGTCCAACCGATCAGTGTGCCCTGCGTCAGACTCGCCCACATGAACGCAGGCTGCAGGAACAATGGGAAGGGGCGCAGGAACAGTTTCAAAAAGTTCTCGTCCGTCTTGCGGCCGTTGAACAGCGCAAGGCTCTTGACGTACGACGTCTTCTCGGGGATAGCGCCGTTGTGACGAGCACCTTCGACTTCCGCATATGCGGGCGGGGCATCATAAACAGCACCACCCTCGGGCGGCGTGGCCGTCTTCGCCTCGAAGTTGCCAGACGCGTCGCGCTTGCCAATGGGCTCGGCGCCATTACCTTTAGCGGCGTTCTCGTCCGTGGCGAGCATATCCAAGTTCAGAGTGTTGTCACGGCGATATGCGGTCTCTGGGCAGAAGAAGATGATGAGGGGCAGGCAGGCGGCGCAGAAGATGGCAACCAGGTTGAAGGTCCACCACCACTTGATCGTGTGGGTGATCTTGCCGACGACAATGGGCGTGAAGAACGAGCCACCAAACACGGCCAAGTTGGTAAAGGCCATGCGCTTGCCGCGCTGGTGCACAAAGTACAGGTCACCGACGGCGGCGTTGACGAGGGCCTCAAACGGTGCGGTGCCGACACCCTGGATGATACGCGCCCACAACATGCTCTTGTAGTTGGTGTTGACGGCACCGCCCCAGGCGCTGCTGCCGATGAGAATGCATGTGCCAAGAACAAAAGCGTGGCGCTTGCCCCAGATGCGGCTGGAGGGAACGAAAAAGGTGCCGGCGAAGCCCACGCCGAGCAGGTAGTAGCCGGTCAGCAGGGCAACCTTTGTGAAGTCGCGCTCGAACCAGAGCGAGAGCGTGATGGTGTTGGCGGCGAGGATCGGGCCGAGGGCGGTGCCGAAGATGGCGGTGATCGAGAGGATGGCGGTGATGAGATCGCGCTTCCACAGCGGCCAGTTGAGGGGGTCGTTGGGGTCGTCGGACGGCTGGGGAACGAGGATGATGGGCACGGGGCCACTGCTGTCGCACTTGAGGCCGGCGAGGCCATCGTGGGCAATCTGTGGCCGTTGGGGATCGTCAAAGTACCGGGTTGTGCCTATATGTCGAGAGGAGGATCAAGCGTTAGGGGTCAGAGCGGTCGGTCGGACAAAGGGCAAATGCGTTGCCTGGTTCGAATTCAAACAAAGGGGGGGGATAGAAAGAAAGAAGAAAGCACCATCGCAAGGCTGACGCTCTTCAGTCTGAAAGTTTATCGCGGTGAGACAACGTACCAGGAACATGCTCCAGGGCATGGTCTTCGAGAATACCTAACCCCATGGTGAACAGAGGGGGGGTTCTGTGATGAGGAGGCGTGTGGTGTGAGATGTCAGTCGAGGTTGACTCTCCGTGTGTGACGGTCAGAGCCTAAGATCCAGTCGGGGAGAGAGTTGAAGGTCGGCTCTCAAGTCGAAAATGAAGCCGGCGAAAGACCCGTGATGCAAGGAAAATGCGATGACCGGGAACGGGATGGGCAATGACAAAAGAAAGAGGACGACGGAAATTCCGAGAACAGAAAAGGGCCAAGACCCGGGATGCTAACAAATAATAAACAGTCCACAGTGGTTAACAGTCAACTTTTCGCAGGATCGGGGGGCTCCTGCGCGGCGTTTTTGCGCTGGAGCCAGTCCCGAACAGGGGGTCTTCTTGGTTTTCTTGGGTCTTCCTTCAGTCTTTCAGCAGATGGGCTGAGATGGCGTGGACGCAGGAAAGGGGGGGCGGTGCCCTGCGAGAGTGAACGTGAGACTCGTAAGAACTAAGAAGAGTGGGCGTGGCCAGTGGAGACTCGGCAACTGGAAAAGCGAACAAGAAAGCGAAAAGACAAGAAGAAGGCAGATGAGATACAGCGCTAGACAGGCCTAACTATCCTGAAGGAACTTGCGGAGCGCTAGTAGCTGAGAGTGGTGTGAGAAGATCTAAAAAAGCACTTTGACGACTGTTTTGGCCACTGGCTTGACGCGCTGACGATGGAAGTTGCCGTGTTGTTGATGGACTGGCTTTTATGGTGTTGGTCTAGGCTGGGCGGAAATAAAAGGAAGAATGAAGACGAGCGATAGGAGGAAAATGTCGAAAAAGGAGGTGATGAAGAAAGAGGAAAAAGAAAAGAGATATCGGGATATCGGGAGGGCAGGAGCGCTGGCGCTAGACCCAGGTGGACGACAAATATGGCAGCCACGAGGGAGATGGTGGTGTGCGCTGTTGCCGATGTGGTAGATGTGCACCATCAAAATAGAACCCAATACATATACAAAATTCGGAAGGGCGGGCATCTGGGAAGTTGCGAAACTCGCCGCGGAGCCTTCAAATTTTGCCCAGGAAAGAGCGAACAGCACATTTTTTGCGTGCACATAATACTGTGGGCGGTGCCTTCTGTTCTGTTCCTGCCCTGCATGGGAGAGTACAGAAAGAGCAGGATGTGACTGGCCCGTTGACAGGGAAGGTGCAACTGGCAGACGCGCAAATACGCATACGTCGTACTCCGCAGCAAATTGGGAGTGACGCGCTTTGAGACGACTCTGGCTGACTGCGTTTGCCGTTCGTTTCCAAATTGATGCAGCCTCTTTGAGCATACTTACGCCTAGACATTGAGGCCATCAATGTCCTCACGACTTCAAATTCTTCGCGGTCTCTATTCTTGTGCATCTGCAATACGAGTGCGAAGTCGACATCCGCTAGAGCCACATGATTTCGATAGGGCTGTCGGGGTGGAACGGTCTCTCTGTTCCCAGCATAACTTGTGGGCCTTTTGAGAGCGCCCCGAATAAGCACGATATGATATCTATTGGGTCCATTGAAAATTTCTATGGTCTTTCTGGGGCCTTGATACTGCCCTTCAATCTGTAGGGAATAACTAAAAGAAGGAAGGTACCTCTGCAACAGATCCAGTTCGTTTCCGGCGGAAGGAGCCACCAACATATCAGAGCTGCTGGTATGAATTGGTATTACGGATAAAGGGACGGGCGGTCCTTCACTGACGTGGAAATCCGATTAATCACCCGCTGTCGGGCACTCTTCCATTGTAAGTTACGAGAAAGAGCAAGTGGGCGTGGGTGACGTGTGTGTCTCTGAGAGGGAGTGAGATATTAGGCACTTTTGTGCATCCCTGTGCACTCGATGGGTGCCGATTTCTCCGATGATGGCTGGTCTGGTAGACTGGAAATAATGCATCGTGCAACAGGAAGGGAAAGAGCAAGAGCGAACACGGCAAAAGAGGGGGTTGGCGATGGAAAAGCAAGGAAAGAGGCATGGGCGGAGGGAAAGGACTCCGGGGAAAGAGCCCCAAAGAGACGACCACTTGCCAGAGTAGGAAGGCATCGTCGGTCGTCGACTTGCAAAAAGGTGTCAAACAGAACAAAGTCGCGCGAGTCGTGCCTTCTGTTCCTGCTCTGTCTCATAAAAAAGCCGGCCCTATTTTCCTGCGTTGCACTGGTTTTTTGGGGTTTTTTTTCACGTTCTCGGGTCGCACCTTCCCCTCTTTTCCTGCTCCCCTACCCTGGCAAAAGATCAGAGGAAACCTCAATATGGAAAGGGATCCACTGCCAATCACTGGGAGCGGCCGGGTGGTTTGTTAGGGGGGCTGTTGGCGGCGCAGAGAGGCAACAAATGCTCGCAACAAAGGCTAGCGAGTGCCAACTGTCGCGGGCGGCGCGACTCTATTCACCACTACGGAGTAGAATTTTCAGATACAGGCACACCACGCCAACCAGACTCACTAAATTCTGGGAAGCGCGCCCGCAACAGCGCCAGCTATGGTTTAAGCTTGGCGGGTTCATATATTATGGGGCCCCTATTTGGTTCTTTGGCTCTTGGCTATTGGACCTGACATTCGGAGTGTGCCTTTTTCGTCTTTGGTCTTGGGCTAATTTCACTCCAGAGACCAGTCGGCCCAGCCTGTAAGCCGACGGTTCCTAGCTCAGGCCTGTCTGTGTTGTTGACTGTCTTTCTCTCTGAATGGGGTATTGCTGGCCCCCTGGAGCTCTCTTAAATTGTCTAATAAACACATCGCGCACTTGTTCTCCCGCCGCCCCTTCCCTCTTTCCCTCTTTCCCTCTTTCCCTCTCTTTTCTAGCCACTATTTACTTTGTGATCTATCGTCGTTTACGCCATCTTCACCCTCAAACCTCGTCAATTGCCATTGCAGCCCTCTTCACAACCCACAGTCACAATGAAGTCCTTCACGATCCTCGCCCTGGCCGGTCTGGCCGTCGCCCAGTTCAACCAGCTGCCCACTTGCGCTGTACGTCTAGATGGAGGAGTCGCGATATCCATGAGCTGGAGGACGTGATAGACAATGACGTCTGTGCAATGTCGTACAAGTGCACCTAGACTAACACTCCCTTCCAGCAATCCTGCGCCAACAAGTACCTCACCGGCGGCATCGGCAACTGCGGCTCCGACGCCAAGTGCATCTGCTCCGACAAGGACTTCCTGTCAGGCATCGCCTGCTGTCTCGCTGCCCCGGGAGGCTGTGACACCGCCGACCAGTCCTCCGCCGTCGTTTTCGCTTCCCAGCTCTGCGCCGCCCAGGGCGTCAGCGTCCCCTCGGCCGTCACCTGCACGTCCACGGCCAGCGGCTCAGGTACCGCCGCTGCTGCCACCACCACCTCGGGCTCCGGCACCGCCACCGAGACCAGCGGCACCGCTGCCAACACCGGCTCTACCAAGGCCTCGGGCACCGCCGCCACTGCTACCTCGACGACTGCCGCCACCACCGACGCTACTACCGACGCTACTACGGGCGCCACCACCGGCGCCACCACCGGCACTGCTGCTGCCGGTACGACCACGAGCTCGTCGACCAACTATGCGCCGCGCGAGTCGGCCGGTGCTGCCGGTCTGCTGGGCGGTGTCGTTGCCGCTCTGGTCATGCTGTAAAGGGGGTGTCATGTGATGGGACAGCGGGAGTGGTGAGGAAAAGGAGGGACGATAGCGCGAGAGAGAAAGAGAAAAAGATGAAGAGGATCTAGGGACAGGCGGTCCTGGATATCAACGACTTACTACCATGTACATGTACACTAATTTATACTACGGGCAAGCTTGGGCTGCTCGCGCAGAGCCATCTTTGCCTCGTTTACCTTAATACTATTGGATGAGAAATTTCGCAAATGCAAAGTAATCGACGAGGAAATCAACTCATCGACACCAAATACGGCGACGACAAGCTCAATGGATCCCAGCAGCGATATGGCGAAACGTCGTACTACGTTCAGAGAAAGATAGTTTCACTTTCTTGGCATGGAGGGATAACTGCACAGCGACATGTGGGACAATATCTATATGCAGCCTGCAGCCACTCGGATCCTGCTTGGCCCAAGAGAGGCCAGCAGCGACAGCCAGCTCGATAGCGATTGGGTAGTGGCAGAGGCAAGCCGGCAATCTGCACTCCTTATTGTTCTCCAGCCCTATGAAGGACATCCCAGCATTAAATGATAACCAACCTTATTTTAGTTAAGATTTTTCGATACAAGTAGATTGTGTTTCTTGGAGTCTGTACGTCGTATTGAGACTGTCGTCTGGCTATGCAGCTGGTGGAGTGAGGCTCTTCGTCTGAATCCCCTCGGTGATATGCTTCAGTAGATAGTTATTTCTACCATTGTCAGTCGCAACTGCTTTTTCAAGATGCTTTAATTGCACGCTCTGCCTGGGAAAGAGCAATCGGTGGTGTGCGACAGAAACGGCAGGAAGCACCTTGTACGTCGTCGCGCAGTTGCCATTTTTGCCGCTTAAACTCTTCGCCAATCCAACAAAAGATCCATCCAATCACAAAAACACGCCAGTGAAAGAACGAAAGAACGACAGAAACACATCAAACCCAAGCTTTGAGCCAGCCTTGCAGCCAGCCTTGCGCCCACATCATTATCTGCATCTTTCAATCATTCGTGCACCTTGCACTTTAGCCAATAAATACTTCACCATACATCAGTACGCCAAATACGACAGTGCGGTGCACGCCGCCCACAATCCACCGCCACAATGGGCAAAAGAACAGCATCTGCCGGTCTTCGCAACAACGGGCAGATGTCGAAACGCAAACGATCAATCACACCAGAAGACGCGCCCTACGCAACTCAAAGTGATGCGTACAATCTCGGCGGTGCTGCAGATGAGGACACCCCTGCCTCTAGTGATGGCGAAGGCGATGGTGAGGGCGAGGGGTGCCTGGTCGTCGTGCCTGCACCGCCGCGGTCCGCCTACAAGATCCCGGCCTACACACATGAGAACCGCACCATGCGTCTCTATGCCGGCCCTCTGCGCAAGTGGGACCGGCGGCAGGCTCTCATCAATACCGTATACGGGCCCCGGAAAAGCCACATTGAGCTGTTCTTGGAGTTGCAACAGCGCTTTTCGCGCTGCACACACCCCGTTGCCTACCGGCCGTTGCTGACCGATACCGATACCCAAGTCGACCCGCGCGGCGAGGTTCTGGTCAGCCCTTGGCTACCAAACAATCTGGAACTGGACCAGCAAAAAGCGTACTCTTCCTGGAGCAAAAACTACGCCCAGGCCATGCGTGCTGCGGGTCGTGTTCCGTTTGGCGAGATTGAAGACGTCAGCGAGAAGGATGCCCAGCCTTTCCTCCCGTGGGTCGTGAATCCCGATGCGAATTTGATCGTCTTTGTGAATACAGAAGGCGGCGAAAACATCAAACCCGGCGCCCCCTCTCACCGCCAAAAAAACCTTGCCGTATCGCCAGCCCGCTTCAACGCAGGGGGCAAAATTCTGTCGCTCGCCTGGGCTCCCATGTCAAGTAGACACATCAAGGACAGCGCCCTGCTCGCCGTTGCAGTCGTCCCGCATGGCAAAGACGGTACCAATGACAGTACCGACAGTACCGACAGGAACGACAATGACGACAGTAAGAACACGGGCGGCGCCACAAAACAAGAAAAGGCAAGGCTGGTCGAACGGCTGGGGAGCATCCAGTTCTGGAGAGTAGCTCTGGAAGAAAACGGGAATGGCCCGTCGTCCACAGCAAACGGACCAACCACGCCCCACGACGGGGCACATTTGGACTCGGTATGTTGCTTTTACTGGGGCTGGCCCAAGCAGCTGGAGTGGTGTCCAATCCAGCCGCATAATAGCGAGGCGTGGCCTGGCCTGCTTGCAGTACGCACAGAGGAAGGCATCGTGCGCATCATCAAACCACAAAGGGGTGGCAAAGAGAAGCCCAAATACGGTAAGGAGCAAACGTCGCCCACAACGATCCAGCTCTTTCGTTGAGCCCAATGGATTGAGTGTTTACTAACCAGCCGCATATCATAGGCAGAGTTGTGCGTCCAATGGCGACCCTGAATTTCCCAGGTGAAGACGATGTCCATGCTACCTGCATGTCATGGGTGGGCGTCAACCGTCTTGTTGTCGGTTACACAGACGGCACGATCGCGTTGTGGTCGTTGTTTCCACAGCTGGTCCTCCTCCGAATACAGACACATACATCGCCTCTCCAAGACATATGTACCGGCTATCCATCCAAGCCATACATGGTGACCGTACGCCCCGTTGAAGGCGTACTTCGGCTCATCGACCTCACACGGCCCAGTAGTGAGCACACATTCCACTCCAGCCCGGTGGCCGGCATCCAGGGAAACGTGCTGGACTGGGTAGAGCATATGCAAGGCTTTGCCGCGCCCGCGCCGGCCAACAGTCCCGTGAACCACAAGCTCGACTTTCTGCACCACCGGCATTTTCCATGCCCTCGCAAATTCTTTCCATCCCGACGGGAATCTCCACCGACTTGCCTGGCGGTCGGCAAGGTGCACCCATTCGCCCTTGTCGGCGGCGCCGACGGTAGCCTGTGGGGATGCAACATGCTCGACACCGTCTTTCCCACACACTGGGAATCGCACGTGCCGTTCTCGACGTGGCTCATGTACAGCGAGTCACGAAATATTTCGCGAATCAAGCCTGACAATCCCATGTTCAAGTGCCGAGCCGCCGTAGTATATCAATCCATGTTCCGTCAGGAAACCGATAACACAAAGGCCGATGCTGTGGACGATGACGCAATGGACATGGATGACGTGTCTGGGCTGGGGCCCTCGTCGTCTGCGCAGGAGTTGCCTTTGGGGCAATATGGAACGGTAACCCACGAAAAGGCGTCTGCCCTCACGGCCGTTGCTTGGAATCCAGATCTTGAATTCGGGACCATCTACGCCGTCGGCCTGGCACCGGGTCTAGTGCTGGTCAGAAAGTTCGGCAAGCTCGACGAGCCCAAGGGCCCTTAGAAGGAGACAGAGGGGCAACAACAACGCGCGGACCGCGAAGCGAGGGAACCCTTTACCTTTAGTGCGGCTGCGCATACCTTTCAACATTCAGGGCCCCGGCGGTTCTCTGATGCCAGCCTAGCAGATGATTTTTGTAAAAAGACTCGGCTGTAATCATGCTGGATCAATTGGTCGCCAGGACTTTTTTCTTCTTCTTTTTTTCTTCGTTTTGTTTCTCGTCTTGTTCTTCTCTTCAGATTCATTCGTCTAGGGTATTTGTGATTACCACGACACAGTCACCATGTGTATTGTTATCAGACTGGCGCTGGAGTTTAGGCATAGAGTATGATGGGCCATGGTATTGGCAGAAATAAATGAATAGGATTATCCGAAAAAAAGGTTTATTTACAAGAAATCTTCCTCACCCCAAAAATAACTTTTGTACAAATGCTTGTCCGCAGCTTCGCTTTACCCTCGTCTTCTCCACCTTACATGTTGCGGCCACCGGTGACCATGATGGTCTGGCCAGTGACGTAGTCGAACAGCGGGCTAGCGACGGCCAGGACAGCCGAGGCAGCCTCGGTAGCCGTGCCAGGGCGGCGCAGGGCAATGTCGGCGTTGGCCTGGGCCTCGGCGGCAGCGCTGGCGGGGGCAGTCGGGATGCCCAGGGCGATCTTCTCGCCGTCGGGGCCGACAACAAAGGCACCCTTCTCCTTGGCCTGGGTCAGGCGGGTCAGGATGTGGCCGAAAGCGACCGTGTTGGCACGGACACCAAACTTGGGGCCCCACTCCTTGGCAATAGTCTTGCTCAGACCCGAGACACCAGCCTTGGCCAGCGAGTAGTTGGCCTGGCCGGCGTTGCCGTGCATGCCCGAAGTCGAGCTGATGTTGATAATGTTGCGGCGCTCGCCGTCGGTGACGCGGAAGTAGGGGGCGGCAGCGCGGATCAGGCGGAAGGGCGCCTTGGCGTGCAGGTCCAGGATGTTGTCCCACTGCTTGTCGCTCATCTTGTGGATGACGCCGTCCCAGGTGTAGCCGGCGTTGTTGACGATAATGTGGATCTTGCCGCCGCCAAACTCGGCAGCCTTCTTGACGAGCTCATCAATGTAGTCCTGCTTGAGCAGGTCGCCGGGGACAGCCAGGGCCTTGCCGCCGGCCTTGTTGATGGCGTCGGCGGTGGCCTGGGACTTGGCGGCGTCAATGTCGGAGATGACCACCTTGGCGCCCTCCTCAGCGAAGAGACGGGCAGCCTCGGCACCGATGCCCTGGGCGGCGCCGGTGATGATGGCGGTCTGGTTCTGGAGGAGCTTGCCGCTCTGCAGGTGACCTGCGATCTGGGACAGACGGTCGGCCATTGTGAATTGTGTGTGTGCGGGTGGAGGAGGAAACGGTGGAGGTGGTGGGTATAAAAGTCGTAAAGTCGTGATGTTGGAGATGCAAGATGTAAGGGAAAAGAGGAACTGGGAAGAAGACGGGGAAGGATGTCAGTATTAAAAAGGAAGGAACGGAAGAGACAAGAAGGAATGAAAAGGAAAGAGCAAAAGGAAAACAGAGAGGCTGTAAGTTTTAAAGATAGCTCCTTCCCTCTCGGCGTTCGCTTTTCCTTTCACAGCAGAATTCCAAGACCGAGGCAGTCCACAATGGCTCTTTCCTTTTCCAGACTCCGTCTTAGTCCCATTCTTCTCCAGTCTGCGTCCTTTCGTGCTTCCCCATTCCTGCCGCGCCTTCTCTCTCCGGTATTGCCTGCTTTTAGCACGACTTTGCGAGACTGGGGAGAATGGCACCCAAAAAACACTGCCGTTGGCTCCTGCCGTTTGCTGCTACCGATGCCGCCGGACTGCTTTTCCAGGAGGCCAGAAAATAGTGGGCGCTACTGCCTCCTGCCGAGGTACGATGCGCCTGCCAGTATTACGTAGTTTGGTGTGGCCCATTTCTTAGGCGGCCCCCCGCACTCTGCTGCATTTTTCTCCTCCTGTCATCCTCTCTTTCTCCAGAGTCCAGACGCAGGGCCGAGCACTCCACTTTTCTCCAAAGCAGTTAAGCAGCAGCATGAGCCAAGTCGACTCCAGTCAGCCAACGAGTCAGCGAGCCGCAGCGTGTTTGTCAATAGCCGGGGCAGTTTAGCTCGCTAGCGTGCAGCCTTACCGTTGGAGCTGCCTGTTGGCCTGAGCTGGTCAACAAAACACGAAAAATAAAAACGACAAAAACGATAAAAACAGACAATGCCAACAGCTCGCGTGTTTGAGCTTCATCGACTACCTCAATCGCCATTCAGCTATTCAACCTCCAGGACAATATGGACAGGACATTTACCACCGGGACTTTTCATGGATTGCCTAAGAAATGGACGCGGAACCTGGACATGCCATGGCAACTCGTCTCACCATGACCTCACCTCGTCATAACGATGCTCTTGAAGAAGTCTTTACTTGAGCTGCTCATGACCACGCGACTCACATTCACTTCAGACGGCTTTCAAGTGAATGCCATGGGGCTCATCCGGTGTGACCGATGGAGTGAATACTAGTCCCATCTTCGACTTGGGTCTTCTTCACTGCCCAGCTCTTTCTGAACACCGTTTATTTCGTCGCCCTGCATCTTGACTTCACTTCTACACATCGGACCATGATCACGACAAATACAGAATACTGGATTGGAAGCCGAAAGTGAAGCAAAAAGGCATCCCGGGCACAAGTGTGCTCTCGCGGGCACGTCATTTATACAAAAATGTCACGATCGCGCTCAGCATCACGGGGTGCGTTTGTGCCCGCCAGAAAACCCGAACTCATCACCAGCCTCGGACACATGCGCTCCTTTCTCGCCACCGTCTGCTCATCTCAACGCCTCTACATTGCCTTCCACGGCCACCGCCTCAGCCGCCAGGGCGACCTCTCGCTCATCGCCGTCCGCGCCTTTCCACACCCGGACATTTACGTGATCGACATCCAGGAACTCGGCCACGAAGCATTTGAGACCCGCTCCGTCTTTGGTCTCACGTTCCATTCTGTTCTCGAGAATCCAGTCTTGCGCAAAGTTTTCTGGGATGTCCGCGATGCTGCCGACGCGCTCTGGGGCCAGCACGGCATCCGCATCCAGGGTGTTGTGGATTTACAGCTCTTTGAGAACGCAAGCCGCGAGAGCCCCCGGTGCCAAGGCTGGGGCCGGCGTGGGAGTGTCGGTGGAGCCGGCGGCCGTTCTCTGACGTACGTGCAAGACCTTGATGCGGCCATGCGGCACGATCTTTATTTGCCATCGCCGGAGCGGGACTACGTTACACGCCTGCATAAGGTCATGGCCAGCCGGCTACCTACGACAGCGTTTCGACTACGGCCACTCGACGACGACACGATTGCATTTTGTGCCAATAGCATCCGGTACCTACCACAGCTGCACACCATATATCTAGACCGGATCACGAGCGAGTGGATACCCAAGGTCAAAGTCGAGACGCACCGGCGTGTAGATGCCGCTCTTGGACCGCGGTTCGACCCACAGTCGCCGTCCAAAGCGCTCGGCCCGTGGGGAGACAAGGGTAAAGCAGGCGCCCTCCTGCGTTGAGTGAGGAAGCAAGAGAGATGGAGAAGACGCTATGGCGTTGCGTTTATTCTTATAGTAACGGGTTGCGGTTTATCAAGGTTTATTGCTAGCAGGAGTATGTCGTTTCGGTTGCCAGTATGGGGGCGTTTCATGGGACTTGACTTTATTTTTCGCGTCTCTGATGACAGCATTTTAGATACCCGGGTTTCTCTTCACTATTTCAATTACACAGTCAGTCAAAAAGCATTCATTAACCAACAAGCAAGATGAAAACGTTGTTGGTGCTGTCGTGGGTAGGAGCGCCACAGTTTGATATTGTGGTGTGGCGGTGCATTTTTCGGCGGGCTAGCGCCGTTTGCACCTTCCCGCGTTCAACCACCAAACATCACGAGCCGATCCCGTCGACGGCGAAACAACGGTCAAAACAAGACGTCCTCACACAAATCCCACTTTTCAGTCGTCACACTCACAGTTGATTTTCATTATTGTCCCCATCCAACTATTTCTCTCCCAACTACATCTACCGCCTAGAATGGCATCATAGGTCTCACGATGCCACCCCTCCGCGGACCAACAAGTGGTGGGTGGGGCCGGCTGCGGCCGGTCAACGTCGACCCTCTCGAGGTCTACGGCCTGCCCTCCAAAGGCGAGACGAGGTGTGTATTATGTGCGGCGGAGTATTTTGACAGGAACATTCACTTACATCTTCAGACTCTCCGACTCCAAGACACAGGAGCGCTTCTACGGCAAGATCGTCGAGCGTTACCTCGAGTTCTGCACCGATGCCAACGACCGCGACGGCCTGTCCGCCCGCTTTTCGTCCCTGGAGCTGAATGAGAAGGCGAAGGCAAAGCCAGGCAGCTTGATGAACTCACGGCATGCACCGCCCGCAGCAGCTGCACCGCCATCAGCGCCAGCACCCACTTCATCACCAGCCGCCAGCTCGTCCTCATCAGCCCCCCTCACGATCGTGCCCACAGCGGCAGCCACCGAGGCATTGGCCGCTGCCTCCCGCGACCTCACCATGGTCCTGGCAGCCCTCCGCAAGCTTCGCGAAGCCATTGTCGCCACGGGTCGCGTCGACGACTTTGCCACACAAGTTTACCTGTTTTGTATCCGCCTCGCCATCCTCGCCAAACACCCGCAGTCCTACCACCCTGCCATTTTGCATTTGCTGCGCAGCATCCACCGCCGCCGCCCGCTCAACTCGGTCGAGCTCCACGAAGTCGCCGCCTACCGTGTCCTCGACGCCGCCTGCCGTCGCGGCGACCTCGCCGAAGCCTATCACCTGCGCTGCCTCTACAAGCTGCGCAGCAAGACCGTCGACACCGCCCTGCGTGCCCTGGCACACGATGACTGGGTGGCTTTGCGGCGGCTTATTGGCAGCTCTTCTTCGATGGGCGGTGGCGGTAGCCGCGGCGGGTGTGCCGACGGGCACCAGATCAAGCTGCTCGAGTATGCCGTGCACGACCTGCGGGTACACACACTCAAGTGCTTTGGACGGGCCTACCTGCGGATCGAGGACGTTTCGTTCTTGGAGGCTTCGGCTGGGCTCGGCTGGTCGGAGCTGCAGAAGCAGTACAATGTCGGCTGGGAGCTGGACGGTAACAAGGCTGTTGTGATCCGCAAGATGCAGGCTAAGGCGCCGGCAGCAGCGACACCGGTAGCGCCGGCGAAGTGATGGCGTTGTAATTGCATGGTAGCCTCGGTCTTTCGAGCCCTCGACGCGTCTCTTTTTACTTTTTTTTATCGTATTTTACGGTGCTTTTTTTGGGACCTCTTGCGGTGCTCTTCTTCTTCGATGCGCCGCTTTGGCCTCTTTTATATTGCTTACGATTGCGATGGGTTCTGGGTCCTCTGGTCCTCTTTATTCCGGTATGATACACTTGGGCTACAAATAAATAATATTTTAACGAGATCTGCTCCTGAAGTAAATGGCAAATAACGTGTAGGCAAGATAGCAGCTAGCGAAACAGGCGCTATCTAAAACCATGGCCAAACGATCCTTGATGCTCACGGCAGGCACCATCTGCTAATCTCGATACCTCGAGCTGCACGCTTCACCTGGATGTGGTTGTCCCCGGTGTACTCCAGTTTAAGTTTGCGGACTCAGGACTATGAAGCATAAGCATCAAATGCTTATTAGCTACATGGATTGATATCATGCCCACGCTTCTGGTCTTGACTGTTTCCATCGTCACGCGCATCAGCAAGCCCACTTCATGTCATGCAACATACAGTCGTATAAGTATTTTGTGTCTGATATACAGTCAATGACTTTTGTGAAAACGACTACTACAGCCACTTCTACAGCTCAAGATTGTGGTGATGGGGAAGCAACTCGTTCTTCAAATAGCAATGATGTTACCTGCCCTGGAGAAGTATCAAAGCGGTGATACTGACAATGCCACAGTCGGCAAGCTTCAGTTATAAGGTCTAGTCTGCAGCACTTACTAAATCCATCCTATCTCTACAGATGAATAAAGTATCCCCCCCACCTCATTGCAGGATATATTTTGGTATTGGTGGGCTACCAAAGACCTCAGTCTATGTTTACATCTAGATCGAGATACGCTTGTGGCACCGCCTTATTGCTTTCCTGTTAATAGAGAAGGCGTAAACACCCTACCTAGTACTCTCATTACAGCTTCTATCAACAGTCACGAGACAGAGCCTCGTGCTACGGCGAGGCTGTCAGAATATCGCCACTATACACGTGGTGTTTACCAACGCCGACGACAATAACAGACAAAGGGGTAGCCTCGTCTTGCATCTGTTAGTCATCAGGCCTCGTCTACATGCGTCCCGAACGGTGGCTCTCCTTGCATAGACTCAGCCGCTCGCCTACAATGCACGCTGCATCGCTTTGAGTAATATCACAATGTCAACTCCAAGACATGAATGTCTCCCATTCACCCGCGAGTGCCGCAATACGGTGCACGGCATTCCACTCAACAATGTTCATCATCAACATCCCTCACATCCTCACCTCCTCGCCTCCTCGCTTCCTCGCCTCGATTCTTCTTTCCTTCTTCTGTCTTCTTCTCTCACCGCTCCCATGTTTCTTGCCCAATGTGTCTCGTGGCTTAAGGGAAGGGGGCGGACGGCTGCCTAACCACCTTTCCATCCTTGGGCCATATGACGTCTCGCCCGTCTTTCCGTATGCCGTTGGGCATCTCAGGATACTGTGCAGTGTCTCTCGTCGGCCGTGTGTCTATATTGTCTACGTCGTAGATCCTCGTCCATGTCTCAGCCAGAGCATCAAGACATACGAGAGGGATGAGAAAAGGACCGTCAAGACCGTCAGGCCTACTCTGTAGACAAGGCGACACAAAACAAGACACAAGGCCCGACGGCCGATACGGCGGCCGACGGCTGATGCTATTGAAGTGGCTGCACTTGCATCTTCTTTCATCCCTTGCATCGCCATGGCATCTGGTCGACCTCTGGTGATGCCTTTTTCTTTCTCGTCCACATCGGTCGGCCACCGGTGAGATCGGGTCTCGGCCTGGATGATCGGCCGGCCGTTTCTGTTTCCTTTGTCCTTGGGAGGCTGCATGGATCTGCTGTCGCACCCCCTTGCTCGGAAGGTAGGTTTCCGTGCAGACGAATGAAAGACATGCAGACAGCGAGAATGGAAGAGAAGAAGGACAAATAAAGAAAAGAGGAGCAGACACAGACTGTTTGAGAACACGATGTGCTTTCATGCCTGAGCTTTCCGAAAAAGCAACGGATATTCTCTCTCCGGCTGTTTGTCGAAGAGGTGCAACCTGCATTGTCGTAAAAAAGGTCCCTTTCTTGTCATCATGGACCTTTCGTCTCACCACTGCCTGTTTTTCCTAGTTTTCGCAAACGACCCAAAGAGCATGTTGGAGCTAAAACCACACTCGTGTTTGTTGTTCGCTTGTTCTGGTCTTGTCCGTTGGATGTCGACCTGTTGGCGGCATATGTCTCGATTTGGGTCTTTTGACGGGAATGACGATGAGAGAAAAGGACAGCTCCGAAACAACATCCGACAAGCAACAGACAACATACGTAACACGCATCAACAGCCAAGCGAGGCGATGCCATCGTGAACGTATGCTCGTGTATCGCGTCTGGGGGCCGTCTGTTGCACAAAGAGGCCTTTGCAAAGGTCCCTGGCTTGGTGGTGGTGAACTTTCTTTCCCTTGCTCTCATTCACATAGTTTCTTCTGCCTTGCCTCGCTTGCTTGTTGGCCCCTTCTCGATTTCCCTCGTTTTCCCTCGTGGTTTTTCTCCTATCCCTTGCGTTGCAACTTGCAAGTAGTCCCCCTCTTCCTCCATCCATCATCGCGCCTTTCTCGGCTGCCAATACACTAGAGCTTGTAAGTACGAGGAAAGTAAAGTGATAGAGGGCTACGCAAAAGCTTGCGACGCAAGGGATGAATAGAACAAAAAAAGTTCACGTAAGTCATGGATTGCGGGCGCCGCACGATGCACGACTATCATCTTTGCCTTTGCAGGTCACATCCTCGGAGTTGCAGGCGATGATGTCGACTGCATTCCTCGTCTTCTTCTTTGACTTTCATCTCCCCCTTGAAGTCGCAATGCTTCGTAGCCATCGCTCTCGCCTCGCAAGGGTGTATCGACCGCTCAGACCTCAGTCCGTTTCTTTCTTTTTCGTCTCTCTCCAATCTCCAGAGCCAGCCGAGCCAGGCACGATGGACCACTGTTGGCCATGACCAGGTTCGGCTTGTCGCAAGGCGACCATATCCAGGTCCAAGTCCCCGGCCTCCCCCTCGCCTTCCCTCTCGCTTGGTGGTTCACTGGCGCCGGCTTTGGCGTCCTCTTTCTCGAGCTTTCGAGGATGAGGGCCTGGACGATGTCACGCTGCAATAAATTTACAGCGGTGCCTTTCGGTCGTGGTCGACTACGCCAGAGAGCTACTTTTCTTGCTTTAGCTTGCTTGGGCCTGAACTTGTGCATGAATGGCATGGCCGGGGGCCATGCACGAACGATGTTAGTGTTCTCCTCTTTCTGTGCAATACACTTTTTTTTTTCAGCCACGATGCCCGGTCAGTCCGTCGTCTTGGAAGGCAAGAGACTACTGTTTACTGAGTAGCTCAAGGCACCCATCAGCACAGTCCCTTCGGGCACGGCCACGATGGGCTCCAGGCTCTTGGCTTACAGTTATGGAGGACGTCGTACAACGTAGTGTTGGTGCCTTTCCAAATCTGCTTGTCGATGTGTGTTGATGTCGTGTTGGAGCTCCACTGCCGTACAGTGGCGTCCTTCTCTTAGCGCACTCATACTTTAGGTGCGTGCATGAAAGTCGAGTGGCGCATTTCTTTCGCTTCGATCCCTTTTTTTTCTTTGATAAGGCGAGGGCCCCAAGCAAGAGGAAAAAAGGACAAGGACGCCAAAACGTAACGACACGCAAAAAAAAAGATGCTGCGATGGCGTCGTATTCTGTCCTGACCAGGCCAGACTGGGCAAGTCTTTCCAATCTCCACCACATCGTGGTTTCTCCTCGCTACTAATGCGTAGTTCCCTTCGACTTTGTCTCGCTCAGCACATGGCCCCGGCGCACATGGAAGATGGAGTCCCTGTGTTTTCTCTGGGAAGGCCGCACAGACAACACTATCGTCGAGACAAGAATAAGCCCATGATAGGAATAGAGCCGTACCAAAAAGCTCATGCGTGTCTTATCCGAGCGTATCTGATGAGGTCTATGCGAGTTCGATGCACTACTCAAGAGTGTGGCAACCCAAGCAGGCAATAGTCTGGTTTGAACGACGTCAACCCAATACTCCGTGCATGTGGAGATGAAGAGGCTTCTCAGGCGTGTGAGTGCATCTTGCTTCAGCTGAAATCCGTGATGAGCAGATAGGCGTCATGCTTTCTGCACAAACTTCTGCACAAACTTCTGCACAAAAGCCCCGCGGCTGTCGATCGAGAAGAGAGTGTTTCACGGAGGACACCCACAGGGAAAGAGGCGATGTCAACCTCTGAGAGGTGGGGGAGATGTCCACACTGACGTCTTGTCCAAGTGACGGGCATCGACACTACTCAGTACAACGTACGACGTACTCGAGTCGTCAGTCGTCCTTTGCTCGTCTGCAGCCTTTCGTGTGTTTTTTGCCACTGATGCAACTGATGTTCCAATATAAACAGTATTTAGTGCCCATCACCCGAAAGGACCGCCCGGCAGCCAGCGGGCGGGGGGCCTTCAGATGCGGCATCTCCCAGTCTTTCGCCTCCCCATCTCGACGGACCTATTCCTACGTGCTCCGTGCACCTCGCATCACATCGGGGGTGGCAAAAACGGATGCAGCCCAGCGAGCTCAGCTCCCAGTCGACCTTTCAATCCAAAACAAAACAAACAAAACACAATGGGGGCTGAAAAGAACGCATCGTGTGATGTACGAGTAAATGCTTTGGTCAAATGTACAGAGTACGGAGTGCACGCAAGGGAGAGCACTGAAAAAAGGCGAGCGAGTGGACCGTCGGGCAGAAGAGGCATTTGCACTCTGTACGAAGTACTCCGTAGTCTTGTCAGAGACATTTTCGTAAACATATGTCAGGGTCTGCCTCTACTGTGGCTGTTTGCTTTTCTTTGACTCCCTCGTGGCCTTGATCTTGCTGAACACGTCTTGTGGATATCCTCGACATTGTCGTTGGGCACAGGGATACTCGCGATTCTGTCTCGGCGTGTCTGTGTATGCGTGCATCCGCCCCTGCAGTGTCTCTTCTTCACCGCCAATTGACGATGCGCGCCAATGAGACACTGCGACGGCGACTCAAGACAGTCGATAGTGCCAGAGTGCCTGCCAGAACGCCCATCACCCTGCCTCACCAGGCCAGCCTAGCCGGACCGACCAATGCCCGTTTGTCGCTGCACATCGACTGATGTAATGTACTCCGTACTCCGGCCTGTCATTAATCGTATTTGCCGTGTCTGGGGGGCCTGGCAAGGCACATTGGATGTCGATTCGCTCAGCGATGGCCCCACTGTGTGCATCATGCAGTATGCACAAAAGTATGCACTTGGGCTGCATGCACTTACAGGAAAAGGTTGTAGCGAGGTCGTCATGTTGACTTTCTTCTCTTTCTTCATTTCTTTCTTTCTTTATTTCTTCATTTTCTTTGCCGTAGGTTGCCCAGCCAGCCGCATGCACGCTGACGGACATCCCTTGCGACGGCAAATGTGCCTCACTCTCTCCTACTCTCTTATCATATCACACTGCTGTTATCCGTTTCTCTATCTTTCTTTCGTTTTCTTTTGCGTTCTGCCTCTGCTTTCTGCAATGCAACATGGCTGCATATGCATGCTACAATACGCCGTAAACTAATACGCCGCTGTCCTTATTCCGCTGTCCATGTTCCGCTGTCCGTTGTCGTGTCTTTGTCCTTGCCGTTTGTCATCGGACGCGTCCTCTTCTTTCTGTCTCGTCCTCTCTGTCTCGTCCAACAGTCTTCGTGTCCGCGTCTTTGTGCATCCGTCGTTCTGTCCGCGCCCGTTGTCCGCGTGCATGGGATGATGCATTGCATAGCATTGCATGGCATGGCATGGCAGCGTGACAATAAAGCTTTGCCCGGCGATATGCTGTTCTCTCTCTTGTCGTCTTTTTTATTTTGTTTCTGGCGCACTCTCCTTCCTCATCTCTGCCTCAATAGGCTGGCCAACCAACAGTCAAGACCTCTCTTGCATCAAAGAGTGTGCATCAAAGAGTGTGCATCAACCGTGTGCTTCAAGCATCCTTCTCAGCCCCCAACCTTCTATCCCATTCTTTCTTTAACTGTGGCTCTGGAAGGAAACCTCCGTGCCGTTCATTTATTTAAACATTACTCATTTTTCTTTCTTTTAATTTTATTCCTCTGCCATCCTCTGCCATCCTCTGCCATCCTCTGCCATCCTCTGCCTGCACTCTTCCGCCCTCGCCACTCTTGCGTAGCCTTCACCCTCCCACACGTACGGGAAGAAGACGACCCTTTTCACCAACCGTTCTGTACGGAGTACACAGCTGCTCAACCGTCAGTCAAGCGCCGCTCCTTTCATCTTGTTTTGCTGTTCCAACATGTCTCTCAAGCGCTTGTGTTCTTTTCTCTCTTTCAGTACGGAGTACTCCGCATCTCCACGACGTACGACGTAATGATGGACGAGAAATCCGGGGCCGCTGTCCGTTGTCCGCCTTTGTGTAGGCCGCCTCGTCCTTCCTTTTCTGTATTATTTCGTCTTCCTCTTCGTTGCCCTATCGCTCTACTGCAGGACGGCGGCACTGTCTCATCACATTGAGGAACCAAAGTTCAGAATGTCTCCATCTTCCCCTGCAGTCAGCTCGATGGTAGCCTCGGCAGTCTTTGGTTCCGTAAGGGCAGTCCAGTTCATCTTTCAACCAGCATTCTCAAACTGTTCTTCTCTTATTCCTCTTCTTTTATGCAACCGATCGACGATGGTCTGTCAAGTGAGATATTCTACAGTCAACAGTATACGGAGTATTACGTCGTAGTGGCACAGTTTTTAACGGAATTTGAGACTCAGTATCTCCACTTTTTGCTTTACACGGTCAGCCAATCACCGTCTGTGGCGGTCTCACCGACATTCACGTCTGGCCAATGAACGTCCATCTGTCCCTAAAAGGTGGCTCCTAAGGATTCACCACCGTGCCTGACCTGGACTAGCGCCGAGCTCCGACCACCTCCTTTCCAACACAGCCAACCATCACCACCACATCTCCACCACTTTCAGAGGACGAGCTTGCAAAATGGATGTGCAGGTGACCCTCCAGTGCCCGACCTCCTCGCCCTGCACCTTTTTGTCTTTTTGTGTGAGAAACAGCAAACGACTGGCTCTCGATCCCGGCAGCCACCCGTTCGCATGGCCCGCCTCGTCCGCTGCTGGCCGCCTCACTTTTTTTTTTTTTTTTTTTTTTTTTTTTTTGCTTTTTCTTGCTAAAGTTGCTTCTTCTTAGGTCTTAGGTGGACTTCCTCTTCCTCTGATCTTCCTTTTCCCATTCGATATGTGACATAGATGCGGCATGGTGCCGTCTCATTCGCCTAGCCTGCCTGCCTGCCTCCATGTTCTTTGCTCCATGGTTCTCCCGTTTCTCGTTTCTCACCAACGTTGGGATGGATACCTCGATGCTTCCTTTTTTGTCTCCTAGTTTGGTTTCAATAAATTGTTGTAAACGGTAATATTATTGAGGGTGGTCTACTGTGTACTGTGTACTGTGATGGTGTGTGATGGCTCGCCTCGTTTTTCTTTTCTTTTTCTGCCTCTCTTCCCCTCCAAAGAACGCCGACACTCCGATTGGGCCATGCAAGGGATGCACTTACAACAGAAAACAGAAAAGGGTGTGAGAGAAATAAGTGCCTCTTCATTCTAATTATCGCATACGCCGTACTTCAATATTGGAGGTTTGACAATATGATTTGTATCCGTCGTATACCTGCACAAGTGCACAAGAAATGTCATCATTTTGTCAGTCTATCTCCTGCCCCATCACAAGGCCCGGATAGAGAAATAAAAGATAAATCCTGCAAAAGCGACTGTGAGTGGTGGGATGTGTGATGCCCGCCCGGTGGTGAAGCAGGCTCGGTCTGTTGGTGATTTGTCTTGTGTGATATGCCTTTTGTGTACATGTACGGAGTGCGCCGTACTACTTGTGCTCTTACGGAGTACACAGTACAGCAAATATTATGTGCAATCCCGTCAGAGTGTACTTGTGTATTTATTTTGTCTCGCCTATTGGGGTTGCCGCCGTACGGAGTACAATGTGCTGTTTTTCTGTTTTCTGTTTTCTGTTGTGCGATTCAAGCGCTGCTCATATTGTTGTCCCTGAAATAATCATCATATCACGGCAGGCCGTTGGTTCCGGTGAAAAATAAGTCGTCCTGTAGAATTAATAGAAGATACAAAAGGCTATTGGCCTGGGGATGTCTAGAACCGGACAAGTAACGAAAATCAATGTGAAAATTAGAAGCTCAGAGTCCAGGTCAGAGATCGCCGTGAATCCAGTCTCCGAACACGGTGTTGATCCTAAAATGCAAAGAAAGGGCGAGAAAGAGAAGGGGGGGATGTAAAGTTCTTGCAGTGGTGAGGTGAGACAGAAAATCAAAGTTTTTTTGTGTCTTTCTCAAAGGATGGATCATCGTGAGCGGTCAAAGAAAGGAATGGATGAGACTCCAGTAAAAAAAAAAAAAAAAAAAAAAAAAAAAAAAAAAACAGAGACATTTTGGAAGACGACTCTGTTTCCGTGTTGAGCAATGATAGTCCAAGGGTCCAAAAACAGTCTCGGGTTGTCCTTGCAGGAAAGGTAAGATCAGTCAGTAAGTTGTCCTTTGATATTCCACATTTTGCGTCCAGTACGGAGTATGGTCCATAGAGTTTAGATGGGTATATCTGTTTGTCTTTTGTTGTTTGTTTCTCTTTTTTCCTTTAAGTTCCAGGAAGTAGTAAAACAGTATAGAAGATTAGAAGCATGAAAGTAGAAAGTAGTAAACAGTGAACTCCTGTTCTAAGGTCCCTGAGAGGGAACGTCCCAGGTGCTTGGCCATTCAAGGCAACGTATCAAAACATTTTGCAAGACCTCAAAAGAAGCACCACCCAAAAAAAGGAAACATGAGAATCGTTGTTTTTTGAAAGAAGAGAAAAGTGTTTTGTGATATGGTAAAAAATGAGAGACTATGAAGGTAGAAAACAAGGAGTTCGGATCTCTCGCGTTGTTTTTTTGATAGTAATAAAAAGTTATAAAAGGTTTGGGTAAAAAAAGGTTGTTCAAAGCAAAAAGATATCCCCCTTCCCCTCAAGGTCTTCGGGTTTTTCCCTTCGAAGCCTCTGTAATATCCTAATAACTCCACGCTTGAAAAAAAAAAAAAAAGAAGTTGGTAATAGTAGTAATGACAAAGGAAACAGCAAAGAAACAAGAAAATAAAGTAGGACATAAAGACGTTAAAAGCAAAAAGGTTTTTTTTTTGTATCCCTTTTTTTTGTTGGTGCTGATTTTTGTTTTTCTGTAGCCACAGAAGAAACAAAACGTATTTTTTAATAACAACCCTGCATGTTAAACATGGGCATGGGGTGATGGAAACCCGCAACGTGATGGTGAGGCTGCTGCTGCTGCATTGCCTGGTGGTGGTGGTGGTGGAAATGGGCGTTGTGCTGCATGTGCTGCATGTGCTGCTGCAGAGGCTGCACAACGTGGCCCTGGACGGCGGCGTTCTTGCTCATCATCCAATCCCAGACACCAGGGAAGAAGAACTTGGAGCCCGAAGCCTGGTGGGAAGAGGCCTGCGAGATGGGTGCCTGCTGCGGCGGCGGGGGAGGGAGAGGCAGCTGCTGAGGAGCCACGGGGGCGGGAGCGGGAGCAGGAGCAGGTGCCCGAGCAGCAGTAGGAGGCTGGGCGTAGTCGGTAAAGTGGTAGATGGGAGCGTGCTGCTGCAAAAACTGCTGGTGCTGCTGGTGGTGGTGGAAGGCGGCGGGCGCGACATTGTCCACACACAGCATGGCGGCGTCCTCGCCCTCAAAGAAGATGGTGTTGGTGACGGGAGGCAGGCACTGCTGCTGCTGGAGAGCAGGAAGAGCAGGAAGAGCAGGAAGGGCGGCGGCAGGGTGGAACTGCGGTGCTGTCGGTTGGAACTGGATGGGCGAGAAGGAAGAAACGGAAACGGAAGCAGGAGGAGGGTGCACGGCCACCGAAGGCGGCGGCGGCGTCACGATTTCGGGCACCTCCTGGTACTCGAAAATGTCGCTGTCCTCGTCGTCGTCGGCAATCAGGGAAGCAGCTTCAGACTCCGAAGCCGAGTCGCAGGGCGAAGGGCAATCCTCAACCTCGATATCCTCCAGAGTGGCGTCGGCAAAGTCGCCATTGTCGTTGCTGTTGCTACAGCCATCCTCCTCCAGAAGCTCCTCGTCGTCTTCGTGGACCGAAGAAGCGGGCGACAGCGCCTGGTCGTCCTCGACCGCGGAGGCGCTGTCGAACACGCTCGAGTTCTCTGAAGTGCCAACCTCATCGTAGTCGTCCTCCTCGTCGTCCTCATCAATGGCGTAGTCAGTGGCAGACGGCACGTAGACGTGCTGCTGCTGCTGAGCAATAAACTGCTGGTGGGCAGCAGCCTGCTGGGCCTGGACCTGGGCAATGGCGGCCTGCTCCTGGGGCGAGACAGTGAAGCGAGGGCAGGCAAGGATGCGCTGCTTGAGCTCTGGCAGCGTGATGCGCTGGTCCGGGTTGATGGCAAAGATGCGGGCCAGTATGTCGTCCAGCTCGTCCGACAGAGGGAGAATGGTCTTGAGGAAGCGCGGGTTGCGCGAGTAGGCGCGGTAGGTCGAGTCCTCCGTCGAGGCCTGCTTCCAGGGATTGCGGCCGCACGTCAGGTTGACGAGGATGACGCCCAGGCTCCAGACATCGTTTGGCGCGCAGTAGTAGTACGGGCGCTTCGAGCTCGCATTCTGGCCGAGGCATTCTGCTGGTGTTAGCACTGAATTGAGTACCATCGTCAAAGAAGGCATTCATATGCCTCTCTGCATGGAGGGGAACTTACCAGGCGACATGTAAAACGTAGATCCACAGCCGTAGTCTTCCGACCGCTCCGAGGATGTGGCCAGCCCGAAATCCGCAAGCTTCAGCGTCTCGCCGCGGTCGGCCACCAAGATGTTCTCCGGCTTCAGGTCCCGGTGGTAGATGCCCTTGCTGTGCAAGTAGTGCACGGCGTCCAGGATTTGCAGAAAGACCTTGCGCGCCAGCTCGTCCTTGCCGACAAAGTGGCCGCACTCGGTAATGTTGTAGAACAAGTCACCCTCGGCGCAGTACTCCAAGACGACAAAAAGGCAGTCCGGGTAGATGTCGATAATCTTGTGCATCGACACAACATTGGGGTGGGCCGACGCCGAGTAGTGCAGGCGGATCTCGCGCGTCTGGTAGTCAATCTGCCGCTGCTCCAGGGGTGTTCCGTCCGCATTCAGTTTGCTGAGCGCCTTGACCGCATAGCGGGCGCGTGTCTTGACGTCGACGGCCTCGTAGACGACTCCGTATGCTCCAGTGCCGATGATGCCCGTCAGCTGCAGGTTGCCCAGGTAGGTGCCGATCCGGTCCGCGGGCGCTACTGGGACATAACGCTGCTGCTGCTGATGTGTGCGTATTGACAGAGGTTGTTGTTGCTGTGTGAAGAAGTTGTTTGGCGCGCACTTGGGGTGGTCAAAGGATTGGGGCGACGCGGGTGGTGTCGGGAGGCCGCTTGGTGCCAGGACATTCTGCATGTTATTTGAGGGGGGGAGACGAGAAAGAGGGAGAGAAGGGAGAGAAGAGACCGGTCCGGGTGGTTTTCCTTTAGGACTGAAGAGATAACATGAAATATGTATGAGTAGGTAATGTTTGGTTTCCTTGTGGGTTGGTCGTGAGATCGTTGAGAAACACAGAAAACAGAAAATCAAACAAATCCAGGGAAAAGCCAGTCCGTTGTTTGTTGCCGTTTGTCCAGTGTGGAATAGTCTGACAAGAAAAGAGAAAAAAGAGAAGCGAGCGCGAGAAAAGAAAATATAGCTTCTTGTACAGAAAACAATAATATCCTCAGGTCGGGTCCGTTTTGAATTCTTCTTCTTTGGTCGTGAATGACGGTCGTCAAAACGTCCAGTGAAAAGTCCAGGGAATGTGTGTCGAAAAGTCCAGGATTGAACGTGGCGAGAGAGAGAAAACGTAGACAGATGTTGAGCTTCGACTTAACGATTCAATACTGTGCTTGTATCAAAGTGGTGATGATATGATGTGAAGGTGCTGGGATCACAGTTGTTGATGTTGAGAAGAGATGGTGAGAGACGAGAAAAGATACAGATACAGCCGTGATGAGAGATGGAAAGGGAATGTGGGTTGAAGAAGAAGAAGGAAAGGGGGTATTGAAGAAGAATGAAGAAAATAAAAAATAATATGAAAATCGAAAATGCAAAAAGAAGTTTCCCAAACGGCTGATGGGTGAGGATGAGGGGAGGTTCGAGATGAAGTAGGACGTTCGTAGGAGGAAGGGGGATGTGGTCGTTGATATTGATAACGAATAACGAAATAACGAATGGGGAGGACATCGAGCTATGGGACCTTGTAGACTTGTAACAGACCAGCAAACAACGGTCTTTTAGGTCGATCCGATGGGCAAGACAAGAGTTGGGTACCTCCTTCGACAAAGTGGTGGGTGTGGGTGCTGCACACGGGGGGCGGGCGCAAGAAAAGCAAGACGAAGAAGGATGAGAAAGGAGGGTGTACAAAGGTACTTGCTTTTCTTGGCAAAGAAAGCCAGAAGCCAAGCCAAAAAGAACGAAGGACGGGGGCGTGAGTGACGTGTCGAGAGTGCTCTGTCTCTCTGTGTGAAGGTCTGCACCAAAGGGCAGGGCGTCTTGCCGCTAGTGTGGGAGACTAGGAGTACAAAGTAAGAACGCCGTAGTTTATTATGGGGGGGTGGGCAACGAGACCGTGTTGCGTTGTTTTGAAGAGGGGGGACCAAAAAAGAGAAGAAAAAAAAAAGGAAAAATAAAAAGAGGAGCAACAGATAAAAGTGGAGACTGGTCAGAGGATGGCGATGGCAAGAGGGAAGTGGCCAGAGGTCAGAGTGGTCAGAGTGACCAGGTTTGACTTGACTAGGGGGTGGATGGCCTCGACGGTTTTCTGACTTTCTGGCCTTTGACTGGAGCCAGACATGGGTATGGGACTCTTGTTATGTTGTTCTGCGTCCTTTGCAGGCCCTTTGCATGCGAGCATGCCTGCATACCTGCTATGGGCCAGGGGATGGGCATACATGTATTGTGAGATGGCCAGCGGATAGCACAAATTTTAGAGAGTGTCCAGAGTGTCAGAGTGTGCACAAAAATGTGTGTAAAGACAGCAAGAAGAACAACAAACAGCACGAGAATGACAACAAACGCTGCATATCAGACACAGATAGGCATAAAGTGGCAATGGAAGGCAGACATAAGAGACAGAAATACAGAAAAGATATAAAAATTAAACGACAGTGAGAGGCGTCGAGACACGACTCACTCAGAGCGAGACAGACAAGAGTCTGGAGAGACGGAGACAGGCAGAGATAGACAAGAGGACACTGCGAGACGGCCGATGCATGCAGTGGCTTGCAGACTGCAGGTAGAATAAAATTAAATTCAAAGAAAAAGGAAGAAATACGAGGAAGACGAGGATAGACCAGCGAGACCCGCAAAACGAAGAGGACAGAAAATCAAAGAGGCGAGATAAAATTATGACTAAAGACTAACTTGTTTGGGCAAAATCGGCCACGGCGAGGCAGGGAACGCTACGCTTCAGAGGGGAATGTGAGGTGAGCAGGGTGGTGTGGTGGGCTGTTGCGCGTGAATCGACCCAGTTTTGGTGCTTGTGTCTTGGAATTTATTGTTTGCCTTTTTATTTTGTCTATTTGTCTATTTTTTGATTATATGTATTATTTTTCACTAGATTTCTATCATCTCACTAAATATATTTTCCTCGTCTTTCTTTGTTTTGAGGCATCCAGTCAGAGGCGCCCGCCGTGTGGAGGCGAGACATGGCTCTAGGACTGAAAGGGCAGCGCGCCTCCTTTTTAAAAACTCGTGTGAGTGGATCTCTCTATCTCTCTTGCGTCTCTCTCTCTCCGGCCACACAGAACCAGACTCGCAGAGTTTCCAGACCAAGCGAGGCAGCGAATCATACGGTTCCCAGACACGAAAATAGTGGGTGGGTGACGAAGATGATGAGCAACAGAAACAGAAAAGGACAGGTCCTCCATACTCCGTATGCACGCTCCAGCAGGCTTCGCAGGCTCGCAGGATACGAAAAAGAGGGGCGGCGCTGTTGGGCGAGTCAGAAGTCGAGCATGGGTTTGTCTGACACACAAGAAGTCCAGGCAGAGGACTGGGCAGAAAAGCAGAAAACAGAAGTGATGAGCGGTGCCACAGCCACTCACAGCACTGGACCGCCTCACAGAAAACAGACAACCAGAAAGAGGCGGAGAGGCAGAGAGGCTCAGGATGCGAGGATGCCTGAGGTGGTACGAACTAGTGTCCAGCGTTCCTCATCATGCAGTATTTTAGAAGATGCAGACACTCTTGCTCCGGGCTATCCTGCAAAAGGCAACATCTGACGGAGTGGCCAGTCGATGGCCAGCGGAGATGTGCAAATGTGCATGGCTGAATGTGCATGGCTGAATGTGCACAAGTGACGGGTGGTTAGCCTTCTCTTCTCTTTGTGGTCTACCGCCAGGGCGTCGATCGTGTTGCCTGTCAAAATCAAAATCGCGGCGAAATGGCACCGCCTGAGCCGTTTCTTCTCCCTAAACTTCCTAGACCCAAGAGGTCTTTGGAGTCCTTGGAGGCCAGGTGGCTGTTGTGTGTCAGCCAACAACGCTATGCAATTTGGCCCTATTTTACTCCCTCTTTCTGTTTCTTCCATCTCCTGGTGCCGGCTTCCAAGAAGGCAGTCTTATTTTTGGCATGGCGCAGGCCAAGATCCATCCAGAAGCCAGACTAAAAAAGGGTCGAAGACTAATAAAACGCCCGTAGCTCCCTCAGCCTACGACCTACGACGACGAACTACGACTGACGCGAAGTTTACGAACAAAAGAACCAGCGCGAACAGGGCGGGTGACCTTCGAGCCCGTCCTCTCGCCTAAATCGTAGTGGAGAATCAAAAAGTCTGCCCAGTACGAACTAAGAGTCTAATAGTCTTAGAGGTCGCTCTCGCGCTCGCAAAACTAAAACCAACGCCACCGAGGAGCGGCTGAAGGAGAGGGAGATGCGTTTTGAGGCGTGTTGGCATCCTCCTAGCAGCGCATGAGCACAAAGAAAATAAAGAAGAAGAAAAACATAGGGGCCCCTTCGGTTCGAAAAACCGCAGCCTGCTCCTCAAGCCAGAGACCCCATTGGAGCGCAATCCACGTTCTCTCTCTCAAAGTGTGTCTTGTCTTGGCGAGTCCCAAGGGCCCACGGCATACGGGAGAAGAGGCGCCTCGAAAAAAGAGTAGAAGCGCATTATCACACGTAATCGCCCTGGTTCTATCTCTTTGGTGTCTTTCTTGGTGTAAGATAGACATGTACGGAGCACGACAGTTCCATATGTTTAGTTTCCCATGGCCGTCCGCCGAAACACCACTGCCTCAGGAACTGCCTCGCACGGTTTCGATCGGGCAATGCCAGTCACTGGACAAGGTCATTTGCCTTTGGTGCGGTCCACCGTCTTGGTATGGCCTTATCCTCATAGACCTTACGATGATGCGATGTCCATGGGCATGTCCATGGGCACGTCTTATCCATTGTTCGTCCGCTTGGGTCTGCCGTCACGATCGGCCATTTGGGAGGCAAAAGAGAGTCCCCGACGATGAGGGACGAGTTATGGGAAATGGACAAAAGCCCCTGCCAGGGTACAAGGAGGTCATACACAGTAAACAATGCGAAGGCGGCAAAAAGGCGAGCATGAAGAGAGAGGCAAGAGAAAGCATGCGAACAAGAAACCCGTTTCACATTTTTGGGCCCAGCATTGCATGGGGATTTGCCTATTATTTGATGCTTGACAAAACAAACTAGAGAAACGAGAGGCATGAGAGGAGAGAAGCATGCCTCAGTGCCCAAAGGGCGGTGAAAAAAAGAAAGAAAAAGAGAGAAATGCAGGCAAGAATGCGGCAACGATGCATATAAAATATGCACACACTGAAAGATGAGGCGCTCTGACTGGTTGAGTTGAGGCCGCAGTGCAGAAATGCAGAATGCAGAAATGCACAAGCCTGCAGCATGCAGAGAACAACGCATGCAAGTATGCACGGTCTTCGCTCTCTCTGTGAGATACCACATTCTTTATCGTAAGATACTTGCTTTTTTGTGCTTCTTTGCTGCACTCCGAGAGTATTGCGCGGCACTATTGGCTGTGGCGTTCGATAATGTGTAGTCAGAACATTCTCTGTTTACTTTCTATGCACAGTCTTAATTGTGCATGCTCTGATTATATGCACATAATATTTGATTGCAACTGAGCTGAATTTGAATCTCCCGTTCCGTCCTTGTCTGCAATCCCAGCGGTTCAAGAGTTTCATCAAAGCGCCCAGCAAAATAAAATCAAACAAACTCATTACAAGTCGCAAGTCACTTTCGCATATTCCTCAAAGAAGGGAAACTCCATAAAAAACCACATGCACATCTTCAAGAGTGAGGGAAGAAGGAGAAGAAGGAAAAGGAACCCAAGAACACCCCTGCTCAAACGAGAAATTACGCCAGTCGTCTTTTCTGCAGTTGGGAAAATCGAACGTTGTAATCCACTTTCCGCCTTTGGTAAAGGCTCCTCTTCTCCTTTGCTCCTCCTCTCTCCTCTCTCACAAAAGACTGGGCAGAAACGCACGGCGTATCGTCGAGAGCGTGACGAGCAGTGACAGCGCGTGAGATTGTCCCCACTCTCCACCTCTCGCCCACCCAAAGAGACCGCACGCCGAAAATAAAATTAGATCTGGCACGGTCCAGCCGTCCCCTCTCTCTCCACAAGCAATCCATGGTCCATGCACATTTTCTGCGTAATCCAATAGGAGGGCACGGGCTACAGTCAAAAGTGGAAAGGCTGCAAAAAGTTGGACAGGAACAGAAAGAACATGAAAGTTGATTGACGATGGAAGACTGTTACGAGAAAGGAACAGGAACAGGACAAGCCAAAAGTCGAGATGTGATAGCGCCAGTGCTGCTGCACCATCCCGTAAAATAAATCCTGATGATAACCTGAGGAAGACGGTGTGCAAAGAGGAGGAGAGACGATCCCAAGCTGGGATAAGTGCATTCGATAGTCATCCTGACCACTTTCAATCACTCATTCTCATCACTTTCTTTTCTTTTTCTGCTGGAACAGACCACGGAGCACGGAGTACGGGAACAGTCCAAGAAGGCCACGCGACAATATGTCCGTAGATCAAGAGCTTGGTCTGTCTTGTCGCTTTCCAGAAGATACGACTGAGGACAGCCACAATAGGGGAAAGAGGTGTGCTCATTTCGTTTGGCCATCGAGTGACTTTTTGCTTTCTTTTTGTAAGGAAGGCACCGTGAAGTTGCGTTCTTCGGCGTGTCTTATTTTTATTTTTATTTTATTGTTTTTTTTTTGTAAAAAGCATTTTGATGCATTTATGATACGATGTATTTTGTGAGACTTGATTGTTTTATTTATTTATTTATTTTATATTTTTGTTCGTGTTTGTTTTCCTTTTATTTGATTTTTTTGTTCTTATTTTATCCCGTATTTCCTTTTTCTTTTTTATTCCTCAACAATGTCGTTTGTAATAACGTCCACGATATCGCTCTTCTCTCAAACCATACCGCAGTGTCGCTCCTGGCCCAGCTGCCCAGGCTTTCGAGACACAATGCGAAATATCGAAATCTCCTGGCGCTGCAACTTTGAAAAGACCGCCTTTCCGCCTTTCCTTCCGCCTTTCAATGTCAACAACCCCCTGTTCACTTTACTATGAAGTACGACGTATTACTCCGTAGCGGTATCTTGAAATTCAAAATAGCGTGAACATGGCCAGCGGAGGGCCCGGCACCCTGCAGCCTCGTAAAATTTAGGTGAGGGCGTATTGCCGGGGTCTTGTCTTTTCAGTACTCCGTACATGTGTGCATTTCTCTATTGCGACGTGCGGCAGTGGGTGGATCCGGTATGTCCATCTGTGAAAGATGATTGGGTCGATGGCCAGATCGGGCGAAGCTGCAGCCAGAAGAACAGGGCGAACAGGGCGAAAAGACGAAAAAACGAGGCGAGCATTGTTTCTTTCCCTCGCTTGCTCGCTCGTTTCCCCCCTTTTCCATACAGTGGTCCAAATAGTGGAAACGGCAGCCGACCTTTTTCTTGAGAGGACAGTGTCCACTTTTCTCTTTTCTCTTTTCTCTTTTCCCCTTCTAGACGATCCACAATGTTCGAAAACCTGTCTCGCCCTGTCCAGCCAATCGTTTTCTGGTCGTCTTGTCCAGTGTCGTTCTTTCTTGCCATTGTTTTGGCTTCTCATCCCTGGGCCCCCATCAATTTCCATGTCTTCCATGTTTTTTCTTGTGTCTCACAACCGTTGTAATACTCGTATGCCGGTTTTTGGCCTTCTAGTCATCTCTTCAGAAGCTTTTCTTGCCTACTGTTTGTTCCTTTCTGTTGGTCCATGTCTCGGTCTGTGGCAAAGACATTGAGTCCCCTGAAATCAAAGTGGCCCTACGCGTGATTGTCGAAAGATGTGATGTAACGGAGGACAATCACAGACGACAGCAAAACAAGAGAACAGGGCATACAGGGCGACTCTCCTCTGACACTGCAGCAACAAGACTCGGCCGATGACAGCAGAGGCTGTCTGCAAAAGAAAATAAGAAAATAAGAAAATATTCGCCCCTGAATGACAGCCCAGAAAGGTCGATCATGGTCAAGGCGCCCGGGAGGTTAAAAAGATCAAGAGCCTTCCAAGGGGAAAGAAGAAAGACATGGCCATTATCGGCACAGTGCTGCACGGTCTAACGGCCCATTGCTTGCATAATTTGCCACTGCAAAGACAGTGCCGATTGTGTGCGTGAGGTTGCGCCCTTCTTTCCCCCCCATCCGTGCATCAGCATTTTTGGAGTGAACAAGGGTTTGTTGTCAATGATTTTCAAAGCGGAGGACAGGCGCAAACGCTCCGTCTGCCTGTCCACAGCCAGCCACTAAGAGCAAAGGAGCTTGGACCCCAGACAAGCGTCGTTGCAGGCCCCTGCTCACAGAGGCTGGGGATGTCTGTGTGAGTGGAGAGAAGAAAGTGAAGACCGCTGGCCGTGGCCGTGGCCGTCAGAACGGTGAGATAACGCAGCAGCCTGCAGGAAGGAGACCGACCAGCAACTGCAACACTGCAACACTGCAACACTGCAACCTTGCCCGGTCGTCGATACGCCGGGCTGGCTGGGCAGGCCGCGGCCTGTTTCCTAGAATAGGACTGGCGACAACCGACTGAGAGTGACAACCCGACAAACGCCTGTCAAACGAAAGAGCGATAGGCAGCGCCCAGTTTCAGGCTATGCAGCACCCTTGGCAATAAATATTAAATAGTATACACTATTTTAGCACAGTCACAGACAGGCCCAAGAAAGTCAGAAAGTCAAAAAGTCGCAAAGCGTCTCACACAAGTTTCTGCATGGCTCGGTCTCCATGAGGTTTGGTCGACGTCGGATATTAGAAAAGATATGGAAAATAGCAAGAATAGCACTTGACGATCACAAGATATTACTTCGTACGTCGTACTCTCTGATAAAAGGCACGGTGCAGATGCTAAGACGAATGGTGTGCATGGCCATGGCCATGGCTGCACACGGAGGCATGGAAATAGGGAGATAGGGGAGCAAGGAAGTGGAAGCCAAAGTGAAAAGGGCAAGCGTCAAGTTACGTGAGCCAAGAACGTCGTCTTCACACCACGATATGAAGAAGCAGATACGACGACCATACGCATTTAGACATGCACAGATGCAATACACAGGAGAGACAGGCCAGACCCGGCCACGCGAAAGAGGGGAAGATGGAAGAAGAAGAAAAGGAAAAAGGAAGCAAAGGCTCTCCTATCGTCATTCCCCCTCAGCCCCTTTCCAGCACATGCCACAGCGTGATATCGCTCCATTCGCTTCATTCGCTAGGCTGGCTAGAGCGTCTCCTTCGAAACAAACCACCAACGAACCGCTACCGGGGTGCATGAGAGCGTGGTAATCGTGTGTGAAGCTAGCAGTCCTTTGTCTACACTACGGCGGTCAAGAAACGTGCAATCGACGATGTTGTGGAAAAGAAGAATGTAAGGAATAAGATAAGTACGACGTAAGATACGACGTATTACTGTTTGCACTTGCGCACGTCAAAGGGGCGCCGGGGATAGACAGCCCTCCGTCGAAGACGACGCAGTCCGTATTACGAGGACTTTTGCGTCTGCGAGTGGTTTGCGACTTTGATATTGAAAAAGTCAGTGCTACGACTACCGACACTGCCGGTAGACAATGTCCAGACCTTTTTGCAAGGCTCGAGGTATGAGGCCTCATAATTTTTTGAGGCACTTTTTACAGAAATGGACTCAACGGGCGAGGGATGAGAAAATCAAAATCAAAATCAGAAATGAGGCTCTTGCTCTTGGGCAACGGTGATGCAACTGTTCGCCTTGTCTGTTGAAAAAAGCCTGCGTAGGCTGAAGGCGAACGACTTACGTCGTACACATGGTTTCCTTTGTCTCTCATCTCCGTTCACCTTCACAAAAAAGACGAAGCGGCGAAAGGGATGGACAACATGGACAGATTGAGACAAGGGCCAACAGACAGACATGTTCCCAAAGAAAAAGAAGGCGAAGAGAGCAGCCTCCGTCGGGCGTACCCAGCAATTTGTCTTTTGGGTCACTGGAGCCAACAGGCAGCACCAGAGAAAACCCAAGAGGGCCCAAGAGGACCCAAGAGACCCAAAAAGAGCACCGGGCGAGCCGGCAGGCGTATTCTTTTCTAGGCGCGAACACAGAAGTGGAAGGTATGCATCCCCAGCTGCACGTCCCTTTTTAGCGCCTTCGACTGTGCATCTTCCCATCCTGCAGGCATCCTTGGGGGCGGTATTGAGGGTCTTGGGCGGTCTTGGGCGGTTTTTGAGTGGTCTTGTGCAATTTCAATGCGTTCTCAGCACAGTCTGGGCGTAAATATAGTTCTGTTGGTGACTGGGCGCTTCGGCCCCAGCGAATACGCAGAGGTGATGGACATTGCGTGGTCTTTCGTCTGTTCCCTTTCCATCCCAGCGCTTGCTCTCCCAGCGGTCTGTTCGTTGGGTCCGTCCCTGTGCTTCGTTCTCGGGTTTTTGGTCGTTGGTGTACTCCGTATGGTCTGTTCGCCCGGGCTGACCTGTTGGTTCTACTCGAAATCTCGCAAACGAAGCGGGCGCCTTCGCCAAAACAGCTCTCGATTATCTTACGTTGCAAGGCAAGGGATGCCGGAGACGAAGAACTGGAGGGAAAGAAAAAAGAGCCAGAAAGACGAAAAGAACAAAAAAGGACAGTCGCGTGGTTAACACGATGTGTCAAGTCCCACCCCTTGTAGCGCTTTTGTTGGATGTTCTTGGTATCTTCCGTCTGAGTTGGAGTAGTCCTTCCACGGGTTTCGATTCTGTATTCTACTGCTACGGTGATGATCCAAAGATAACCAGACAAAGCTACTTTGTAGACGAACCAGACGACGTCGTTGGATGTCTGATGATCTTTTTCTGTGTTTCTGTGTCTCTGTGTCCACCACCCTGATAATCTTGTTCCAAACTTGGCTTTTCCATCACATGACCCCTCCCTTATTGTTGCACTTTTACACAGTAGAAAGAAAACTTGACACTTGAACGGCACAAGGTGTGCAAATCATGTCTATCTCTGCCGTTTATCCTTGGACCACGAAGAAGAGCTGGGAATTTTAGACTGGGAATTTTAGAGGCTGCTAGTCATCTAGACCATCCTTCACCATGCACATCTGTTACTCGATATGATTTCACAGACTCTTGTCAAGCAAGACCTTCGTCGACACCCGTGCATCTGTGGCATCCTTTCCTCTTAAGTCTTCAGAGATGCTAAGCAATCTGCATCGACAGCTCGCTAGCACGCAAGTCGTAAAGTTCTATATCTGCTCGTGCTGCTCTATCGTGTCTCATATCGTGTCTCCATATCGTGGAAAAGATGTGCCCCATTCCCCCTATTTCGTTGGGGCTGGGAAATCTCTCCGTCAAGTCCGTCCAGCCCGTCTCCGCCGTTTGGTGCGGTCAATCATTACCTTTCTTTGGTGCTAGCTTTTCTCCTCTTTTGCTGACGACGCACGGGCTTTTTTTTGTTCAAGAGACTTACAGGCTAGGCTGTTCGCGATTAATTCCTTTTTTTCTTCTTCTTCTCCGTCGAAAGAATAAGGAGATCGTTCCTCACTAGCGATAGTGGTCCCCACTTCTCTCTTCTTCCTGCCTTCTGCAGGACAGACACGCTGCAGGAGAAATCACACTAGGGGACACCGCCCGTTCATGGAATACGACCTGCGACCTGCAAGAACGAGCGAAGCG
This sequence comes from Sporothrix euskadiensis, assembly GCA_019925375.1. Classification (NCBI taxonomy): domain Eukaryota; kingdom Fungi; phylum Ascomycota; class Sordariomycetes; order Ophiostomatales; family Ophiostomataceae; genus Sporothrix; species Sporothrix euskadiensis. Next base: position 389,054 of record JADHKQ010000010.1, on the reverse strand, counting down.
AACGGCTGGAGCGAAGACTAACGAAAGTGGCTTGCCTAGACAGGAGAAGAGTCGAGAAAGGAAGAGACTCAGTGCAGTCAGTGGTGTAGCATCCCTTTGCCACCGCGCTACGGAGTACTGTGTATTAGAAAACTACGGAGGTTTAGAATGCTCGGTACCGTCGACGGACGGGCCTGGACGCTGTCCGCGGTGGTTTGTTGGTGTGGTTTTGGTGGTGTCTCACGCCTAAAAAGTACCAGTCCCGAGGCCAAGAAGCCAGTGTAGTGCACATCCCCCGGAGCACCTGCCGCGGAAAAGGAGAGAAAGAGGAGAAACGACGTCGAGATAGCACTAAACAACGTCAACGACGACGACTACAGGAGACTACTGGAGACTACTACAGGAGACTACCAGGCTGGTGGTGTGCTCGAGCGTGTGGTGGTGGTGTGGTTGAATGGAGAGATGTGGCTGAAAGAAAGGCCAGACACAGGTAGTCTTCGCCAAAAAGTATCCAAAAGGAGCAGACTAGATCAGCGGCTGAGCCACGGTGAGTTTATTATTTTATTTTGTAATCCAATTTAAGTGCTAAAATCTACTCCGTACTCTTGATACCACTCGACCGCCACCTTCAGCAACTGATCAGCACGCCTATGACGAGCCCAAAGCGCCAAAGGGCGGGCGAAAGAACTATCGAGAAAGATTGAAACGTCGAGCCTGATGCAGTCGTTTGAGTTTGAGCAGGTTTATACACAATAGCTGATATCGCTCATATCGGCCTCTGCCAGTACAATCGACACTACTCGTATTCAAGATGACGGAACAAGCTCGACGTCCTCTGGCCCTATCTTTTGACTTCGAAAGCCGGGTCGACGAATCAGATGCCATAATTCAACACCAACCCCGTCATCACGGCGTTTACCAGACGAAAGACCAATCTTGTCTTACACGGCCCTCTCAGCCAATGAGAACCCATGGAGCAGCCTCTTGTCGTCAACTCGAACTCGAAACTCTTTGAAGCCTCCCTTCGTACCGAAACTACTGTGAACAAGTGCAAAAGCTACTTTAGAACGACATCGGTTGGTTTTGTAGAGAGGAAAACGATCGAGACTATCAAAAACCGACGGCGTCCTTCGCGGTCTTTGTCTTGTTGGGCTAGATGTTGCGCCAAGGGAGACTCGAAGAGGGAAACTCGATGGCGAGACGAGACTCGTCGACGACCAGACAACTTACACGGGCGATTCTTTCGCCTCTCATTGTCTCGCCTTCGTGCACGGCATGCTACCCTTTTGAATCTGGTGCCATTGTCTTGTCGACCCGTCCTCACCAAAAACTTGCCGTAGGATTTACCCAGCCCTAAATTTAAACTCGTGCCCGTGAGGCTTGGAGAGCCGATCGCCTTCTGGCTGACGCTGAATGAGAACTCGTGACGGGCGATCTCTGCGGGCGATGACAGACCCGTGGAAAGGGTCAAGGTTGAGGCGTCGACGGTGCGACGACAGGGCGTCAAGAGGCTACCAGCACCACGGCACTGGTTGATATCCGACAAGTTGTTGGATCAACAATGGCGTCAATATGTAGGGCCGATAGGGGGCTGTCTAAACAATACAAATGCAAATTTAGGTGCAAAAGTGAGGCTTCTCGGTAGTTGAGAATGGCCTATCAAGGGATATCCCTTGATGCGCTCTTTGTTTGGTATTTTCTTTGTCCACACATGATTTTAGGCAGTTTTTTTTTTTTTTTTTTTTTTTTTTTTTTTTTTTATATCAATCCTATATGTTTATTATTTTGAGACGTCCTCCGTATATAATTGTTTTCGTTTTCAGTCTGTAATTTTATATTCTGCGAAAATAATTTTGATATCATTTTGAGTTTGATTGTTTTCATCTTTTATACATTGGTCAAGATTCCGGATTAGCTCAGCTACCAGCACTTGCACTTTGTACTTACATGACTTATACGACAACTTTGCACATCAAGCACATATCTACCGTAAATGCAGCCTCTCCCAACTTGGTTTCAAGATGCGCGGCTTGTAACTCTGAATATACAAGTTGCAACAAAGAGATACGTCCGAACGATATCAGAGGAACAGCTTGGTTCTGACAGCTTAACTCAGCCCTGCCATCACAAGATATCGGATCTTTAGACGTCAAGGCGATCTTCAGGTTGACAACGGTCCTTAACGATCATGATACGAAGCTGAACTCACGCAGAGATGGGACAGAGTCATTCTGCTCAAGGTTGCGCAAGCAACACGCGTTGATGCCGCCAGACGCGTATTGTTGACTCAAAAAGATAAGCGTGTCGCCGATGTAGCTTGCGGAAGCGCGTAAAGTATCTTGACACTTGTCCCGGAGCCGGATGCATTGGTGCCGCACGCTGGCGTCCTTCTGGCGGACTTTTGATGCTATTTCGATCATTAATGTGATGGGGATGACGATGGCGTCGGCGGTGGGAGGCACTTGTCTTTTCCAGGCGCGCGGCTGTGACGTGGCGTATCGAGAGTAGTAGGCTCAAATTTGCGATACCATGTGGTACGAGATACGAATGTGTCAAATGCCTGCACGGGTAGACTTTTAGGGTCACACAAGGATGAGCTAAAGGTCGAGGGAAAAGTGAAACGAAGAAGAAAACCTTCTTTGCGATTCATGATGTTTCTAAATCTCCCCGCATTTTTGATATATTTATGTGACATGATGCTTCCATCAGTATATAAAGAAACAATATAACATAAAATCACGGTACATGCAGTTTTTTTTTTGGGATTTGGTGTGGCCACAGTATGCTCATACTTGACCGGCTACATCACATGTTGTCACTTGTCCCGTGATTTGGTGATGGATGTACCTATGCTTTGCCTCCTTGGTGTAAGAAACTGCCTATTTAGGATAATAACAGCGGATCACGCCGTGCACTACTTACAGTGCGCGGACGTAGCAATACCAACAGACCGACCGCAAATGACAGACGCTATCCAGTATTGGTACACACTTACGAACGTGTGATGTCTTTCATTATTCAGGCAATGCGAAAAATATAGCAATATTGAAAATACGGGTTTTGTAGATATGTCGTGTTTGCGTTTGCATATGCTTTAAATTTTCGTTTCCATCCATGTTTTTTACCACGAGCCACCTCGGTAGCGAAGCCTGCGATGAGATTTCTTCCAACTTGTTTTCATACGAGACATGAATCACCAGGGGCTGTCATTTGGTTCATGAGGCCTCTTCAGAGTTATAGTAAAAAGGCCATAATCACAGCTATTTTTTTGGGAACAATATCAAGCAACAATATCAATAAACAATAGAGTCAAGCGCGGTAAAGAATAGAAGTCCTAGTAGCTGTCTGTCCCAGTCATTGACCACATTTCAAATTAGAGGGCAAATAATGCGTATGAAAAAAAAAAAAAGCTTCGCCCTGCTGCCTACATTGAATGACACATAGAAGAGCATTATAATGGCCGGTGACTTACACGAAAAGACACGAAAAGAAAGGCGAGGCAAGGCAGGTTCAGGCAGGCTGTGAGCAAAAAGAAGAGGTGTCGTTGTTCGTCAAGGGGCTCCACCTTGCCTAATTCTGTAGCCTGTCAGTGGCTGCCCGGTGTCGAGGCTGTCAGTCTTTGTTCAACAAATGGCCACCAATGCCACCAATGCCACCAATAACCGCACCCCTGCCACTAAAACTAGTCTCAATCCGGGCAACCCATCAAAAGAATGCAACGACATCCCAAGAAAAAAGCAGTTTCACACCCAATATCATCGTGAACAATACGAGTGATGGGTGAGATTAATGCAATGTGAATACACTCAGAGAAGAATCAAATAAAGACACGGGAAATTAAGTGAAAGTGTCATCGTCATCACATAAAAATCTAGTCACAGCTTTTGATCACAAGACTTAAAATCAAGGTGAGAATAAAGGGCAGAACTGAGCAAAGAGGGAAAACAGCACAAAAATCACACCCCCTCATCACAGCGATCACACCGATGATGCCGAAATCACCAGCTTGGAGAATAAGGTGATAATGTGCAGCTCACTGAAAATTTCAGTTGTTCACCTGCAACTTACAGCCTGTTCTTTTTCGTGGAGTCGCCTGTTTCTCGGGTTATGCTAGCATTGTTCTCTTTCAAAGCCAAGCTCCGTCTCATTCTCGTGCCTCAACTTCTCGCCACTGCCACCCGCCGCAGCCTCTTAGGTGGCCTCTAGGCCTCCCAGCTGCCGAGCCTTCCACTGAATTTGCCCAGCCGCATCGTCCGCTGTATGAACTATTTTCAGTGCTGTAAAGTGTCCTCGCTTCTAGTTTATTATGGATGCCTGGAGCGGGTCTGCCACCTCTCGGCTGCGCTGGACTCGTAGTGTTCTTCAGCATTGTAATGTAAAAACGACTACTAAAAGCCACTGCAAAAACAATAACAAGGCAAGCCGGCGTGCAAAGGCCTGGCCGGGTCCATAGAACGCCTCAAAAAGGCGTCTCTGAGTGTATGCCGTATTGAAAAAGCCCCCTGTCTCAAAATGGATCTCCTGCCATTCCGCTACTGAGTACTATTTACTCCGTATGGATCGTGAGATGGATCGAGATATGGAAAGGGCGGCCCATCACGCCCACGTTGGGTTGGGTTGGCCCCCCGATTTCCAAGATTGAATATGAAATATGGACTGTGGAGAACCTTTGGGCGTGAAAATTCAAACATGGGAAATAGGGGCATGCATCTTAAACCACGCGTCTGTCTAGTATTATTTACAGTGGATTTCTACCCAATATTACATCGTATTACAGTTGAATTACAGTGGAACTGCAGTGGAATTGCAGTGGAATTTCAGTGGATACTGCAGCGTGTTAGCTGGTGGGCTTTCATCATTTTACAGTGGACCGCACTCGCATACTCGGAATAGGGAGCACCGCTGATGGAGCGTGCAGGAAGCAAGACAATAAAAACTATGGGCCTATTCCTTACGCTCCGCAAGACACTCTCGAGCTCGAACGCTTCAGGCTTGTTTGTTTAGGTTTTAGGGGGCAAGTGCATGTCTTGACAAGGACTTCTTACAGTCGCCACCTTATTATTGGAGCCCGACTTGGCCGCGAATGAGTGAATGAATGTGCATACGTCGTTGTTTGTGGCTTGTGCTACTCGCCACGCCAGCATCTCCTCCGACCTCCGACTCGACGTCACGGCACTTTGTGTTTGCACGCCAAGGAGCTCAGGAGTGTTTATGCAGGACATAATGACGTGGATTGAGGGAGAGAGTACGACGTATGGAGGAATATGGACCACGACGTCGACGTGGATCCTTTTTTCGACTGGTTTGTTTCATGCCACTTCTTGTATATACTGTAAGTCTTGCTTTCTCCGTAACACTTTTCTTGTTTTATGTGGCTCATGGTAAAAGGCGTGTGAAACGAGGCAAGAAGGGAAATCTCGAGAAGGGCACTTCAAGAACGAGGCGTTGGCGGAGAAAAAAAGATACCATCCCACATACCAAGCGAGGATCGTAGAGGCAAACTGCGTCATCCGCGTGCTTCTTGAGTCTTGAGTCTTGAGTCTTGAGTGAGTGTGAGGGCGTGCACGGCGGTGAGGGCGGCTATGAGTTCCCCAAGAAAGGGCTGCGCCTTTTTCGTGGGCCTATGAAAGGGAGGGAAACGACGTTGAGAAATCAAGGGAGAAATGTGAGGAGTACGGAGTATGTGTGCAAAGTACGGAGTTACGTGGCCGCCAAAACAAATAACATCACTGCCTTGATCGCTCTCTCCCTTTCTTCCCTGCCGGAACGTGAGACATTGCGTACGAAGGAGGAGCGGGCAAGGCGGGCATCCCACGCTCCCACGCTCCCACTGGACAAAGTCCCAACGGGCAAGAGCCGAGAATGGAGAATGGAGAGAACGAAAAAGCCAAGAACGGGATAGAAAGAATGAAGGAAGGAATAAATCGAAATCGCCTCGCCTGAGGAATGCGGGCTCGATTCTAGACTACGGAGTACTCCGTACACACAAGACATTCGAATAGCACGCGACACGTTTCAAACATTGATACTATGGAAAAGGCGTGGTATACGATAATACAATAAGAGACATGAGAATATGCTCAGCAATAAAAACATTATTGTCTATTGTCAACAAACATGATTATGCTGTGAATAATAGGGCCAATATTTTGATTCATTGTCAACTTACCGGTCCCGAAGGTTTTTTTATTCAGCCCATAAGAAAGTGAAGTCAGAACCAAAGAAAAAAAGTTTAACAATTGGAGTATTTCTTTTCAAAAAACAGAGCGAAGAGAACGTTAAAAAAAAATGCCCAAAGCCCAACATCTACCGTGCTTACGTTTGAAAATCAATGTATCCGTCAACCAATATCTCGGCGATACTGCTCACAAGACGGCATCACATGGCGATGAGAAAGAACAGGACCCTGAAGTTAAGACCAACAAATACGAGAGAAGAGTTACGAGAGAAGAGTAAGAGAGAAGAGTAAAGAGAGAAGAGTAAAGAGAGAAGAGTAAAGAGAGAAGAGCAAAGAGAGAAGAGCAAAGAGAGAAGAGTAAAGAGCAGATGAAAGATGAGACGGAAAAGATTAGACAACCGTCAACATAAGGTTGTCGTATATTGTGAATGTTCAATGACACGCCCTGTGTATTCTGTGACAGCTCCTGGACTCCCGCGTCGACATCGGATTTCACATTTGATGGCACACGAATAACACCACACCGGCAGGCCGTGACTATAACTACTGCGCCGAGTAGAGTGCTCCCTTTGAACGAAATTGAAAGTGTGCCCTGTCTTGCCTTGCATATCTCCTTTCGCTTGCAGTCGGTGACGGATGTTGTGCGGTCTTGGCATCGAAGGGATACTGCTTCTATTGTCTTTTTGTCTGTTCATACGAGAATTGCTCTCGATTTCTTGACACAAGCTTCATCTTTTCGTCTTTTCGTCTTTTCGTCTTCGCCTTCAGACCATACATCACTCTACGTCAAATAGATTAAGCAATAATGCACGGCATATGAAAGAGGATAATAGCAGAAATGAGAGAGCCAAATTGAGTCTCGAGAGTGAGACCGTTGCATCGAAACACTGTCAATCACGCTCCCGTCAATCACGCCAATACCGCCTCACCAACACAAGACGTTGACTGCGAGCGAGTGGATGAAGTGACGAGTTTGGCCGCTCAACCGCAGCCCGCAGTACGACGTATGTCTCCATTGCCTTTGCTGTTGTGTAGACCCAGATGGGCGGCAACAGCGGTACAGAAGTGGGCCGGCAGCAACCAGCAGGGCAAAGAGATGAGAGCGAATGACGAAATAACAGTCTTGAAAATAAATAGATAATATATAAAGTGAGCGCCACAATAATGCACCCTCGACCGTTTGACTTGCCGTCGGGCGAACCGCCGATGCAAAGAGAAGGGGACGTGCATACAGAAAACATGGACGAGGGAAGACATTAGGCTGCCGGGCCATTTTCAGAGATCCTATCTGTTGATTTTCTTTTCAGGGCGGTAGACAATCAATAATTTTTTTTTTTACAGTCTGCAATTAATGGTTGTTGGGAAGAGTTTTTTCATTCATTCTTTGTGTTGCTACTGAGAATAGATGGGACCAACAGACATATCGGAATAAGAGGACACGAATAGAAGTCGTGATTGTGATGATTTCTTTTTCGAGCTCATGAACCAACAGCCAACAGCTTTCATTCACCATGAAAATTCAGAAACGGGTTGTACGCAGATAGATGGGAGATAAATGAGAACCGAAAACAGGTGAACACAGTTCAATCTATTCTTTTCCCTTTTCGTTCATCTATATTCAATATAAATAACCGCCCAACAATCTTGCACCAATCACTTGCCGCCGCAGAAAGACAACCACAAATGAATGATGTATTAAGGCGAGCAAGGCAAATAAATGACGGATATTAAAGCTGAAAGAACAGGAAAATAAAAAAGTCTGGTCGGCGCAATCTATCGCGATCCCGCTTGCCGTCCCAGCAAGTCTCTCTTTACTTCTTGCCAAAATGACCTTGCAGCAGATCATATGGAGAAATAGAAAACCCCTTGAAGAGGGTGTCCACAAATTTGGACTGCAGCCGCCTTTTTGTGAGAGACAGGGCGCAATATCGAAAAGGCCCAGCAGCGGTATGGTGACCAGCCGAGTTTTCGACGAATGTCATTAATATCTTTTACACTCGTTGTGCATATACTGATTATCTCGTTATCTTCCCATGTCTGTCCATTTTCACCTCATTCTTTGCCCATCATCGCCATGTCTCGGGTGTTTCAATACCTTGGCTCAATATGTTTCTAGTTGCAGCCTTGCCTCAATGTCAACAGAGGGTGTGTATTCAAAGGGACGGCGTAGAAACATCGCCAGACAAGTCAGGAGACAGCCATCATTCCAAGCGATAGAGGATAAGAATAAGCAGTCGCATTATTTTCTTTGTCGGCCACTCCTGCCGTGCCATTGAGGCGGAACCCTTTCCGACGGCAATCCCAACTCTCTCAAAACAAAGCTGAAATGGCGCATCATCGACTACTGCGAACACGGACTACTTCAACTAACGGGTGAATGTCAGCTCGCGTTCATCACTCACAATCGCGTCACGCCCAGCAATAACAAAGATAAAGAGGCACAATCCCGTGCCTTTCTCGATCGACCGTCGATCTCGTCTGTGTCATCTTTCTTCTCGTCGTTTTCTGTGTCTTCCATAGTCGTCTCCTTCTTTCGTCCATATCTCCTGTCCGGTCGCTTGTCACCTTCCTTCCCGTCTTCTGTGTCTGCTCACCTCATGTCTTTATCTCCCCTTATCGGCTGCAACAAGACGAACATTAACCGACCAGAAGGTGTGTGGTATCTCCAGGCCGTCTGACTGTACCTGCATGCCCTCGTACAAAAACCACTTTGCCGAGGGAAGAAGGCAAGGGATAGATAGAGACGACAGAAAAAAAAAGCTCTCAAACCCGGACCGAGCTCGAATGTATTTCTGAAGCAGTCGCCTGAAATATCTGTAGTCTTTCAATGCACACCGGACTTGTCTCCGGACGTCCTAATTTGTTGAAGTCTACCAATTATGTGAAAGAGATGGCTGGCTCGTCTGAGTTGAGCTTTAGCTACTGATTAGGCGCAGCTCTGCAATGTCAAATAGGACGAGCAACAATAATGACGTGCATTAGCTTTGGAGCTTTTCGAGCCAAGCAGTGTCTCAGTTGAGCGTCGACGGCTTGAGCTCCGGAGTTGCCTCAGAAGCACTTGGATTTTCAATAGCTTGCGGCCGGCGGGCGCTTTCCCCCCGCGAGCCTTTCCTTTTCGTGAGCCTACTACTATGGATCACTTGTGGTCACTTGGCCGGCCGGCCGTCGTTGTTTACTTTTAACCCTTTCCGGCCATGGTTTCCCCGCTTTCTTGACCGTCACCACCGAACCGACGTTCATCCCTTGCATGCGCTAGGCGCTGAGGGCTTCGCTGCAGACACATACTCTCTCAGCATCTTTGCATCTTTGCAGTCGATCGGCGATTGTCGAGAAATGACGCCTTTTCATCTTTCTACTTTTCTTTCACTTTTCTTCCTTTCATTTTTCTTTATCACGGTTGCACGATATTCCTGTTTATGCATGCACCTCGTTGGACATGGACATCCTCTAGGAAGGATGCTTTGTGCATCCCCCTTGAACGAACTGTTGGTGACCACTGGCACATCCATCCAGGAAGATTCTCAGGGTAAGCGCCCTGTTGTCAAGAAGAACGGTGAAAGAATATCTCCAAGAGAATATAGACTCGTTTTCCATTTTGGGCGAGATTGTACCGTTGTTGATTTTACTCCCATTCACCGGTTCTCCCTGTCAAAACGAGCAAATTTCCCTTGGAGGTCCCAGCACTGCGTCTCTCCTATTATAACGGTCAGCCAACAATACAACTGACAGACTCTGTTGGCAGTAGGGTAGCCGAGGGCAGCTGAGGGCAACTTGCGGCCCTCTTTCTTGGGACAGCATCGTTCGCCTTCATTCCGCTCTTCAGCCCTCTATCCTCCCTTTGTCCCAGCAAGGCAGTTTTGTCTAGCGAAAAGCTCCGAGGAATTCCCACGCGTCGGTCAAGCGTAGACTTATTCGTCTCCCCTTCAAGGCTGTGGCCTAGTCCTCCCTTGCAGCAAAAAGTCGAAAACGCCACAAAGACCGGTGTGGTGGGAAGAGAGGGAGGAGAAGGCTACGAACGAGAGGCGCTAGCACAACCAACGTCTTTGTTCGACGAATCCTCTTCGTGTAAGTCGACAAGCTGAACGGCGGCCAAGGCCCGAGCATGGTTCGGGGCCCAAGCCACCAAAGAAAGTTGTGAGTGACAGGCTGTCAGTTCCGCACTCTTTTTTGCCGCCGCGCGCTCTCCCTACGATGTGTGCTGTTGGTCGGTTGTTGTCAACACAGCCAAGGCTCTCCCTTGCGGACGAGTGACCATGGACGGTGCTATGTCAAAGAAAGAGAAAGACGACGGCCACCGGTCGACGGTGCACACATCCTCCGATCGAGCCGTCCAGGAGCCAAGCCAGGATTGCTCGTTGGCCCCCCAAAACACCCAACAGCAGTGCAGTATCAGAACTCCCTCTGGGGCCAGGGAGACGCGTATCCCATCCTTTGCGACACATTTTGGGACACACTTTGGGCACTCCTTGGAGATAAGCTTTGTCCATCAAAGCTTTGTCCCGACCAACTTTTTGGGAGCACAGCAAAGACCCCCGCGCTGCTGTCAGCCCCCTCTCGCGGCCAGGGAGGCCTCTCCCTAGACGCGAGCAGTTGGTAGAAAAGAGCACCCAAAGAAGGGTGCGCGTTGAGGAACAGCGGTCGGCATCTGTCAAAGGCCCTACGATGTTGTTTTGGGTCACTGTCCCCCTTGGCTGGTAAAGAAGGGAGGTCTAACAGTCTCGGTGACTACGAAGGAGGTGCGGAAAGGTGAGGAGTCTCTATAGAACATTGGACAGACGACCGGGCAGAGACGGACGAAGAACGCCCAGACATGGTTGGCAGACCGGACGGGGGAATGATGGACGAGGGAAGGACGAGTGTGGCGGTAAATGGTTGTATCGCCTTATTCTTCAGTTGCACCACTTCAAACGGACCACTCTGCCTTTGGTACTGAAAGGTGGTTTGCTTGGCTATGTGCCCACTGTCTGCTTTCGTCGTCCTGTGGCGATGGTTAATGCTTTGTTGATCGGCAGACAATAAGTGTAGACAAACGAGTTAAATTGAGTACATAGAGATGTAAACCTCCCCAAAATGGCGTTCACAGCCATGGTAGACACAATTAATTGATACAAAACTGTCATTATACCTGGTTGCTGGCCCCAGACGATGTACGACGTAAGCAAAAGACAAACAAAAGTAAGAGGATGGGCCTCGGAACCAAACAGTAATGTGCGCAGATCCATATCTTTCAGATCACTCGACCACAGTTTGCGTTTACAGCATCCCTCTTGATATGTATGGGCACTGCTGTGTTTTTCGTGTCCACGCATGAATGAACACGCAATAGGAATCCCAGTTGTTTTCTTCTCTGCCCTACCATGTCGTCTCACGTCCGCCACTGTCGTCCGCCACGTACGTCCGCCCAACGCCTCGACCGCCACCTGTATGTGTGTGTGTGTATCTCTGTATGCTTGTATTTTCTCTCCTCTCTCCTTTCATTTTCCCATGGCCTCATTTGGCGACTTGCAACCTCGTGCTTTATGCATCATGCTGTGCGCCCCTCCGCACCCCCAGAGTCATCTATTGAGATGTAGCCACTTGAGTTATTCTCCTCATTTCTTCCCTCATCCTCCTCTTCCGAGCACATTAAGATGTGGCGCGGTGCGTCCCCAATATGAAGGACGAACAATCTGTACGGAGTACGGCATCGAGAATATGGTGACAAGAACTGGGAGAGAAAGTTGTATGGCCTCACTACTCTATGCACCTACGGAAATCAGGAGACATGCCCCTCGCCCAAATCCTTGTTGTGCAACGTCCCCCAGTCTCTTTATTACTTCTAGTTGTCGTCTTCTAGTTGTCGTGCTCAGGATCCTGCTTATGATGTGGGCGCTACCAGTTGTCACATTTTACGGGGCGAGATTGGGGGTTGAGTGAGGACGAGGACAAGGACGAGGACAAGGATGAGAAAGAGGGATGAGCGTAGGGAACAAAATGGAGTGGTCGGTGAGAAGGGGACAAGGCGATCCGGCCGGAAGGTTTTCGTGTTGCGCCTGCTCCTTCTTGTTCCTTCGCGGTGTTCTTGTTGCTCCTGGCTGTGGTTGTTTTGCTATTCGTTGTGATATTGTGTTACCCGAGTAATGAAAACCGTCTCGGCTGCCCTCCAGGCCACAGAGCCCGTGCCATGTTTCTGTTTCGAGCACATTGGTAGGATGCCTAGTTTCTGGAACGATCTTGAGAAACACAATCATGAACAAAGCAAACACGTCGATTTGAAACGCTGAAGCGCTGTCAAAGACGAGCTTTCTCGCGTGATCTTGCCTTTTGATTTTTCATCTGAGCCAATTGGTGATATTCGGTGACAACAAGGGGAAAGAGGGCACGTTGCCTGTACGCTGCCGCGTAGGTTTATTCTCCTAAAATGATATTGTCGTGCCTGTAGTGCTTGCACATTCTTTGGTGAAAGGTTTCCTATTTTGCTCACTTGTCATATTTTGCTTCTCTTCCTTTCTATGCGTATTGCCTCCTCTCCCAGCCTCCTTGTACAGCCTGCACGCACCCGAGGGATTCCCCTTGCTGTGCACCATTGCGGACCAGGTCTCTTCTCTTGTCGTGCTGTGTCGTGTCTCTACGTTGTAGTCATTTGTATGTCCAGCCTCGTCTATTGTTTCCCGAAAGCTACCCGCCGTAGACTGACTCATACTCGCCACGAATATTTGTCTTTACGGAGTACTACCGGGTGTGACAGCAAGGTCCTTGCTGCGATTGCCTCTCGACTGTTGACTCTCCCGCCACAGTCCTGGCTCTCGCCACATGTCACCCGGAAAACAATAGAGAAGCAAACGTCGGCTCTGGCAGCCCTTTAAAGTGTCAATCTTGCCGAATAGGTCACGGATGGCATACTGACGGCCAGACCGCTATTTGACTGGTTTTCGGTGGACGATCATGACTCTCTGCGGCCTCTTCTCGAGCGTCACAGAAAGCACATGATTTCTCGTGGCCCGTAACACGCATTGCCTTTTCAATCTCCTATCCCAACCTCCCAGGCACTCCTTCTTGTCCCTTCCGTATGTGCCTCTACCCGGGGGCTGGCGAAAGGATGTGATTGGTAAAGTGAGTGGGCGAGTGCATAAGGAGAGAAGAATAACGAAAACAGAAGATCAGAAAAAACACAGAGAATGGGCCGATGAATATGACAGCTCACGCTACCTCGAGACAAGAAAGGTAATCCTACGGGCGAGGAGGCTGGTCGGTCATACGAGGCCAGCTCGAGGGAAAGCCGACATGGGGTAGACCAATAAAGCCACCGAACATCTGTAAGGAGTGTGCATTTCACGGCTGTCTCCGGCCAGACAGGTGTATGGGCTCTTGTGTGACAGTGAGACTCTCGGGCCAAACAAATACGAAGAAAGCGTCGTAGAGGCAGCGTAATAATGCCTCAGACAGATCACATGGGAGGACGGACCTGCAAGGCCGGCTACACAGATCGAGAGTTGTCGTGTGGTGGGAGAGACGGAATGGGCGTGTGAGAGAAAAGGCGCCGAACAATGTGTGGATAGAGCCCTCGTCCTTCTCGTGTCAAGGCCTGGACCTTGCAAGACCTGGGCCTGGCTGGGCTTCCAGTTGCCTGTTGCCTGTTGTGCACCACACGAAGACTCATGCATGCACCTCACCATGTTTTGTTTCCGATGAGGGCGTTTATTTCTTTGTTGTGATGCTGCATCTCCAATCCTTGCACCGTCGTTGCCTGCATCCTGATGATACATTCTCTTGCTGCATCTTTCATTTATTTCTGCTGCGTGGTCTGTGGTCTTGGAGACCCTGCCCATTTCCGCTTTGTTTGTGCCCCTTTCCCGCCAGGAAGGTCGTTGCGAGGTTCGTGATTCTATGAGCGTCAGGGATGTGTTGCTTGGGTTTCTCCCAGACCTTGGCGCTGACGACGACACGTCGAGGGACAGACGGACATACATGTCTTGATGTCTGGATGGGTTGTAATGAACTGATAGTGCATTGTATTGGACTATTCTATATGCCTTTGTCTATTATGTCGCTTTGATAACAAATAATATGAATCCCGAAAGCCCCCAACGCACGAGAGCAACTGAAAATAGAAAGAATAAACGCCAGACTATGGGTGCATTCATGTTGGACATGCATCATTCCTCCCCTCCTCCCACCACTGATTTCCTCGCACTTGGTGCTCGCTTTCGCTCCTACTTGGTCGCTCATGCTAGTTTGTCTTTACTTGCGGGCAGTAAAGAATGGATGCCGTAGCGCGTCGCTCGGCAAAATTCGCTTGTCTGGGTTAAGGCTGAGACAGCGATCGAGCAGGTCATGGAACAGCTGCAGGTCCTTGGTCTCGGCCTCTGTCAAGCCGGACGACGCCGCCATGAGGCGGGTGCGCAGGTCGCGTGTCGGTTTGATGACGGGCAGTGTCTTGATGGTGATCTACACAAAAAGTTAGCAGTGAACAAAAAATAAGAACAGAAGCGCTGGGGTGGGGAGAAGAGGGCATGCGGCCCAGCCGGCGACCGGACCGTTTGACGCAGGGGCGTGGAAAAAAATTGGTCAAGGCTGGCCAGGCCTGGTCAAGGCAGACCTCGAGAATGCAAGCGCTTTGTGATGAGGCACAGAGCGGCGCACTTACAAGCTGCATACAAGGGTGGAGGGAAACGGCCAAATGGGGCGGGCGTCTAAATGGGACGCTGAAAATAGAAAAAGGAAACAAAACCAAACGAAACGAATCGAAACAAAACAAAACGAAACAAACAAAATATAGTAAATGCACACGTGATAACATACCTTTCCCTGAAACTTGTCGTGCTCTTGGCTCAGGAAGCCGCCATTGTCGTCGAAATGCTGCATCCACAGCTGGCCGCGCCGGTACAGCTTGGGACTGATCTTGCCGCGAATCTCCATAATGGCCCGCAGCATCTGGTTGTTGCTCTCGCCCGTAAACAGAATCTTGCCTGTGTATAGCTCGTAGAGCGTGCAGCCAATGGACCACATGTCGACAGCGTAGTCGTAGGGCATGCCCAGGACGATCTCGGGTGCGCGGTAGAACCGACTGACCAGGTAGGGCGTGACCTCAGTCTGCGCCGTCGCCGCGTCGGAGCGGTCAATGGCCGTGCCCAAATCACAAATCTTGAGTGTGCTGCGGTTCTCATTGACCAGGATGTTGTCGGGCTTCAAGTCGGCATGGATGATGCTGCAGCGCTGCATGTGCGCGAGTGCCACGAAAATCTGGTAGGCGTAGACGCGGACACCCTGCAGGTTGATGCCGACATTGTTGCCGAATTTCTTGAGGACTTCGCGCAGGTTCATGGACAGATTCTCAAATGCCATGCACAAATGTCCCTTGAAGTCAAAGGCACGCTCGAAGCGCACAACATGCTTCTTGTTGTCTGGGTCGGCCTCGTTGAGTTTTTGAAGAATGGCAATCTCGGTGTAGCCGCCTTTGCGCAGAGCGTCGTTGTTCCGCATGATCTTGATCGCGACCTCGCGTCGGGGCTTGTCCGGCGGCGACTGTATGTCCCAGGCGCGTGCGACGCCGGAGAACATACCCTTGCCGAGAGTGGTCTGGATCTGGTAGCGGCCATCCAAAATCTCACCGGGCCGGAACTTGTAGTAGCCCTGGATGTCGTCGCCGTCGAGAATGCCACCGCCGTTGGCTGCTGCAGTTGGCAGCGCGTCTTTTCCGTCGGCTGCAGCGTTGTCATCGTTGGTGGCTTCATACTTTTTCTCGACAAAATCTTCAGCAAACATGTCGTCCTCGTCGTCTTCATCGTCGGCTCCCCCTTCTCCCTTTTCTTTGACGGGCTCTTCAGGTACCGCGGCTGCAGCTGCCCCGGCCTTGAGCTCCTTGGTGTCAACAGCCGCCAGAAGCGACTCGCGGCGCTCGGCTCCGTGCAGACCGGCAACAGTGCCGCCGTTTTGGAGCTTTTCGCGACGCTCGTCTTCCTCCATGTCGACGGTGGGATCGTAATCGGCAGCAGACGGGCCGTCTTCTGTATCAGCGGCGGCGGCTTCGTTGGCGTTGTGCTTGCCCAGCGTATTCATAAAGTCTTCGTCGTTGGTCAGGTCCATGGCCTCGGCAGTGCCCTCTCGGACACGGGGCGAAGCGACAGACTGGCTGGCGGGGGATGCCGTATCGGCGGGCGTCGAGGCAGCGAGGGACTGTGCCACGAGGGGTGTGGACGCACGCGGCTTTTGCAGAATTTCCTGACGGCGGCGGCGGCGGCGTTCAATCTCGGCTTCTTCGTCGATGGGTGCCTGCTCGACCCACTCCTCCTGGAGTATCGGTTTCGGCGCAGGAGGTTCTGGGGAGTCGGCGTGGTTGTCCCCTTTGCGCTGGGCGTCACCGTTACGACGGTCGCGGTCGTTCCTGTGAGAGTCCCTGTCACGGTTACGGTCAAAGTCACGATCCCGGTTATTAAAATCACGGCGGTCGCGCTCGTCGCGTCCGCGATTACCGTTACCGTTACCATTGCCTCGAAAAGACGACTGTTGAGCAAAAGGAGGCGGGGAGCGGCTGCGTGTGCGCTGTCGTTTGCCGGGCGCGTTGCGGTTATAGCGTCCGCCATCGTCGTCGTAGCTAAGTCCGTCGCGATCGCGGTTACGGCCACCGCCACGTCCGCCTCGGTCGCTCCGATCATCGCGGCCGTCACGGTCATCACGACTGTAGCGGTCATAGCGGTCCCAGTCGGGGAGACGGCCGTCACGGCGTCGCGGGCCATCGTCGTAGTCGTAGCGGTCGCCCCGGCTGCCGGTATAACGCGAGTCGCGATCGTCTCGTTGCCGTTTCTGGCCTCGTGGAGGCGACTGGTTGCCGTTGCCGTTGCGATACGGATAGCTGCCGCCTGACAGCCGGTCGGGCGAGCGCGAAGATCTACTCCGAGGGTGGTTTCTGTTGCGACGGTCAACATTGAAACGATCTCCGCCATCATCATTCCTGGCAGCAGAAGCAGAAGTCTTTGCCTTGTAATGCGGTTGCGATCCGGCGGGTTGTCTTTCGACGATTTCGCCTTCGTCGGCACTCGATCTGGGAGAGGCCATGGTGTGGGAGGTGCTCTTTCGCTCTTTCGAGTCTTTCTTGTCTTTTTGCAGACGCCAGAGGACGATCCGCAATGAAGCTGAAGTGGTGGGGGAACGAAGGCGCAAAAGGTCCCAAGTGTCAGCCAAAAACAGTTCTTTTCTTTCTTTCGCAGCGTCCTCACTGAAGAGCGGTCTCGAGATAGATCGCGGCTGCTTTCTCCCTCCTCCTCTTTTTTGTCCGCCTTCTTCTTCTCTTTCTTCTGGGGGGAAATGGAACCGAACCGGATCAAATCCTCTGGATCTATCAGCAAAAACTCAGGACATAGCCCGAGAAAAACACGCCGTGGCCGGAGAGAGAGATGGACAGAGGTGCGATCTCTGCCTTGGGTGTCCTTGTCGGAAGCTGCGTGGCTGTGTTGTCGATGCGTGTCGATGGATCGAATCGTTGGGCAGCAGTGCTTGCCTTGGAAAATGGCGATGGAGTTTGTTGGCGAAAGAAAAAAGGGGGTCGACGCTTGAAAACCCGAATTGGAAGTTGGTCGTTGAGATGTGGTAAAATGGTAAAAGGATAAGGCAGGTGCGAGCGGTGCCCAAGGACAAGTCGGCAATCAAAGATTCGCAGTCTCCTGTGGGAGAGAGCCAAAGTGGCCAATCAGAGCGCGTTGCGCCGACTGCCGGCGGCTTATTAATCCGTGCGCAGCGAGCCGAGAACGGTAGCGGGCAGGAAGCCATGGAGGCAAGCAGGTGGCAGGCAGAGCCAGGTGGGGCAAATTCGGGGCAGATTCTGGGCAGTTTCCGCCTGCGGCCGCCTGCCAAATCCTTAGTCTTGTTATCGCGGGGAAATTTTCTCGCAGCCTTCTCTGTCTTTTTGCCTTTTTCTTTCTTTTGTTGACGACAGCCGCGTGACACCAAGACACCAGATTCGACAACGACGACGACCCTCGATTTTCTTTACCTCTCCCAACCCCCTTACACACTTCAACCGACAAAATGGGTGGCGCTAACCGTGAAGGTATGTGGTCTGCTGCGACTGAGAGAAACGACAAAGAGTAGACATTGGACATTGACTGACAACGTCTCTAGGTGGCAAGGTCAAGCCCCTCAAGGCTGCCAAGAAGGAGAAGAAGGAGCTCGATGAGGATGATTTGGCTTACCTCGAGAAGAAGCGCGCTGGTGAGTACTTTTGAACGAGAGACGACGACACGACATCATGATCGCGGAGGAGAAAGAACGCCGACTAACATATGGCAACAGACGAGAAGGCACGCAAGGACCTGGCTGACAAGGCCAAGGGCAAGGGCCCCCTGAACACGGGCAACCAGGGCATCAAGAAGAGCGGCAAGAAATAAACGAGCAGAACGACAAGAATGCGCACACGAGAGACGACAAAAGCGATGCCAGGCGACGACGACCGACGACAATGACGCGGGACCGGCTGTGACAGGGACGGCTTGCTCCAGAGGGCACAGAAATACATACCCAAAAGGACTGGAACCACGCATACGACGAGATGACGAACCAGGCACGACTCAACCGCTCTTTAGACGCCTTTGTGCTGTTTTGTTTCCACTTCCTTCTTCGTCTTCCTGGGATTACATGGCGCCGGACACTTTGCTTTCTTTCTTTTTTTTTTCATTTTTTTTTTCAACTGCCAGCAACAATAGACACGGCATTTGAAACAAAAGACCGCTTGTGGTGTTCGTGAATGCTTGAATGAAGGCTTCTACGAGGTTAGGTTGTGTCTCGGTTTATGACTTTGGTGGCTTGCCAAACACACGCCATAATGGCATCCGTTCAGCGGCAGTGGTTAATGCAGCCACTTAAACTTGGTTCCGTTCGGAATACGAACGTAGGTCCCTGAAAAATAGCTGTTCTCACATGCAAAACAGCAGCTTTTGGCTTTTGGGCCACTGTTGGCGCTAAACTCACCAGTAAACCGCCACTGTACGTTCGTAAGGCAGCAGCCAAAAAGTTCACCCAGGGTCTCCTTAGGCCCCTCGAAAGGAACCCCCTGTAGGCTGGATTAGGCTAGAGTCGCCCCCCAGCCATCCCTAAAAACCTTGAACGAATACGCTCCCAGCGGCGGCAGCAGCCGAGGTGGAGAGTCGATGGCAGGTTTGCAGTGTGAACACAGGCGACTTTCGAAACTTCCAGGCCCCCAAAGGGACCCCTTGTCGCCAAAAGAGGGTTAAAACTCCACTATTCTTTTTTATTTTTTTAATCTCTGACGCCAGCCTCCCAACAAAAAAACCAAACGTCACAGGCAAAGCTTAAATGTTGAGACAAAAAGTCATTGCCAGAAGCCGAAGCTTGCTCCGTTCTCATTTTCCCCCCTTCATAGATCGCGTGCTGATATAAACTTGATCTCTTGCATGATACTGTCGCAATTCACCGTCCTCTGTACCTTACCCAGATCGAATAACATCCCGCTCCTTCCCTCTCTTGCGCATTCTTTGGGTGACTCGGTCGCAGCTTCCTCGACTTACATCCTTTTGCGCCACCAACCACAACAAAGCACATCGAGCTCCTTTTCCATCTTCAACCCTTAACCCGCCGTATATCGGAACAACTACAGCTCAACCTGTGATACAGCAGACATACTAACCACACTTGCAATATATATACGCACACACCATGCCGTCCAAGCACAAGCCCAATCGGGGCAAGCATCCCAAGAAGACGGCCATGCGTAACGGCAACCAGAGTCCAAGCCAGAGTCAAAATCAAAACAAGAGCCAAAACCACAGCAAAAACAGCAGCATCAGCAGTCTGGCCGGAAACAACAGCAACAAGGGTGCGAGTTCTCCCTCTCCCTCTCCCTTTCCCAACAGCAGCAGCGGCAGCCCCAAACGCCCGCCGTTTACCGGCCGCACCTCCTTCACCCACAGTCGCCACGGCAGCAACGTGAGCAACTCGAGCAGCCGCTCCGTCAAGCGGGTCGCATATGCGCTGCTCAGCTGGGACGACCTGCCCGAGTGGCGCCGCGACAATGCGTACATTCTGGGCGGCTACCGCCCGACCTCGCACAGTTATGCGGCGTCTCTGGGTAGTGTTCTGGGCATCCACAACGAATCGGTCAATATCTGGACGCACCTGGCGGGTGCACTGGTGGCGGCCCTGCTGGGCGTGGCACTATATGTCGAGGAGCTGCCGACTGTGGTCGATATCCTGCTGTGGCCGCTCCCCCAAGGTGTGCAGGCACATCTCAGAGTGATTGGGGCACGGCTGCTGGCCGCCATCGGCGCTCTGCTGGCAGAATATCTGCCCGTCTTCAGTCAATGGCTGACGCGAGCGGGTGCGCAGCTCACGGCGTTTGGTGCGGCCTCTATTCAGGCTTTGGGTGTGGCAAAGTACCATGCCATTACGACTGCTGCCAGCAACGCCTCGACGGGCGAAACCGCCTCCTCCACTCTTGTCCTCAGTTGTTTTGCGGCCGGTGCCGTCGCCTGCCTCGGCATGAGCGCCACCTACCACGCCCTCAGCAACCACAGCCCAGCCGTCTCCCGCTGGGGCAACAAGCTCGACTATTCGGGCATTGTCTTTTTGATTGTCGGCAGCTACGTGCCCACGCTCTACTATGGCTTCTTTTGTCATCCGCGGTGGCTGACTCTGTATCTGTACTGCATTGTCCTGCTCGGCCTGGCTTGCCTGACCGTATCATGGCTCGAGCACTTTCGCACCCCCGCCTGGCGGCCCTACCGCGCGCTCCTCTTTGTGGCGCTGGGCATGTCCGGCGTCGTGCCCATCATTCACGGTCTGGTACTACTGGAAGACGCCCCGACCTGGCTCGGCCGGTACCAGCAGCTCAACTTGCGCATGGGCCTGAACTGGGTCCTGCTGCAGGGCGTATTTTACGTTTCGGGTGCGTTCCTGTATGCGGCCCGCTGGCCGGAGAAGTGGCGCCCCGGTCACTTTGATATCTGGGGCAGCTCGCACCAGATCTTCCATGTGTTTGTGGTGCTGGCCGCCGCATCGCACCTGCGCGGGTGCATGGAGGCGTACTTTTACCACCACAACGTCATGGGCGGGCAGTGTCCCGCGCCGGCGTTGTGAGTGGATGAGATGGCCGGTGAGGTGAATAGAAAAGAAAAGGGGGTGGGGTTCTGACTTATATCCGTTGTCTGTTTTATGATGTTTTTTTTCCATTTGTTCCTTTCATTTGCCTGTTCTTTTACTGCTTCTTCTTTCTTATGTTCTGTTCTTACATCGCTTTGACTTGTTTTCTTTCTTTTCCCACGAAGACTAAACGACACACCCTCCAGAGATACCAGATTTTATCATAGATGTACCGCATAGAAGCAATTTGACCGTTCGCAACATACAACGCACTGCCCACTGTTCACTGCATATACAATATTGTAAAGAAGAAAGTAATAGAAAATTCATTCATCGCTGAGTTTCTGTTCCATGCCTTTTTAGGAACGCGCTTAAATAATTATGTGCCCGCTTGAAATCTCCAGTCTATGTTATAACATGTTCAAAAGAAGGGTCCTGTTGGTTATACAATACCAATGCAAAATGGAAAAGAGTCAAAATATAGCAAAAGTGACGAAAGAGACGGAAAGGAGAAAATAAGAAATTCAAGATGGGAAATGTAGGAAAGTGTAGAAAATAACATAAATCTTGCATATATGGCTTCGCGCTCTGACAACCAGTTCAGGCCTCGAGGTCATAAAAGTAAAGATTAAAAATAGAGTAGGATGATGAAGAAGTGCGGATAAATTTCAAAGAGAAAGGAAGAAAAAGAGGTTGAGAACGTGGTCTCGGAGACGAGGGATTAGGCGAGGGATCACCTCGGCCACAGTTCGCGACGAAGGTTGCTTCGACTTCGCTGAATCGTCGGTGGCGGGATGGCTAAACCTTTACCGAGCGCCTAGTTCGGTGGTGGCCGGCCGTGACCACCCGTCGTGTTGCTCCGGTTGTTCCAGCTGCCCTGGTAGTTGCCCTGTTCTTGGCTCTGGCTCGGGTAGTTGGGCCGGACGACGCTGCTCGTCTCGCGCCGTGCGGGCCGGTTGGTACCACGGAAGTAGTCAAAGTGCGTCGGGTCCTGGTCCATCGCCTCGGGCTCTTCTTGGGGGAGGTTGCCGTAGCCGCGGGGACCGCCACCGTACATACCGGGTGCGGGCGCGCGCGGGTTGCTCAACGAGCGGCTTGAGCTGCCCCAGTCGCTGCTGCCGTTGTTCATGCCCATGCCCATGGCTGCAGGGCCACTGGCTTGACGCTGCTGGCTATATGAGCCACCGTTGTTGCTCGAGAAGCTGCCGGGCACGGCACGGCGGGGAATGGGTGCGGCCACTGGCATAGCGGCGGCGTTGCCGACCAGGTCGCTGGAACTGTCGTTGCCGCCAGAGCTGTACATGGGCGATCGTGACCGAGACGACTCGAGACCCGTGCCGAGCATCAGGTTGGGACCGGGCGACGTCGAGCGCATGCCGTCGTAGGGCGAAGGAGACTGTGTGCGGACGGGGTTGACAATGTACTGAGACTGGTTGGTGATCGGGGGACTGGGAACACCAGGCTTGTTATACCCAGGCTCGTAGATTGTGCCCGTCTCGGGACCACTGCTGCCCATACCGCCACTGCCACCGTAAGCCGTCGTAGCCGTCGAGAACTGCCGACGTCCCGTCATGCCACCAACGGGCGTACCAGGACGGGAGTCAGTGGCACCCATTATGCTGCCAGGCGTACCGGGGCGGATAATGTCGCGAGCCGCACCAAAGATCTCGCCGCCACCGTGCTCCTCGGCAAACTCATCACGATTCTTGTAGTATTCAAAGTCCAGGCGCGACTCGGGCACAACCTCGAAGCCAGGCATAATGGCTGCGGCGGACTTGCCGGGGCGCTTGGAGTTCATGGGATCCATAATGTACGTGTCCGAGTAGCCAGAGACAGATGCGCTGTCGCCCGAGCCGGCCTCGCGGCCGGCCGTCAAGCGGCCAGAGTACACGCTGGCCAAGATGTTCTGGGCCTTGGCGTGGACCATGGGCGTGATAAGAGGGCGGTACAGGGCAGGGTGTCCGAATCGAGCGGCCAGGCGGTCGCTGCGCAGGTTCTCCTTGCTGGCAATTTCGAGGCCGGCCTCCGGGTTGGCCATGACGTTCTGGGTGGTGTAGTACTGCATCTTGTCATCAAAGGTGCGGGCGCAGTACCATTTGAAGCCGATCACGATAAAGGGGAGGGGCGCAATGACGTAGGCCTGGATGTGGTTGCCGTTGCCGCGGACAAAGACAATCAGGAACGCGACGAGGTCGGCGAGGAAGGTACCGAAGACCATACGGTTGAAGAGGACACGCCAGAAGGCACCACCGGACTCAGTCTTGGTGACAAAGACGTAGAGAATCAGGTACTTGCGGAGAACGACATCGATGGCAAAGTAGATAGCGGCAGCAGCCAGAACAAGAGGCTGGACAACGGCGAAGCAGAGAGCGACAGTCGAGTAAAACAAGAAATAGTTGTAGTAGCTGGCGTAGTCGAACGAAGGGGGTGCAGTCAGTTCAATCAGTTCGCGGGGCGTCGGGCTGGAGAACTTGCGCATGATGAAGCCCCAGAAGAGAGGCCAGAGCTGAGCCAGATCGACGGCGACACCCATCTGGCGCTGCAGGAGCCAGGTAATCCAGAAGGGCGAGATGTTGCAGAGACCGTTCAGCAGGTAGTTGCCGGGGTCCTCGGAGACAATGGCCTTCCAGCCGTCCTCGCCGGAGCTCGTCTTGTCGACAACAGCCGAGATGAAACCCCACACGGCACTAAAGAGGGAAAAGATCACAAGGTTGTTAAAGACGAAGAAGGAGTACAGCTTGGCCAACACATGGCGTTCGCGACCAGTCTTAGTCTGGTCTCCAGACCGGATGGCCAGGCGACGGAAGAGGACGGGGAGGAGTAGGTAGACGGCCGAAGTAATGGCGGGTGAAGCCACACCCTGAACCAACTGCCAGAAGTGGGTGTTGGTCTTGAGCTGCGTATCAAAAGCCGGCCAAAGCAGGCCCAGGTTGCTCAAGTTGACAAGGAAGATGGCAATCATAGCGTTGGGCGCAACCCAGAGGAAGGTCAACAGGGCGACCCAGAGGTTGTTCATGAAGCGGCGGCGGCTGCGGGACGAAGCAGTGAGAGGCAGGTTGTCCCAGATAATGTCGTTGGGGCGCGTAGCCAGGCGGATCGTGGCACCCTCGGGACGCTTCTTACGCGCGGCATAGGCGATCGAGTGGGCCTCGCTGATATCCGAGTACGAGGCAAACCCGTAGGACATGGTGTTGCGCTTATCGACACTTTGGCGGACCTCCTTGATCTCAACCTCGAGGTCCTTGATGCGCTGGGTCAGGTACTCAATGGCGTCGACTTTTTGGCCCTTGGGATAGGTGTCGTAAGAGTGGTCCTTCTTGGAGGGCTTGCACTGGGGGCGGGCCGGCGGTAGGTTTTGGGGATCCTTGAGGTACTTGGCAAGCACCTTTTCGAGGGCGCGGACGGCCTTCTCGTGCTCCTTGATAAGCTCGGGGAGGACCTTGACGTTGCGGGCAATGGCGGTACGCGAGAACGACGAGTTAGGTGCGACCTCGTCAATGATACGAGCAATGCCCTCGTCGGAGCCCATCTTCTTGGGAATATCGTACAGCATGAGCGTCCGCGAGTGGAGACTCATCTGGTAATCCTGGCTCTCAAAGTACTGTCTCCGCAGGCCGAGAACTTTTTTATAGTTCCACCACAGGAAGAAGCAGACAACAATGTTGATGACCCAGGTGATAATGGAGGTGGCCCACTGAGGGTTGCCGAAGACGTTGGCCGGGCCCAGCATAGAAATCCAGACGTCGTTACCGTACCGGACACTGTTGATGTAGTTGACGGGGATGAGGACAGAGCAGCCGATGACGGCGAGAACCAGAAAGATGTTCCGGCACATGAGGGCGAAGCGCATGAAGATAGCAGCGTCCATGCCGACCATGCGGATAAGGTCCTGCTCGTTGGTCTTCCATAGCGGGCCTATCCAGGCAAAGATGCCCTTGCCCATGGGCGGTGGGATGTGTTGCTCGTCGGCATGCTTGAGCTTGGGAGCGTAGACGACGGTGTGGTATGGGCGGATAAGGGAGAAGAGGAGGGCGATACCGGCGGTGACACCAAAGGATGTGCCGACGGAAGCCCAAATGGAACCGACCTGTAGCTGTGAGCCGAAGGGGTTCTGGAGAAGCAGCAGCAGCTCGTCGGCGGCGTTTGTCGACGTTGCTGTTGCGGCTCGTCCGAAGACGAGTGGTAATGTCCTTGTTGCCGAATCCATTGTGGATGTGTATGTGCTTATCTCGCCGTCGACCGAAAGGCGACGAGAGGTGTCGAAAAACAAGTGTGGGGGAGAGAGAAAAAAGGAGGGAAAGGGAGGCCGAGCGGCAGGATACCTAGACGGTTCGGAAGGTCCCTTGATTTTCGAGTGTCCGTGTATACTTGTGGATATAGAGTTATGTGCCTTGTCGTATATATTGGGGCAGGGTGCTGCCTCCCGAGGGAACGGTTTAATCAGAACCGGCTGATATAGACCTGTTTGTAGAGAGGGCGCGGGTAGAAGGGCTCGGCGGATGCAAAATGCAATTGTCGATAGGTTTGCTCGAGGGTATTAACGGTCGACTATGCACGTTTGGAAATACGGGGAGGGAGGGACGGCAGCTATTAAGGTCGAAAGTCGGGGCCGCGGCTGTGGGCGTCTGTGAGCGTCGTTGAAGGTCCAGGGACTACTTCAGGGGTCGTCGCGAGGAAACAAACAAAGAGATGTTGGGGATGTTGGGTGATTGGTCGCGAGACCTGTTGGTTCCTGGCGCTGGCGCTGTCTCTAAAGAAAGAAAGAGACAAAAAGACAAAAAGACAAAAAGACAAAAAAGAAGCCGGGTACACCACAATGTCGTCGAACAAAGGAGCAGCAAGCGAATGAATCTCCAATAGACGACGGAAGCAGGTAGGCAGAGAATGGGCTGCAACAAAGAGCGAGTGTGCAGGTCGTCGTCGATGCTGTCGTGATCGAAAGAGAGAAGAGAGGAAGAATGAAACAGAAGAAAATGTCGGATGGTAAGGGGAAGGTTCCCCGTTTGCCTCCTTTCACGCAGCCACACACCCAAAAAAAAAAACGAGTGTATAGAGTGGTGGTGACGTGACGCGGGTTTTCTGTTCTTGTCTCAAACGACCGGCATGCACGAGGAATTTATTTTCGGGGCGGAGGCTGGCTGGCGTCTGCTGGTGGTTAGCTGGTACTCTGCTGGCCAAGAGTCCGCCGTTGAAAGTGATCGTCTTGATGCTCGCTTGGGTAGTCTGGTTCGTAGGGGACTCGTAGGGATGGGAAGATCGCTCTGGGTGTGTTGTGTGTGTTGTTGTTCTGGTTGTGTTGTCGAACAAAGAAGACGTCACAATAATAGGGGTTCGAATGTGACGTCGAAACGAAGAATGGAGAGAAAGAAAAGAAACAGAACCAAACAAGAAACAGAGATGAGAAAAAAAGCGAAGGGCGAAAGACGAAGAAAAGCCAAAGAGCGAGCGGCGGATCGAAAAGTCGATACGAGAATGAATGAATCGCGGAGAATAAAAAAACAGAAAAAGAAAACTGGATGCTGCCCAGAAGTGATCAGCGGAATCCAAGGACAAGGACAAACGGGGAAGGAACGCAGCAGAAAACTGGAAACGCAAGCCCGCCAGGTCTGTTTTCCCGCGCATGGCGTGTGGTGGCGCGGTGGTGTGTGTGTGTGGACTGGGGACTAGATGGGGAGGAAGCGAGCCTGTGAGAAAGAAGAAAAATATATATAATAAAAAAAAGGCGAGGATGTGATGCAGGGGTAGCCTGTAGCCAAAAGCTGCAAGGGAACACTGAGCACGCTCAAGACACTGCAGCGAAGCAGCGAAGGCAGAATGCTTGGGGGAGGGGAGCCCGTTGACGTGGAGGGAGGCCTGGACGCAGGACTGGAAGGAGACAAAGTGGAGCACAAGAGGCAGGAGGCAGGGAGTGGAGGGCATCCACAGAGAGCCACAGTGTCAAGGAAAGAGCGAAGAGTGGAAAAAGCAAAAAAAGCAAGAGCGTCTGGAAGCTGCTTCTTGCCTTCTTGCCTTGCCATTTGAACGTTCCCTACGTCGTACTCCACTTCCCAGAAAGTTCTACGGAGGACTCCGTACCTTGCGATTGTACAGTAAACATACGTGCGAGAGGATAGGCATTAGGACATCAACAAGGAAGACACGCCCTGTTTGTGTCGGCGCGGGTTGGGCAATCGAACACGTCCAAGTCTGCCAGTCTCGTATCATGTGCTCCTTCCCACGGGAGCGAGACCTGCACAGAAAGGGGCAAAAGGAGGCACAAGAAACACCGGGTCCGCGACTTCCTTGCCAGTCAGCATGCCGGCCCCAGGGACCATCCATACGGAAGGAACGACCGCCTCCGACTTCCTATTCACATTTTAGACAATTGCCAACTCGCCCTTTCCTCCGTTGCAGATAGGAAAAACTACAAACGCCCATCGCTCCTGCCTCAAACGTCCGTCATGACGAATGCCGACAGCTCCTTTTTTCGTCTTGCGTGTCCATTTCGCTATCTTTTTGATACCGGTAGTACTCCGTCGAGCGTTTATGGCATGCGATAGAAGTATCTCAAAAGATCAAGAGATACATGCATGTGCCCTATTTGGGTCTGTTCATGCACCTACAAGCTGCAGCTTACAGGTACCTGCTTTCTAGACGCTAGGACGGGACGCCGGTCTCCCAGAGAAGACAGATGTTTACAGATACTGTCTGACTGTCTCACTGGTGCAACTGGCGGCAAGAACCCCCTGGGCTAAGAATAAGAGCTAAAGAAGTAAAAGAAGCCCACCCGACGCTTTTTTCTTCGTATTCGTCAGGGGGTGTGGAGGGGAGGGAAGGAGGAAGGAGGAAGGAGCGAAGAGGAGGGAAGAAGTGGGGTTGTACTGGAACTGGGACCTGGCCAGTTAGCTGGGGGCTTGCGCTAACAATGCACTCTCTTTTGCACTGTGGGCAAAAAAGCTCTGCAAAAAATCAAGAAAGTGCTCCAAAAAAAAGTTTCTATTTTTGCCATCCACCATTCCGACGGTGGTCTGGCGTGCTGGTAGTCCTGGTGGCAGGTTACTTTTGGTTTACTTTTTTGCTTTTAGCCCCTGACGGGCATGGCCTAGAGCTAAGCCAGCTAAGCCAGTCAGGTGCGATGGAAACCGCCGTTAGGGGCCGCATTCCCTGTTAACAAGCCCACCAAAATCCACTTGGCTGGTGAAGGGTCTGCTAAAACATACGTACTGAGATTCGTCGTATTACGTCGTACTGCTCTGGGGGTTGACGACGCAAGAAACTCGAAACGACGCCGTTCTGGGTCTGGCTTTACGAAACGCTCACTCGAAAAAGCTCGCAGACTTCCGTGACGTCTTGTGGACTTACTGGACTACCCCCAACGCAGCCAAGGACAGCCTAGCTTTGCATGGCGGGCCGGATACGAGATAAAAAAAGACAAAGACGTCAAAATAAAAACGGTCGAAGCTCGAAAAAGAGGCCTCTTCTTCAGGAACAGCCGAGGAGAATGTTGTTTATTTTCTGGAGCTTGATGGAGCTCTAAATATACGGAGCAGAGCCGAAGGTTGTTACGACACGTCCAAACGACCAAGCGTCCGTCAACTGTTCCCCGGACCTTGCTCCCATTTGCTGAAAGAGGCCTCGTCTTCTCCTCTCTTCCAAAAAAAGGTGCATGGACAGCACGCGCAACTATGTTGATCGACTTTGGGCATCACGAGGTTTGCGTTGTCTTGCTTTGGGAAGAGCGATGTGACTTGGCAAACTGGCGAACCAGCTGGCGAGAGTGTCATCTTGCTCGGCTGGCATTTTGTGGAGGTGTCTGCTCTCTGTCCATGCCGCGTGTTGTCGTATTCCGTCTCGACTATTCACTTGTTGTTGGGTATCAGAAGTCAGGGTATCTTTCCACTTGTTCGTGGTCTCTGGTATTTGGCTATGGCTGCCGTTCCTGCTTCCGTCTTGCCATTCTTGTTCCTGGTGGTCCAGTCTTTTTTTTTTTTTTTGCAGGTCTGCAGCACATGCGTTGTCGGGCTGCTATATTTATCTGGGAGCCCTGGCATACGAACTGCAGAGTTGTAGAAACCTGCAGATTGTGCAGAAGCGCACATCGCATCACTGGCAGTCGCCGTCAAATCAAATTTAACTAAACCCAAGGAGACCAGAGCAAAGGAACCGGGCGGCGGACCAAATACCAAATGCATGCAGCGATCCTGTCAGCCCTCTTTTGTGTGTTGTTAACCTGTTGTTGAATACGAGTATTGACCGTTGGCCCTGACCCTTTTATTTTGTCTTGGCAAAAAGACGACATGGGGCCGCGAAAGCCGTGTGTATATCTCTGGGTACTTTTTGCATGACGAAGAATTTGCAGCGGCCCGAGAGCGCTCGTCCAATAAATTGCAGCTTGAAGATTCCCGGCAGGGAACGACAGCACAGCCTCAGAGCCTTGCATCATAAGAGCCCGTCGCGTCTTTTGTCTTTGGGCTCCGTAAACAGTACGTGTTCTTGTTTCTTCTTGCACGCTGAGCTGTTGGGACGATGGAGCTTGCCAATAAAGTGTGGCAAAAAAAAGTGACATAAAGACAAAATAGACAACAGTTTCGGGGCAAGAAAGTCCATACACACAGGATATATTGAAAAGCCCTGAACGAAGCCTCACCCACGCGGCCAAGCCAATACTGTTTTTTACGACGCATTACTGTACTGCCGAGCCCCAAGTTATGCCCTATTTCGAGACGCCAACAAAAGCCCAGAAAAGCCACCAAACGCCACCATTTTGATATGTCTTGGTTGTCAATACTGAGCGGCTGTTCTCCGTCAATACTTGTACGGAGTAAGGAATACTGTCGATCTCAGTCGCCTCGTCTCGTCTATTTCACAACAAAAGACTAATGCTACGTTTCGTTTTTTGAAATCCAAGCCGAGGGCGTTTGTTGCACGTCGTACGACACACAAGAGTGTGACAAAAGGGGCATATTGACGTAGGGATGAAACTCTTTTGTCTTTAATAAAGAAGGAAAACAGAAGCGCATACCCAGGGGCGGCTGCTTTAAAGAAAAAAAAAGCCAAGGCTTCTCAAAAAATAAATTGAGCTGCTTTGTGTTGATATCTACTTTGTGTCGTGTATAAACCAGAGAGGTCGAGAAAGTAAACAATAAGTACTAATCTTTAGTTGTTTTTTCTTTTTCTTTTTCTTTCTTCACTAAATTCTTTTTCTCTTCAAAAATCCCAATAGCAATCACAGAATCTGACCTGTAAAATGATTTAAATAAAGTCATTTATTAAATGATTGTAAACACAATTGCTGAGAGATAAAAAATAATGTCCCCCAAACCAAAGGTTCCGTTCTCGCCCTTTTGTGTTTTGTCCAAAGATAACAAACGGCCCTGCCACTCCATCCTGCCTGCCTGCCTTATATTCTCTCATGCTGTGATGGAGGATACAGGCAGTGGAAATAATAAAAACGAATGCAAATGAAAGCACACAAAGACATCAACATGCAAAGAAAGCAAAACATATACCGATCCCATCCCCGAGGAGAGCCCCTGGCCTAGCATATATGACTGATGTTTCCAAGTCATAAAGCCGGGTTTCCCAATTTTGAAAACCATTTTTTGTTCTTTTTCATGTTTCATGACATTTCCCGCGGTCCAAGGGTTCACGCTGCCCATGGCCCCCTCAACCCACCTTACATATACACAGTCGCCAAATGGGCACCTCGAAAGAATGATTGTCATCTCGGCGACAGACCCTACGCAACAGGACCTTGGCTGCGCGTCTTGCGCGCAGTCTTGCCTACAGGAGGCAGTGGATTCTTCTCCCGCTTGGCACGGCTGTTGCTCTTCTTAACACCGGCACCGCCACCGGCGCCTGCTCTGCTGCTGTCAGCAGTGGCGGGCGCATCGGTCGAGGTCGACGCTATCTCCTCCGCCGAGGGCGCTGAACTCAGGTTGACTTCGAGGGCGGGTGCGACAGAAGTAGGGGCGCCCACAGGGGCGGCAATCGGGTCGGCAGCGGGGGCTGCAACTGTCACGGGCGACGGGGCAGGGACCTCGGCAGGCGGTGCAGCGGGAGTCGACTTGGGAGCGACATCGACGGCCGCAGATGAGGCACCGGCATCGGCATCGGCGTCAGTCTTTTGCTTCTTGGGAGCAGATGCGGCGTCCTCGGCGTCTGTGACGGACTCTACTGAGGCGGCGAGCGGTTTGGTTGTGGCTGTCGGCGCTTCAGCGGGCTTGTCGTCAGCGGCGGCCACCTCGTCAGCCTTGCGCTTCTCACCGAGGACAGGCTCGGCAGAGGGCTCAGCGGATTCAACTCCAACAGGCTTTGCAGGCAGACTAGAAGCCAATGAGGAGGACGGCGCATCACCACTGCTGCTGCCGTTAGTAGCGGGCGCAGTGGACGTGACGGGGGCCACGGATGGCGCGGTAGCCGTGGGGATGCTAGCCGCAGTCGGTTCTGACGGGCCAGGCTTCTCGGCCGGCTCTTCTTCGGTCAAGGGTAGGGGCGCAGCCGATCCCGTGGACGGCAGCGGCAGTTCGTGGCCGCCGTTAGCCTCACTAACTGGCGTGACGGGCTTGGCAAAGTCGCCGTCTTCCTTGTCCTTCTTGTCGGTGCCGACGGCAGTCGTGTTGCCATTGACAGCATCACCGGCCAAGCTGGAGGGCGAGTCGTCCTTTGTAGTGCCGGACGCTGGGGTGGCAGCGCTGTCCTTAATTTCGCTGTTACCGAACAAGGAGTCGCCGCTGGGCTTGGGCGGCAGAGAGGGGAGGTCCGGCAATTTGGGAAGCTCTGGAAGCTTGGGCAGGGCCGGGAGGCTAGGGAGGCCGGCGGTGCCGCCCGACGACGACTCGGTAGGCTTGGAGGAGGTGCCGTTAACGACCTTGGAGTCTGAGAAAGAAGTAAAAAAAATACAGAGTTAGCTAATCTGGAGCGATACGTTTGAAGCAATTCTTCTTCGTCTTCTGCGCAATCCGTGTAAGTGCTGTGGATAGAAGCTGTTGGTTTCGCCGTCGCAACGGACCAATGGCAGTGCTCAGAATCTGGGGCTTGGCTCTTTTGGATTTGCGACCAGTAAGCGATCTAGGCCGGGCCATTTTTCAAGAAACCAAGCTGGGCGCAAACTGGAGAGAGAATAAAGTGACGACAAGAGCGCATTGAGAGCCCAAGAAGGCCCAATAGACAAGACGAAGGGCATAGAAACAAAACATCGCGACGCATTACGCAGTGCTGGACAGAAAAGGCGCATACCTGAGGGCGCGGAAGCGTGGTCGGCCATTGCGATGACGTAACCGGGGATAGTGAGTAGAGAGAGGTATTAAAGTAGCTATGTTTTCGGATGCACAAAAGCGAGCGCCCCTAGTAGACGAGGCGCAGGTGAGCGAGCGGGGGTGTGCGTAGAACGATGTTGTCCGTTGAATTGGATGTTTGTTGGCGATGTTTAAAAGGTTTGGGTGGGAGGAAGGAAAGGAGAAAGGAAAGAGGAGGAGAGAATGGATGGGAGAGAGAGGCAAGAAGGAATTGAAGAAAAGAAAGAAAAAGGAAAGAGCAATGGGCCATGGGCCATGGGCCAAAGAGGAGGTGCTCTTGCCCTCTTTGCCCTACCATCTGGCAGGTTTTGGGGGGTTTGTCCCGGAGGAGAAAGAGCTGTTGCTGTGCTTTGCAAGCTAGGCCTAGCGGGAGGCGGGGGACGGAAGAAGCATAGAATGGAGGGAAGGAGCGACCTGAGAGAGCACAGTATCCGATGCAATGTGGGTGTGGGAAGCACGGAAGAATGGGTGGCAGAACAGTGTGCCAGCAAATACACAGTACGCATAGCCTGTCGTTTCTAAGCAAGTACGACAAGAAACTGGGCCTGGACACAGGTCAAAGGGCAAAGAACGGCCATAAAACGGGCTACACAGCAGTCGGCGCGACTTGTCTGAGGGACACTGGAGAACTTGTTGAGCATACGCAATTTGCAAGCTACAGTTGCAGAAGAACCGCTGGAGGGGGCAGGAGGGCGCAAAGAAAGGCATAGAAAGCGTAGAAAGAGCAAAAGACCCATCGGCAAGCATACGGCACATCGAGGAGGGAAAAGAGGAGAGCTGAAAGCTGGAGACAATCCGCCATAGAGGGCAATGATTGGATGGTACACCATGGAAAGACGGCGTACTTATTACGCTGCGCGAAGGATGAGCCCAGCAGAGACAGTGAGAATGGAAAATGGGCGAAACAAACAATGGAAAAGAAGAGCAAAGAAAGCTGAGTGGAGAAACGTAGAAAGTCGAAAGTCAAAAGCAAGAAGCGGATGCGCACTGTCTTGGTGCATGCCAGCTAGGTGCAGCCCGACCGTGCCGCGGGCCAGTGCACACGGCCCAGAGGAGGAGGAGGAAGAGGAAGGAAGCAAGTGACGTTGAAAAGGGAAAGAGGCATCGGCGGAGATCGTTCTCAGCCTGCACTAATAGCCGGACTGGTGTCCCTGATAGATGGCAGGTACCCTTCCATACATGCATGTGCGCAAGGCGACATGCGGGGCAACAGTGGACGTGCTTCCCCTTGTGCCTCAGCACAATGGCGTGCATCGCTCTTCCTCGATCTCGGGGTGGGCGTTGCCCGTTGCGGTTAGACGGTCTTGGCTGGACGGTGCTAGGTAAGCCCCGATAGATGAATTTCGAGATTCGGATATAAGAATTCAAGATTAAGATGGTCTTCTGCGGCGTCTATCTCTCCGACACCGTCCAGCTCCTTTGTCGTGAATCGCGGGAGATGCTCGTGTTTATAGAGAAGAAACTGGAGCAAGCTTTTGCTGTTGGATCCTGGATCTTCACTGGGTGATGGAAGAGGCCCGTGATGCTGTTCGATTTCCTCTGGAGACATTGGCTTTATTTAGGGGTGTCTCTGCGGAACACAAAGTAGTGTATGGCAGGATAGAGCAGGGGGTGGAGTGGTGTTTGTTTATGATCTGGGTACATGCACTGCTTTCGGCGCAACGCGGCAAAATCAGCCTCATCGGCTGGCTGAGTGATGTTGAGAATCTTGTCTCTTGTCTGCGAGACCGTCGAAACAGGCACCTTCGTCGACTGCAGCTTGGTTTATGAGATCAACAAGATGCTTTTCGGTGGATTGTTGGGCAAAGATGTGAGATGCAATGATTTATAACGGAGATGTGTGCGTCGTTGAAGAGTATTGTCAAATTGGCCTCAAGTTGGATGATGGCCACCACATCTCCGTGGTAGTCGTCTTCATGGTCCAATCTCTCAGATCCTCTCTTACTACAATCTTTGAACACTTACGAGTATTATACTGTAACAATGTCCGGGTCAATGAAAAGACGGGCCGGCCAATGGCATCAGTTCTTCGGCCTCGGCCGGAGAGAGATGGCTGGATGTATGTTCTTTTTCAAAAGAAACCCATGCGGCTATATATTGACCCGGGTTACCGTATTCACATTGAGAGACGGCGATGTTGAACTGTTCCAGCGGCGCGGACCGTGAGATATCAGTAGCGTACTAACAAAGAAGAGCAACGTCCAAAACCAGGACCCGGAGCGGCAGCTTGTACCGGGACGAGCGCCGAGACCAAGGTATTTTCGTCTAGAGTCTTGATGGCTACGTCTGTTTCCAAGAGAGCTCCAAGGATAGCGTACATCGGCAAGATGCACCAAGATGCTCCCAAGATGTTCGAACGTCTGGGCAAGTCTTGGGAAAGGCTCGGCTAGTGTCTGGGCAGACAAGTCCGCCTCCCGTTTGGTATCGTCGGTGAGAGTGTTCCCCTCCTTTTTGGGAGATGTCTCCGGTGAGAGGTACAGAAAGTACGGGGTGATTGGAAATGCATACGTGGCCCCGGTGGATGCCAGTGTTTCGCCTCTTTTGAGGTTGTGGAGATGTGTACGGAGTACGACGTAGTGGAGATACGCGTTCATGTTTGATGTGTGCATCTTTGGATGTTGGACGTGAATTGCATCGTAAGCGGACCCACTTTGAGTCACATGCGCAGTCACCTGCACACTAGCGCCGAAAATTGTGGAGACAGCACCGTGTGCCAAGCAAGAGATGCGAAAACGTGCACTGCCACGGTGTCGAGGCGAGACCATGTCGTTCCAATGACGTTATGACAAGCAGCAAAAAAAGCTTCACCTTGAAGTTTACAATCAACCAAACCAAGACCGAACTGACACCATCGACAAGCCTCGTGGGAACAGCTTCCAGAAAAGCTCGGCGAGCACGACAACCCCTGGGCCGAAAAAAGAAAAGAAATGATGAAAAGACAGATAACCCGCAAAAGCCTCAAAAAGGGGTGAACCCTTCAAACTCTCAAACAAAGCACAAAGCCACAGACGAACGCCATCGTCGTCACTACGGACCCTCTATTGAATCTGCAAGCTCTTCGAAAGATGTGTGCCGCGGCTGACATCAGATACTTCTCAGTCTACAATCACACAACACTGGGCGACTAGACACGGCCGCACCGTGCATCCTCGCTTCAACTCTTTTTTGTTGCTTTGTCTCGTTCGTGTTTTGCGCGCATCGGAGCGCCAAGGCTAGCCGAGCATTCGCCACGCCCGCGCTAACAACTCGACGGCGGAGTCACCTGACTGTATCAAAGTTTACAAGTGTGAGCACAAGTGTGAGCACGAGTGTGAGCACAAGTGAGAGAATGGTCATTCTGACGAATCAACGATGCGTGCTCTAGAGGGCAAGATACGTCCGACAAGTGTCGTTGACGAACAAAGGGACACCGAAGCGCTCTTGGGGCGACGCCAGTAGTCCTTTTGTCTGCGAACCCTGCCCATTTTCGCCCATTGTCTGCAGCGCCGAGGCGCACCGGGAGCAGTCCGGCGGGCGCCGACGAGGCCCGACAAGGCTCGACAAGGCTCGACAAGGCTCGGCGAACGCTTGGAAGGCCCACTCTAAAGTCGTATGGTGGCATTTTTGGTGGCATCGATGCAGCCTTTATTGGCACTCTCACTCTTTTATGCTCTCTTCAAGCAGTCTTTGAAGGGATATCGACACTTTCTTGCCTGCGCTTTTACGTTCTCTTTTCCGTTGGCTACCCATGTTGCGGAACAAATGGCGCTTGGCGAGGGGCGATGACGTGCCCCATTGGATGCTCGGCATCTGCTTTATTTACTTTTTTGTTGAGATGACTGGAGACGATGGTCGCTTTCGTTATCTCTTTTGTTGGTTCCCTTTGGTCAAAGTGACAAAGGGTACATCGATTTTGAGTTCAGAGAAATATAAAGGTAAGGCCATCGCCGCTTCTTGACGAGTCCCAGAAACCTTATTTTATATTCTTTCATCAAACAAACTTTAGAGTTTTGGATATCTAGATCTTCTATTTCTATCATCTTGATTCCCAGCTTTGCTTCACCCAAGCCATCCACTCGTTTTCGTCTACACTCCTCTCAATGGAACAATTCAAGTTTACTTAGCCAACAATCACCACCACCACAGTACGAAGCACACACCTTATCATGCCTGCACCATCCTTCACACAGCACCCGTTCCTACTCAGCGTGCAGGATGTCGCCAAACAACTGGAAACCGACGTCGACAAGGGCCTCACGGCCGTCCAGGTCCAACAGCGCCAGGCCGAGTATGGCCGCAACGAGCTTGAGGTCCAGGAGCCGACGCCCTGGTACTCGATTCTGACCAAGCAGTTTTGCAACGCCATGATTATTGTCTTGTTCATTATCCTGGGCGTTTCCTTTGGCATCGGCGATGTTATTGAGGGCGGCGTCGTGGCGGCCGTTATTGTCATCAACGTCAGCATCGGCTTCTACCAGGAGTCGCGGGCCGAGAAGAAGATGGACGCCCTGCGCACCCTGTCCTCGCCCAGCGCCACTGTCGTTCGCGACGGCCACTCTCTGGTCGTGCCCAACGCCGAGGTTGTCCCCGGCGACGTTGTCCTCCTGAGAACGGGCGACACGGTCCCTGCCGACGCTCGTCTCTTTGAGTCGGTCAACCTCAGCTGCGACGAGCAGATGATGACGGGCGAGTCGCTGCCCGTCGACAAGGTCACACACCACCGCATCCGGGACCCGACCACCGGCGCCATCGCTACACAAGAAGAGAAGGTCACCGACGGCGACCGCATCAACCTGGCCTTTGCCTCCACCAGCGTCAGCAAGGGCCGCGGCCGCGGTATCGTCATTGCCACTGGTATGGACACGGCTGTTGGCCGCATCGCCGCTGCTGCTGCCGGCAAGAACCGCCGCCCGCCTGGCCGGTCGATGAATGTGCGCAAGTACGGCCCCAAGAAGGCGGCCATGGGCACGATGCGCCGGACCTGGGACTTGATCCAGAAACTGATCGGTCTCAAGGACGTCACCCCGCTCCAGCGCCGTCTGACGTATCTGGCGTACGCCCTCTTTGTGCTTGCTGTCGTCATCGCCCTCATTGTCTTTGGCGTGCACAAGTTTGACCTCAACAGCGAGGTTGTCCTCTATGCCACATCCACCGGTATCGCTCTCATCCCCGAGTCGCTGTCCATCGTTCTCATCATGACCATGGTCCAGGCCACGCGTGTCATGCGCCAAGCCAACGTCGTCGTCCGCGACCTGGCCGCTCTCGAGCTGCTCGGCGGCGTCACCAACATCTGCTCCGACAAGACCGGCACTCTCACCCAGGGCGCTATGATTGTCAAGAAGGCATGGCTTCCCCTTAAGCGTGTCCTCACTCTGCACGGCGCCTCCGACCCCAACGATCCCACCACGGGCTCCGTCAAGGAAGACACCAAGGACGCCCAGGGCCAGGAGGTTGATGCCCAGATGACCCCCGACTTCAAGACCTTTTTGCTGGCTAGCTCTCTTTGCAACGCCGCCACTGTCCGCCAGGATCCCGAGTCGGGCGAGTGGCAGTCGATTGGTGAGCCTACTGAGATTGCTCTCCAAGTCTTCGCCCAGCGCTTCGGTATGGGCAAGCGCACGCTCGAGGCCGCCGGCTGGACCCAGCGCACTGAGTTTCCCTTTGACAGCACCACCAAGCGCATGAGCGTCATTTATGATGCGCCCGAAGACGCTGGTGATGACTTTCTGGGAGCTCAGGCCGCCCGCAACAGCAGTCTTGTGCTCACCAAGGGTGCCGTCGAGCGCATCATTGAGCGCTGCACGTCGGCCGCCACGGACGACAAGGATGCCGACAGCGAGCCCATGACGGAGGACCTCAAGGAAAAGATTCTGGCGCAGATGAACACGTTCGCTCCCCTGGGTCTGCGTGTCCTGGCCATTGCCTATCGCCCCTGGGACGGCCGCTTCCACAGCGACAACGACGTCAGCAAGGACAATGACGACGAGGGCGAGGACGAGGACGCGTTTGACGAGAAGTCTGATGACGAAAACAACGAAAAGAAGGAGGCTACCCACGCCACTATTCGGCCGACTGCCACAGCTATGACGGGTGCTTCCACGGCTGAACACACCATTGCCCAGAGCTCGCGTGCCGTCTCCGAGGAGAGCCTGCGCGAGCGCATCGAGCAGGATCTTACCTTTGTCGGCCTTGTCGGCATCTACGACCCGCCCCGCGAGGAGACGGCCCCTTCCATCCGCGAGTGCACCGACGCCGGCATCCACGTCCACATGCTGACGGGTGACCACCCGGCTACCGCCGAGGCCATTGCCCGCGAGGTCGGCATTCTTCCTGATGCTTCGGTCACGGGCACTCTGCCTGCTGATGTCGCCCGCTCACTTGTCCTGCCTGCCACCGCCTTTGACGCCATGTCCGACGCCGAGCTCGACGCTCTCCCGCAGCTTCCTCTGGTCGTCGCTCGCTGTACACCCGAGACCAAGACCCGCATGATTGAGGCCCTGCGCCGCCGCAAGGCCTTCAGTGCCATGACGGGCGACGGCGTCAACGACGCCCCCAGCCTGAGCCGGGCCGATGTCGGTATCGCCATGGGCTCGGGTTCGGATGTGGCCAAGGGCGCTGCAGCCATTGTGCTCGCCGACGACCGCTTCAGCTCCATTGTCGCCGCTGTTCGAGAGGGCCGTCGTATGTTTGACAACATTCAAAAGTTTATGCTGCACCTGCTCACGTCCAACATTGCCGAGGTCATTGTCTTGATTATCGGCCTGTCTTTCAAGGACGACGAGGGCTTCTCGGTGTTTCCCGTCAGCGCTCTGCACATTTTGTGGATCAACATCTTTACGTCCGCCATGCCCGCCCTCGGTCTCGGTATGGAGAAGGCCTCGATTGACGTCATGCACCGCCCGCCCCATGGCCGCGGCATCTTTACACAGCAGCTCGTCTGGGACATGCTTATTTATGGTGTCGTCATGGGCGCTGTCTCCCTCCTGACTTTCGTGACGGTCGTCTACGGCGCCAACGGCGGCGAGCTCGGCCACGAGTGCAACCGCGAATGGTCCGACAGCTGCCACGCCGTCTTCCGTGCCCGTGCCACCGTCTTTGTTCAACTGACCTATCTGATCCTGCTGTCCGCCTGGGAGTTCAAGGACATGCGCCGCTCCCTCTTCCGCCTCAACCCAGACAACCCGCACCACTTCCCCATCAACGTCGCCACCGATCTGTGGGCCAACAAGTTTTTGTTCTTCTCTGTGGTCATCGGCCTCATCCCGCCCATCGTCTTGGTCCATGTCCCCGTCATTGGCGAAAAGGTCATGAAGCACAAGCCCATCACCTGGGAATGGGGCCTGGTCTTTGCCGGTATTGCCGTCTTCTTGCTGGCCGTGGAGGCCTGGAAGTATGCAAAGCGCAGCATGGGCCTGTTTGACGATACCCTCGGTGCCTCTTCTGCCTCTCGTGGTCGTCGCCGCGGCCGTGCCAACAACTCTGCGTCTGTCGAGGCCGGCCGGCCGCCGCTGATGCAGAAGAGCGTGACCATGAGCACCATGCACAGCTCGTGAATGCATTTGTATTAGCGAGCGATAGCGTTCTCTGTCTTTTTCTTTTTCTTTTGCTTTGCCTTTTATATTTTGTCTTCTTTTCTTGATGATCATCTCCTTTGTGTTATGACTTTACGTCTTGGTCTACATACCATATTTCCCTCGGAAAAACAGGGCAACCCGAATTTAGGATTTACATGTACTTAGTTTCAACGATTTCAGTCGTTTCAGCAAATTCAAAAGTTGCAATAACTAAAGTTTTCGATGCAAGTGAAGTAAATTCAAATGTTCTGTTCGATGATGTCTAGATGAGGCACCTGTTGAGCCAGTCTTTGACTTTCTATAGTGGACTCAGGTGGCGGATGTGATGGTGGGGCACTTTTAGACCACTTAACGCCGCGCCGATCACTAATATCCAAGACGCGTCAAAGAGGGAAACCGCGTCGGCTAGTGCCACTTAGCCAAAGCGTGACTTTGCCTTTTGCCTCCGAATTCAAAGTCTAACAAAACTTCCAACGTCTTGCCGACAACAACAACCGCTGCCGCACAACCACGGCACCGGACAGCACACCGACGTCGGGAGATTCCAGGTCTACGGAGTACAGCAGACATGCACAGCCCGACCACGGATGCTGCCGACTTTCAAGAGCCGCCGTCCAAGCGGCGGCGCTTTTCGCCTGAAGAAAGTGTCGACATTAAAATGAAAAGCGAAGAAGACGGCTCGCATTCACACGACAGAAAACCTCTTCCCGACGAAAAAGAACATGAAAACGAGAATGCCCAGAGACTGCCGCAGCCGAAGCGCCGCTTCTTTGACGATGCCGTCGCCATCCCTTCCCTCCCTCCACCGCAGAAGACTGCCCAGCCGACCTCCTCTCCCGCCGCTTTGCCGACCAACGGAACGAAGACTTTGACAGCAACATCAACAACATTGACAACAACGAACGGCTCGTCTGCACCGGCCCAGTCTTCATCTCCTACCCCTGCTGCTCGCCGACCTGCGCAGTCGTCTCCCGTCCGTCCGGGAGTACCAATACCTCCGTCCTCGCCGTCGCTCTCGACCACACCCTCGCCCGTCGGCAAAGTCCCCTCGTTTGACAGCGAACTCTTTGAGGGCATCGTCGGCCAGAAAGTCGGCCCGGATATTCTGCAGACGATTCGTGAATGCTGTGGAACCGACCTGGAGCGGGCCGTCAACATGTACTTTGACGGGACATACAAACTGAAGATGAAGGCCAAGAAGGGCGTAGCAGTACGAGCCAAGGCTATCCAAGGCGCATCGAAGCCCAGCATCACCAACCAGCCGGCCGTCAAGATATCGCCACGCAAGTCGGTCCTCCAAAACCCGGGTGCCATCCCCGACCGCCGCTACATTGGCTGTTTCGGTGTGGAAGGATGGGCTACCCGCAGCGGCGCCAATCTGCTCAAACACGGCGACACCGTCAAGATTGAGCGCCAGAAAATCGAGCTGCCGAGCATCGCCGGCCACAAACAAAAGGCTTCGAAGCTGGGCGCGGCCGTCGTGGTCCGGGCCAACTCGGCTGCGGCGAAACGCGTCGACGTCATTGTGCGGTTTACGAGCACGACGGGCATGGAGATTGGCCGCTTGTCGAAAGACGCGGCCAACTGGGTGTCGACACTGATGGACCAGCGCATCTGTCGCTTTGAGGGTGTTTGTGTGTATGCGCCAGAGCGGTTGCGCACAAACGACACGGTCGTTCTCCAACTCCGGAGCTACCTGCTGAGGTCTGCCTTCGACCAGAAACCGCTCAAGCCGGCCGAGAACCGCACGACAGGCCTCTTTGAAGAGAAAGAAACCGCCGAGGAGCGTGATTTGCGGCTACGCCAGGTAGCACTGGTGCGGCTGTTCCAGGAAGTAAACCTGCTGCCCACACGCGTCAATGCAGCCGCAGCCAAGCGTGGGCGCCAAGATCTGTTGCAAGCCGCTGAAATGGCCGAGAAACGAGAAAAAGAGGCGGCCAAAGACGGACTGCGGCCGACGCAAGACATTGGGCCGAGCCAGGCGCCGAACGGAAACGGGTCCGACGAACCAGAAGACGGCCAGGAACTCGAACAGGACCAGCTGGACGCCCTCTACGCCAAAGCCCAGTCGTTTGACTTTAACACGCCCGAAGCCGAGCCGCCAGAGACCTTTGCTTTGACTCTACGTACATACCAGAAGCAAGCCCTGCACTGGATGTTGTCGAAAGAAAAGGACGAAAGGGACGAGAGCGGCGGCGGCGGCGGCGACGACACACGCGGCGAGTCCATGCACCCGCTGTGGGAAGAGTATGCTTGGCCCACCAAGGACATGGATGACGCGGATCTGCCCCAGATAAAAGACCAGGCCAGCTTCTATGTCAACCCCTACTCGGGCGACCTGTCGCTCGATTTCCCCGTCCAGGACCAGCACTGCCTGGGCGGCATCCTGGCCGACGAGATGGGCCTGGGCAAGACCATCCAGATGCTGAGTCTGATCCACTCGCACAAGTCGCCCATTGCCATGGAAGC
This sequence comes from Sporothrix euskadiensis, assembly GCA_019925375.1. Classification (NCBI taxonomy): domain Eukaryota; kingdom Fungi; phylum Ascomycota; class Sordariomycetes; order Ophiostomatales; family Ophiostomataceae; genus Sporothrix; species Sporothrix euskadiensis. The sequence goes on along the minus strand of JADHKQ010000010.1, from coordinate 346,530 downwards.
GCAGCAGCAGAAGCAACAGCAATCTGAGGAAAAAGGCAAGCTGAAAAGTTTGGCTGGAGGCTTGCGGCGCATCCGCTCACGGTTGCCCGACGTTGTCCATGCGCCCTGCACCACTCTTGTTGTTGCGCCCATGTCCCTGCTGGCCCAGTGGCAGAGTGAGTGCGATAATGCGTCCGTCGAGGGCACGCTCAAGTCCATGGTCTACTACGGCTCTGAGAAATCGTCCAACCTCCAGGCGTTGTGTGCACCCGACCAGGCAGCCACGGCGCCCGATGTCGTCATCACCAGCTACGGCACTGTCTTGTCCGAGTTTACCCAGATGTGGTCCAAGGGCGGTGGGCACGACGGCCACCCGGGCCACGGTCTCTTCTCACTCAACTTCTTCCGTATCATCTTGGACGAGGCTCACACCATCAAGAACCGCCAGTCCAAGACGGCCAAGGCGTGCTACGCCCTCTCGGCCGAGCACCGTTGGGTCTTGACGGGTACGCCTGTCGTCAACCGTTTGGAGGATCTCTTTAGTCTGATCCGCTTCCTGCGCGTCGAGCCCTGGAACAACTTCTCGTTTTGGCGCACGTTCATTACGGTCCCCTTTGAGTCCAAGGACTTTATGCGCGCCCTCGATGTCGTCCAGACTGTTTTGGAGCCGCTGGTCATGCGCCGCACAAAGGACATGAAGACCCCCGACGGCCTGCCCCTGGTCGTCCTCCCCACCAAACACATGGAGATTGTCCCCGTCGAGCTCTCAAAGGTCGAGCGCGAAATCTACGATCACATCTTTATGCGTGTCAAGCGGTCCCTGACCGCCAACGTCGAGGCTGGCACTGTCATGAAGTCCTTTACCAGCATCTTTGCCCAAGTGCTGCGGCTGCGCCAAGTCTGCTGCCACCCTGTCTTGGTCCGCAACATGGACATTGTCGCCGACGAGGTCGAGGCCGGTGCGGCCGCCGATGCGGCCGCCGGCCTGGCCGACGATATGGACCTGCAGTCGCTCGTGGAGCGTTTTACGGCCACCACCGACGACCCGACGGACGCCAACGCCTTTGGCGCACACGTGTTGGGCCAGATCCGTGACGAGGCCGTCAACGAGTGCCCCATTTGCAGCGAAGAGCCCATGATCCAGCAGACGGTCACGGGCTGCTGGCACTCCGCCTGCAAAGCTTGCTTGCTCAAATACATTGACCACGAAACCGACCACCACCGTCTGCCCCGCTGCTTCCACTGCCGCGAGGTCATTAACCGCCGCGACCTCTTTGAAGTCGTCCGCCACGACGACGACCCGGACAACAAGCCCGACCAGCCGCCCCGAATCTCGCTGCTGCGTGTCGACGTCAGCGAATCCTCCGCCAAAGTCGTCCGCCTCATCCAGCACCTGCGCGATCTGAGAAGGGAGAGGCCCACCATCAAGTCGGTGGTGTTTAGCCAGTTTACTTCCTTCATGTCTCTGATTGAACCCGCCCTCCAGCGCTCCAACATGAAGTTTCTCAGGCTGGACGGCGCCATGGCCCAAAAAGCCCGCACCGCCGTCCTCGAAGAGTTTCGCCAGTCCAACAAGTTTACCGTCCTCCTTTTGTCGCTGCGGGCTGGCGGCGTCGGCCTCAACCTCACCACAGCCAAGCGCGTCTACATGATGGATCCCTGGTGGAGTTTTTCCGTCGAAGCCCAGGCCATTGACCGCGTCCATCGCATGGGCCAGGACGAGGAGGTCAAAGTGTACCGCTTTATTGTCCAGAAGAGTGTTGAGGAAAAGATGCTCAAGATCCAGGACCGCAAGAAATTCATTGCCACGTCGCTGGGCATGATGACGGACGAGGAGAAGAAGCTGCAGCGCGTCGAAGACATTAAAGAGCTCTTGAGCTAGGTGTGTCGTCCGAGTACATACCAATCCTCCGTATATTATGGTCTTTTCTTGCTGAGTGGCTTGCTGTACAGGATTGACGTTGCATCAAAGAAAGGGGAATGAGTGAACACGCGAGGCGAAGTAATAGATCAACACGACTCTGCATTTGCCTGGGTAACTTCACTTTATACAACGTTGGATAGGACTCTATGGAGCATAGCATGGGATAACAAGAAAAAGCATTCTTGGACAAGCATGCGAGAATAGACTGAGCAAACAGGAGAAATTGTATTTGACATATGTATTGGCCAAGGGCAGAAAAAAGTATATAATTAAAAGCAGGCGTACGTTTAAAAAGCGCAGCAACCTTTTGATTCTCCAGACGAAGAACAGGAAGGTTCCCAGAAACAAAACGATCACAGGCCTCCGCACAGAATGTATTGTGTTATGTCAAGCGACGACGTGTTTACTCCCGCTTGGGGATGAGCGAGCCGACGGGCAGGTTGATGGCCGTGCCGCCATTGCCCCAAAGACCAGCAGCACCGGCGTAGTCTGTGTTGTTAGTGGGTGTCTTGGGTGTCTTCTATTCGTCCAATACAAGTAGGGGCGGTGGCTTACAGGCGAAAAAGGCAGAGACGAAGCCCGTGGCAGACGAGGCCGTCAGCAGAGCGGCGCTGTTGATCATGTAACTCATGGCAATGAAGAGCAGCGTAAAGTCGACAAAGACGAGCAGGAGCAGCAGCACCCACGAGGCACGCGTGGCGGCCACAGTAAAGATGACACAGACAATAAACCAGGCCCAGACGAACATGGCAATGGCCTGCGGGAGGTCCGGCAGAGGCTCGCCCGTGGTGGGGTCGGCGTAGGCGGCCAGGATACCGGTACCAGGAATAAAAATCAGAGCATAGGCGACGTTGAAACCAGCGAAAGCCGAGAACACGGTGGCACCAAACGTGTTGCCGGCAACAATCTCCATGATACCTGAAATGTACTGGCAGAGACCGCCAAAGAAGATCATGGTCGAGATGATAATGTTGGGCTCGGCGACGCCGCGGGGGTGCAGGTTCATGAGGGACATCATGAAGATGCTGGTGGCAAAGGCCGTCAAGCCAAGCGGCGCCGGGTTGGCAAAGTTGCGGGGGACAAAGGGCAGGCCGGGCTGGTCCCGGGGCGAGATGGTGACCTGGGCCTCGAGATCGGCGCCGCCCGTCTTGGAGCTGACGGAAGGAGTAGAGGGCGACATTTTGCTGGAGGAGGGTTGTCTGGAGGAGGGTTGTTAGAAAGGGTGGTTATTGAAAAAAAGAAAGAAGAGAAGATGAAGAAATCAGATATGTGAGAATCTTGAAGAGAAAAGGAAAACAAAAGTAGAGAGACACAGCAAAAAGAAAAAGAAAAAACAGGATGCCACGAGGGAACGATGGGAAGGGAGAAGCAGGGCCTGGTCTTTTATGCAAACCTCTTTTCCTAGAAGTAAACAGATACATCGCCAGATCCATGGAAAGAGAGACAAAATCAAAGAGCCAGAACAGAAAAAGTACAGAAAATACAGAAAATGCAGAAGTGGTGGGCGGAAGCGAGGTAGACGAGAACAAAAATAAAGAAAAAGGGTTGCGATGCAGTACTGAGGGCACAGAAAAAAAGAGAGTATTACAGACTGAAAGGACGTGTCACTTACACTTTTGGGTCTCGTCGAACAAAAAGTAAAGAAAGATGAGAAGACTGTCGTGTCGAAGATGGGTAAACAAAAAAGGAATGTAGAGATAGTTGGATTGTCTTGATGTTTGTACGGCAGAAGAGTCTGAAAAAGAATGGTTGAGAGGAATAAAACAACGAAAACTGAAAAAGAAGAAGGGGTCCTCGTCTGAATAAAAAGGAAACGATCAGCAGCAGAATGGATGGTTCTCCCAAAGAAGAGGAGAAGAAAACCCAAAAACCAGGCTAGAGGAGTGAAAAAGGAGAAGGAAGATTACCATGGACGAATCTGGAGGAGCTAAGAGAGCAAGAGGAACATGGGGAGCATGGTAACATTGCAACAGAGGAACATGGAAGCATGGAGTATGGGAGTATGGGACAAAATGGGCACATAGAAAGAGTCTGGGCGTCTGGACCGCAGTTTCGAGCGACTAGGCTCGGCCGCGGGAAGAACGGCGACTACGAGGAGGCAAAATGTGAGTGAGAACGACGGAAAAGCAGAACAACGATGTGGCAGCGTGGCATCATGGAGCGGCATCCAGGGTACGAGAACGAGGAAAACCGAGGCCAAGAAAAGCCAAGAGCATGTTGGCAAGCCTCGCAGAGGATTCTTTTCCTTCTCGTATTATTGATTTATTGGTTTGATGTTGCTTTTCTTGGAGACGCCATATCAAAGTCCAATCTCACATGGTAAGATAGCCCACGGACTTGAGCTCACAAAAAGAGTTTAGAGCCAACGACCATATTTTGTGGATGAGATTGCGTTCCTATGGAGAACGACTGGGGGATGGAAGTGAAAGTGCAAGTCTGGAAAGAGGAGACAATTATTGGACTACAGGCATAGAGTTTTGTTGACGTTGGAGAAAGAGAGTAAGGAGCACGGAGGAGCTTCTTGGGATGCATGTCTCTCAAGGGCCAATATGAAGCCAACGGAGAACAACGCCAAGGAGGGGCATTGAAGAGAGGCGCACAGCACCTTACAAGGAGGCACGGCCAAGACCAGGACTGCGACTCCGACGTGGGACTACAAAGTGGGAGTACTGATATATTTCGAGATGGGAGAATAAGAGAGACATGGATGCAAAGAGAAAGGCTAAACGAAGGCAACGAACGCATCGGGTAAACGAAATGCCAAGTAAATAATTGTGACCGGCTGCTGGCCCAAAAGTGTTATGCCGGCCAAGAACAGGCGAAGCTACCCCGGCATACCACCTGCGCAGGCCGTGTGATGTGCACGCGTTTGTACGTCGTACGTATACGTGCACAGGCAAGTGTGTGATATTTATGAAAATTAACCTGACAGTGTGCTGTGATGTGCTCATGTGCAAGCTGTTGAAAAAGAAAAGGACGGCAGTAATGAGGCAGTGTGCAGTTTCGTGTATTTTGGCCCCTTCTTTGTTGGCACTTGCTCTGCCTGTGACATGTATTGCATCTCTTCTATTTTCATCAACAAATATACTTGGCGAACTGTATTTTGTCACCTAGAAGACTGTCGTATGAGATGCCTCGATTTTTGGAGAGGTCTAAGAAAAGAATTTGACAAGGCCAAGATTGTCAATTTCGCCTTCCATTCTCTCATAAATCCGTTGATGAGATACGTGCAATTTTTTCAGGGAGTCTGTAAGTGAAGCGATGCAAGTGGGGCATCATCTTTATCTCGTCCATTTTCAAACTCCTTTTGTCTATCCATACTCGCATATGGACAGTCGAGGCGAAACCACATAAATGGTAGACCTGGAAAGATGATAGTGACAGCTCTAGGGTGCACAGCATGAACATACAAACAGACAGACAGGTGTTAGAAACTGTGTTGTTGTACGGCATATGGGGACAACGACAGACTGATATGGATGCTGAGTGTGATAAAAAGAGGGCAAACAGAACGACTGCGAGTAATGGACAGGGGCATAATCGTCCCAGAACTTCAAACCAATAGACAAAGTCGCGTAAACACCGGTACAGGGCCTCTTTGAAAGTTAGAGATGGGACAATTGAAGGGATAGGAGAAAAGGAGGACATGGGTCGCATCCTATTTGCTGTTGTGCAACCACTACTTGTCCAGTTTCGTCCGTCTGTTCTGCTGGTAGAGAAATGCTAAATGCACAGTCTCTGGTCTACAAGGATGCCGTTATTTTTGTGTCGTATTTTTGTGTCATACTTTTATGTCGTATTTTTCTTTTCTTTTTCCAAACCAACCTCTGTCGAGCAAAACGATGCAAGTACTTTGGGCATAACGGAGAATAGCATGCAGCAAGTCCGTGCTGGCAGAGTACGATCACGCACGGCACGCCAAGTAGGGTCCGTTGGTGTCAAAATAATAGTTCCAACAGACTTTGAGAAAGGAGAAACGTGGAAGATGTCTGTTGTGACATGGTCTTTTCAACGTCGGTTGATATTTCGATGGGCAAGCGCACCTTTGATGTTCTGATTTCGTTTTTAGAGACATCACCAAACAAGCTCGCTTTATGGGATTCTTTCAAGATTCTGTTTTATTCGCAGTTATATCTTTTCTCCCTACTTTCTTTTCTTCTTTCACTTCTACCTTCTACGGGGCAGGGGCACGTTTGAATGCGACTCCGTAGGTTTTCCTTTCCGCCAATGGTAGGCCGCAGTGAAAGAGCAGAAAATACGGAGTACAGAAAAAGCAGACGACGTGGTATTAACACGCAATCCGCGAGGAAAAAGGCAAATATGGAGTAAAAACAGCACAAGCATGAAACACATTTGCAGAATCCAGAGAAGACGCAAGCCACAACCACAAAGAGACGGTGGAGACCTCTGCCCCAAGCCCAGGTTGCAGTGAACGGGGGTTATGTGCCTGGTCTTGCATATGCAATGGCGCAGCATCTTTCTTCATCACTTTTCAGACTGATGCCCTCCTCGGTTCTGGATACAGCCTGCAGGCTGGTGTCTCACGGAGACTTTTTACTCTCCTCTTCTCTCCGTCTTCAACAGACGTGGCGTTGTGTGTCTCGGCTGGCGTTGCTTCTTCAGTGGTCGTCAAAGCAGTGTCGTCTTGTCAGAAGCTTGGCCGTCCCATGGCTCCTCGGGACTGTTCTTTTAGCTGCTTGGCTTGGGTCGTGTAAGTTCGTTGCTAGCGCTGTTGGTGTAAGTCCCTTAGTGCCCCCTACTCCGTAAACTCTATTTACTAGGCGCGGGGGAAGGAGAAGCACAGATCACGCTGATAGGCGGAGGAGGTTTCGAGCAATCACACTGGAAACTGGAAAAGCCAAAAGCTTGGTCCACCCAGCAAGAAATAAACTATGGGCAATGGGAAATGTTTTAGTGTGGGGGGTCGGACGAGCACTGACAGGACTCACTGAAGACAGTACGTCGTATTGAGAAGAAGACCAGGGGAGGAGGTACCGCTCCGTTGTACTCACACAGTGTGGCCCACTTTTTGAAAAGAACATGGGGGTGGGCCCATGTTGACGTTTCCTTTTATTTGGCTGGTCTTATATTTGGCTGGTATTGCTGGGTCGTCCTTCATTTGTACGGAACGTTAGCAAAGAAATACTGGTGACAGGACTGTCGTCAAAGAGAAACACACAAACTGACATGCTAGGAATTGCAAAACGAAACTACGGCACGGCTGAGCCCTGGGATGATCCCGGGATATTCTTTCCGACAGGACCAGGAAAGAACTAGACCAGACCAAGCCGACGGCGACGAGGCCCGTCGTGGAGCAACGGTTGGGTAACAGTAAAGACAGCCTGGCAGGATACAAGCTTCTTCTCTTGCTCGCTTGCCCTTCGTCTTGTATTGCGACTGGCTACAGGAAGCAGCCAACGTTGTATTCCGCCAGAACAAAAGCCCCCACGCTCACACTGCGACGCATGACGGACCTCTATTTGTTCCGTCCTCTGTCCATTTTATTCTACTTTTATTTTCTTTATTTCTTCACTTTTAACAATAGTAATGGCTACAACATTCGGCTTTCCTTTGAGACAAGAGTGCGCGTATGCGAGGGCTTCAACTTTCTTTTTCCCAAGTATCGTTTTGTGTCGTCCTATCGTCCAACAGTGAGCAAACAACTGGAACATCCTTTTATATGACAAGTCGTCAGCAGCTGAAAATCAACAAGACGAGCACGAGGGGCGGTCAAGGTTTTACGAGTGTTGATTTTCATCACAAGTCTGCCTCTTTTCACACCAAAAGCATGTGCACCTAATTTTTGGCCTTGTTTTCTCCTGAATACACGCATATCCTGTCGTTAACTGCACCATCCCCCCCAAAGCCCGATCTGTGTCGTCTTCCGCGCTGTCTTATTTGGTAGACCCTTTCTAACAGTTGAGTTGTCACTTTCCTATTGCAGGGCTGTGAGCGGCCTGCATTTCCGCCCACTTTGGCCTTCTTTGCCCACCTCACCCACATATCGTTTTGCTTGCTGCTCTCTCCTACCATTGGTTTTGCGAATGTTGTAGCTTGCGCTGGTCAATACCTCTGAATGGGAATTAGGTAGGGACCCTTGTTGTTTTCTTGTCAAGGTTTCTGGTTGCGCCCCCTTTTTTTGTAGCTCGTTTCTATTTTCTTTGACTCTTGTTCTGTTTCCCTCATTTCTTCAGCTCTTTGTGTCTCACTTTTCTTCAGCGTTCTTTTCTATTGCTCACTTTAAAGCCACAGTAAATTCCCTCTATCATTTTATAATTTCTTCGTTTTGAACGTTGGTTCTCGTAGAACCAACAGATTAATAGTTTTGTATGAAAAGTCACAAAACGAAACTATGAAAACAACAAAACTTATCACTCCTGCCGTCTGCATGACTCTTCCCAGCAAAAATTTCGGTTCCATCTTTCGGAGCAATTATTGAATTTGTCTTTCTTTCCTAGTATTTGGTTTTTACAATTTTTATAATGTGTCTGGTTCACTGCCCCCAATCTGACCATCGCTCAACCACCTCCTTTTCTCGCTAGCCGGTGGGGGGCCAACATGTACATCAAAGGAACATCACTAGACCTTCGTGTCCGTCTCGTTTACCTCGCAACGAAAATTCCCGTATCCTTTTGGCCCCCTCTTGCCTTATTTACACACCTGTTTCCGACCTGCTGGATGATGGGCAGACCGTGCACAAAATTTTGGCAAGGTGAGTACACACCACCTTTGTGCCCTTCTTTTTGCTGCTTGCCGTCCCGACAAAGGATAACTCGAAAGGAAGCCACCCACCATAGGAGAAAAAAGGTCGATTATGAAAGGTAGCCAAGGTATTGGGAAGATTTTTCACAGCAAAAGAAGATGCTACAATGATCCAACAGACACGTTCACATAAAGTGGACGACTCTATCACTGGCACAGAATTTTATGAGGCCATCAGCCAGCCATAAATCATTCAGCTCAGCTCATGATTGCGGCTGCACAGTGGCTGCTTTCACAGCCACTGCTTTGAAAATTCACCTGTGACGCAGTCTCCCCTGCTGCAAAGTTTTTTTTCCTGCTTTCTTCTTCAAAATTTCACTTGTTCACCGAGCCACTATGGACTCACAAATATAGAACAGAGATCAGAAAACGGAGGAAAGAAGGAATATAGCAGGCCACCACTCGCATCCGTCACCTCTTTTCGTCTTTGCAGATGTCCCCATAACCTTGCATGTGTGAATAGCAGTATTGCACAGCAGTGCCCCTTATTCACTCCCTCTTTCGGTCCATCTTTCTCTCCCCAGAGTCGTATTCTCTCTGTGAACTCGGTGATGCGATGCCTCTTTCTGTCATTTTCCTCCACGGGTGACCGAACACACCCTTGTTGCTTTTCCTTCACACAGAGTATCTTGCTGTGTCATTTTTATTGCTCACTCCCTGTTGATATTCCTTCTTCCTTACTTGTTTATGGCTCTTTCTCTCCACCTCCTATTTCTCTTTTTGATGCTCCTACCCAGGACGTAGGAAGGTGGCGCATTGATGTGCTCCTGATGTGACCTTTTCTCCATTATCTCGTCCATCCTCCTACCCTACATCCACCCCATCCACCTATCCACGGTAACTACCTGCTTGGCTCTCCTGTCAGGTCAGCCTCCCGCCTCTCTGTGTCTCTGTGTCTCTGTGACCTGTTGAAACTCTCTCTTTGTTTCCTTTCCCCTGGCCCGTCCTGACTTCATCCCACGGGCTGTTGATCCTACAGGCATGATCCCATCCTAACCTTCACCTTCCTCTCCTTTCGCAATGTCACTCTCACATTGTCGACCAGTCCACCGAATGTTTAGCTCTCTTTGAGCAGCCTCGAGTAGGAGTGTACCGACAGTGCAGACTGCTGTGCCGTCTTTCTGTTTCTTCTCTCCCTTCTCTCTTCCTTCTCTGCGTTTTCTTTCTCTTATTACTCTCTGGTTCTTGATCCTCTCCTGACCCCCCCCTTGCCTTTCTTTGGTCTTGGTCCGGCCTTTTTGTCCATCTCCTTAGAGTAAAAGGGTAGGGGTGTGTTTCCTGCGACCTGTGGTTACTCTTCGTTTTCCAGGGACAGATTCATCGGGACGTTCCTGGGACTCTTGGAACTCCAAAATCACACGGTTCCTGCGTCGGCGCCCCTTTGTATCGGGATATATCGAGCTCGAAGACATATGTCTGTGCCTCTCTGCGTCTGTGTTTGTGTCTGTCGATATGTACTCGCATGTAATTGACTCCCATCACGAGGAACTCTAGTCTCTCATCCTGGTTGTCTGTTCTGTCCTGGGGTTCACTCCGGCAAAAAAGAAAGAATAACGACGATACTCGTCACTTTTTTTGTTTCTTTTTTTTTTTTTTTTTGATTTCTTCTTCTTCATGCAGTTCTTGCGCATTCTTTGGTTTGACTGGAACTGTGACTGGGCCACAGTTTTCGAATAGAGTGCTCCGTGCAGAGAACCAGGCTCTTACTTGTTGCTGGCACACGCCTTTTTGAAGAAGCATTTACTGGTCTTGTCTGGTAACCAAGAAAAGAAAAAGCAAATACTCGATAAAACCACTCGAGGCTACGTGCTACCGTCGTACCCTGTCCTTTGCCACTCTGTCTGTCTTTGGTTTCTCCATCTGGTTCTCTGTTTCTGTTTCTGTATCGGTCCTCCTCCTGTTGCAGAGAGAGATGGCTTACCTCACTCACGTAAAAGCATAAACGGCATGGGGGCTTTGGGCTTGGGACTACGTCAACACAACCTCAACTTTTGGTTTCGACCAAGACGTTCCAGAAGATATAACATCGTCCTTCATCTCACTCTTCTTCCTTCCTTTCGTGTTGCTTCCTTTTCACTTTCATCACTCGGCTGACCGTGGTCCTTTTCTTCACCCATCACTCTTTATATCTTTTCTTATATTTCTCAACTTCTACGGTATATGATAGACACTCATCTCGACACTCATCTCGACATTATCACGACATTTCACTCGACACCCACCACCGACACGTCCCGCTCACAGCCAAGATGGGCTTAACAGCCGGCGAAAACTACAACCGCAACCTCACGATCGGCGTCGTGACAACATGTCTTATTCTGTCCGTCGTCTCGTTTGTGTTTCGGCTATTTGCACGCACACGGTCGGCCGCCAAGCTCTGGTACGATGACTACTGGATGTGTTTTGTCATGGTCCTGTGTTTTGCCATGTCGGCATGCGACTACACAGGGCTCAAGTTTGGCTCCGGCCAGCACCAAGCCGATCTGCCCGTTGAGGAGTTCACGTCGTTCCTGAAGGTGTGTACCCTCCCCATCAACTATTCTCACTGCTTCTCACACTAACCGAACAGAACCTCTATGTGTACATGATCCTGTGGGCTTGTGGCGTGTTCGCTGTCAAGGTCGGCATCTTGCTCTTTTACTGGCGCGTCTTCCCGACTCGCTCGTTCCGCATTGGTGTCATTGGTGTCTCGTGCTTGTCTACCGGTATCTTCCTCGGCAACGTCTTCTCTTTCGCACTCCAGTGTCTGCCTGTCGCCCTCTTCTGGGATGAGACTGTCAAGGGCAGCTGCATCAACCGCAACGCCTTCTATCTCGCCTCGGCAATTATCAATGTCCTCGGCGACGTCGCCGTTTTGTTCTTGCCCATCCCCATCGTCTGGGGCCTCCACACCTCGCGCGGCAAGAAGTTCTCGCTCAGCTTTCTGTTTTTGCTCGGCGCCTTTGTCTGTGTCGCCAGTATCTTCCGCATCCTCGCCGTCGAGGAGATTGACCCAAACGACTTTACCTTTAGTAACGTTGGTGGCGGTCTCTGGTCGACTGTCGAGGTCGAAATCGGCTTTATTTGTGCAAACCTGCCCGCCCTTCGCCCGCTGTTTGCCCGCTGGTTCGGCCACGGCCGCGGCAGCAGTGCCGGCCAGTCTGGCTACGGCGCCTACGGTTCGGGTGCTCGCAACGGCGGCGGTGGTGGCGGAGCTTCCGGCTACGGCATGCACAGCAAGATCAGCGCCAACCGCAGTGGCCGTATGCCGCTGGGCAGCAAGAACGGCGACCGTGACGTAGAGCTCATGTCGCAGGGCAACAGCTCGGACGAGATCAACTTGACCAAGGGCGGCCGCCCCGGTACCTCTGGAAGCGATGGCATGGGCAGCAACAGCAACACGATACCTCACGGCGTGGCTTCTTCGCATGCTACGGCCAGCCACGGTGTGGGCACCAGTACATATGGTGCGAGTGGCATCCGTGTCAAGACCGAAGTGCAGATGACTGTCGATGAGTGGTCGCAGCCAGTGGACAAGAAGCGCGGCGACTCGTTTGCTCTGCCGGTATAAGCGGTCTACAGGTGGCGAACAGAAATAATTAAGTACTTCAGTGCTTGACTCTTGGCGACGTGTCACGATGGGTTATATTTTCTACTTTGTTTTGATACTGTTTGTACTGTTTGTACTGTTTTTCTGTTCGATACCGTTTCGTTCTTTTTCTTCTTCTCTTCTTTTATTCATTCTCAGTCTTGCAGCTCTACTGTATGCGCATTGTATTTGGCGACCGCCTATATAAATCAGCTACGATTGAAAACAAAAAGGTGCAAAGTCTCACAATAGAATTAGTCGCTTATATTCCGGCGTGCTTCTCCCCGGGTTATAGCCGTCGTGTAAGTGATCGTGGACTAAGATAACTCATAATCAACATCACACGACGGCTGTTTGTGCAAACAAACAGAGCCTCGTGCCGTACAGACCGAATATCAGCAGTACAACGCACGTTCTTACTGTTGTACGATCAATGCCCGTAGCATCGATAGTCCCCGAATATGCAGGCCCCGTCTTTTTTGTGTGCCGTGTTCGGGCCGCCAAAGATCTAGGACGGCCACACGACTTTTCTAGAATCACTAACGACACTCGCACAAAAAGGAGTCAAAGAGGTGGGAGGATGGTACAGAGGTAGCACATGACACAATGGACACGCAGGCACGTAGAAAAGCATCCTGAACGCTTGGTTAGCCTCGGAGCTGCTCATCGCCATTTGCTCGAACAAACACACACACATGTGCAGTTCTCGCCGACTTGTTGCGATTGCGGCCTCTCCGAATACTGCTTTTGGCCTACTATATTTGCCAAGACTAGCTAATTGACATTTTTACTCTTCATCTTCCTTTCGTTGCTTCAATTTGTTCTCTAGAGTTGCCAATTTCTGATTTTTCAATTTTACAGAGTACTATCTCTTTCTCATTGCATCCTGCGCCGTATCCGAGGAGAGAAAGAAGAGAAAACTGTCTTAGTTCTCTCGTGGCAAGCCTTTGTCATGAATGACTGACAAGTGTCATATTTTTTGCAATGGCCCATGTATGCCCATGTATTTTTGCGAGAAACACGACCGCAGAGATTATCGTTTTGCAATTCCGCTTCGCACAAACCCCTGCACGCATACGACGCTTTTCTTTTCTTTTCTTCGTTTTGTGTCCCTCTAGTATCCACATCTCCGCGTCTGCACCGGACATGCAAGTCCGTGACCAGGGTACACCGGACTTGTACAAGTCTCTCGACAATTGCTGCAACTGCACACCGTTACCCGACGTTCTGCACTACGACGATACTGTTCTTCGCACAGATGAAGCACTTGGTTTTTGTCCATGTCAACGGTCCCACTCTGTTCCCCGACAAGTAGAATGCCCCTGCCCTTGCCTACCCCCACGATACCGGCCCCTGCCCTTTCTTTAGTTCTTTACTCCGTAGCCCCTGAATATTTATCGGAACAAATACGGAGTACAGACAAAGAACGAATAAAAGGATTGAAGGAGAAGGAAGCTGGAAGGCAACCTGGGACAGACCTGGGTTGTCTGATGTTGTATGCAAAGTGGAGGGATGCGCCGTTAGCTCAACGCGGGAAGCACAGTATGAACCGGAAAAGGACTCGCACGGCTGTACTTGCAAGAGGGACCCGAGCAAAACAAGCATCTTTCAAGGCCCCCATCCCACGCCATCCCCGAAGCTCCCCAAAATAAGCTCCTGGAACTAGCTCCCTCCCATGGCGGGCGCCGTCGTATGGAAGAGACCGTAGTCTCCATTCAGGAAGCATCAACATCTGAAGAAGGAAGTGCTCAATCTACCTGGGTTATTCCCTCTTGGCTCTTGGCCTGGCTGTTGCAGAATGCCTAGCAAGCTAGGGGCAAAAGAGAGAGAGGGAGAGAAAAAGAAAAAAGAAGACAGGATACGGGATAATGGCGGCCAGGACGTTGCACGAAGGCTGCTTCTGGTTTCCGTTTTGAATTGAGCACAAGTATGAAATACTTTTACACAGTTTGAATTCAAGGCGCGAGATAGAATCCGTGCAAAACGAGGGAACAGTAAAAATCAAATCGAGACAATTAAATCATAACTACAAAGTATTTCATCTAGCTTTCACATGCTTAGATGACCACCTACGGCATACAGTGTACGTAAACCTACTCAGAACTATTGTTGAAAGAACGCACATATTTCTGTGCAACTCACAGTGTTTAGTCGAGATGCACCAGAGAAGCCCCATTGGTATTTGGTGAAACGGGACGGCACAGCCAGGGCAAAGAAATCAAAGCACTCATAAATTGTTTACGAGAATAGAAACAATTAGGACCGAATTGGAGACAAAAAAGAACAAAATGATTGTTCCTTCGACACCCACAGACCAACGACCAGCAGCGCCAGCAGTTCCAACAGACACGGTGACTTCTCGGATCGGAGCTTCTCGCCTGAGCCCACACGTCCAGACTGCAGAATGCATGCAACCCTACTTTTTGGTGGTGGTATTTTCACAACTGGACAACCTAGACGTCGGTTGTCGTACAGAGCGGACGGTTGCTTTGTTGACTGCACTGGTCTTGGTCTTTTGCACATTGTGCCGTCCTTGCGTCTGGGTCTGATTTATCGGCTGTTTGTCTTTCTTCCCTACCCCTTTTTTGTTGGCCTGATCCTTCCATTTAAGTCTCTCTGTGTTGTTGCAACACCTTCCCGTATCGCTTCTGTCTGTCGGTCACTCTTGCCGATTTTCTCGTGCCGACAGGGTCGCACCTTCTGTATTGTACGGATTACCCACCGTGACTGCGTTTTGCGCCGCAAACATAATTGCACAGTCGTTCTTTCCTCCATTCTCCACAACACAAAAAATGTAGTCTCCTACCTGCCTACTTCCACTGTTTGCACATCTTTTTCACTTCCTGCCATTTATGGGAAGAATATCTGTCATCCATGGGCGAAACCACCAGCTGACTAAGAGCTTTCTTTTGCCCAGATTGCCCTGAAGAGAGAAAACCTGCTTAGCAGTGCGGGTTCCAACTGTAGTCTTTGTCTGTTGATATCAACACAGCTGCCCCTTTTTGACCACCTTCTCATCGTCTCTCGTCTATCTACCACCACTACCTAACTACCTAACACTCTTGAACTGCAGAGTTGCAGTATTGCCTCCCTTTCTCCCACCAGCCTCTCTTCCGAAAAAACACAACGAGCGTTGCAGTGCAGCCAAGCTTTTCCACGGGTCTCACCTTGTCCGCACCCCCTATACCCCCTATTTCACAGTTTTACCACTTTGCTCCTCCCTATCTCCCCTCTTTTTCTCTATTTTATTGCCATGCTTTTCGCCATGCATGTTGAAAGCCGCCTTCCGTTCGGCGGAGAGGTGCCTGTCCCTAGCGTTGGCGGAGCCTCTGCCTCGCCTGAAGAAAAGAAAACGAACGAGGCCAACCTGCTTCCAACCTCTTTTCTTTTTTCCTCCTCCCTTTCCTTCCTATCACATAGATTTGTGCTCCTCGCTAGCCTGCCGAGCTACCATCCCTGTTTGATACCATTCCCTTCTGAACGAGCTGTTTTTCTTTTTGCTTTCCTCCCTCTACCTCCTCATTTTCTTTCTCATCCTCGTTCACCACCTTTGGACAAGCTGCTGGATAACGAATACTACCGTACTCCGTATATTTTCTCATACGGCGTATCTATCCCTCCTTGTCCACGCCCCTATTCCGTGCACATTCCACTACAATTGCTTCCCTGTTGTCCCAGAGCCGTGCCCAGACTCCTTCTCCCCCTGAGCTTTGGCCTCTCGCGTCTTCATTCGGTCTGTGGCGGCCGCTCCTATTGTGGCCTCAATTTTCTGTTCTGTTCTGTTCTGTTCTGTTCTGTTCTGTTCTGTTCTGTCTTGTCTTTTGTTTGGATTCCCAGACTATGCCCGTTGCTGCCAGCGTAGCTTGCCGTCGACTGGGCACTCTTTTTTATATCAGAGCTCACCAGTGATATTGTTCCTGTCTTATCTTTCTCTTTCTCATCCTCTCTCCCCTCCGTCTTCTTTCCTGCTTTATTTTTACTCTCTTCTTTCTCTGCATATTCCCACCAACTCACATTCCGTCCCAGCTTCATCATAACCACCCATTTTCCTGCTTGAAATAAGCATCGACACAGGGCCTTACTTCATCCGCATTCTCATTCGTCTTCCGTTTCCCATTGCCCTCACACATCTCCAGCACAATGGCTCCTACAGCTGCAGAACGCATCGAGCAGTTTGGCAAATGCTACACCATTGACGACGTCGTCCGCCTGCGGGCCCGTGACGAGGAACAGACACCCATCCTGGGCATGCCACGTGGGAAAGACGACCCGGCAGACTACGAATATTTCACTGGGGCCGAGCTGGACCGCATGGTCGACGAAGCCTGCCGTGTGCTGGTGACAAAGGGCCTCGTTGTCAACTCCAAAAAGACTATCACCCTCTACGCCGTGTCCGACCTGTCGTTTGTCGTCACCTTCTTTGCCCTCTTTCGTCTGGGATGCAAGGTCCTGACGATGTCGGCCCGTCTGGGCCCACCGGCGTGTCTGCACCTGCTCAAGACGGCCGAGTCGGATACCGTCCTGCACAGTTCCAATGCCCGCATCGACTCGACGCTGGCCGAAGTCGTTGTTGAGCGACCCGATATCCAGCTGTTGCCGATGCTGACTCGCGAAGAGTTTGACAAGCCCGATGCACCCGCACAGCCGGCGTTTGTGCGTGAGATTGCCGACCCCGAGGCCGAGCATGTCGAGGTTGCTCTTATGGCCCATTCGTCGGGCTCGACAGGCCTGCCTAAGCCGCTGTTACTGTCGCACCGCAGTCTCCAGAATTCGCTCTTGTCCGGGACAGATTTGCGGGCTTTCAATGCTCTGCCGTGGTACCACATGCATGGCCTCATTACGTCGCTCCAGACCATGTGGATGCGCCGTCCAGCCCACCTTTTCAACCCGCTTCTGCCGCTTACGGCTGCCAACCTCGTGGCTGCTCTGCGGTTTGTCAAGCCGGAGATCTGCCACTGCGTGCCGTACGCGCTGTCGATGATTGCCGAGGACCAAGCCGGTGTCGATGTCCTCAAGAAATGCCGTATCGTCACGTCGGCCGGTGCCAAGACTCCCGACGAGCTGGGTGACCGCCTGATTGCTGCGGGTGTCAACCTCGGAGTCATCTATGGCATGACCGAGGTCGGCCACATTGGCGACTCGATTTACAACCGCAAGCCCGAGGACGCCGACTCCTGGGCCTACATCCGGCCCTACCCCAACATCAGCGAGCACATGATGTTCAAGCACGTCCAAGGCAACACCTACGAAACTGTCTTTTTGCAGTCGCACCCGGCCCTGCTCATGACCAACTCCAACGACCCGCCCGGCTCCTACTATGCCAAGGACCTGTTCATGCCGCACCCGACCATCCCCAACGCCTGGAAGTACATTGCTCGCCAGGACGACCGTCTGACCCTCATCACAGGCGAGAAGATTCTGCCCGTGGGAATGGAGGGCGCTGTCCGCGAGCACCCACTCGTCAAGGACGCACTCATGTTTGGCAACGACCGGGCCATACCGGGTATGCTCGTGTTCCGCGCTCAGGCGGCGGCTGCCTTGACCGAAGACGAGTTTATCCGTGCCATCTGGCCGTCCATCGAGCAGGCCAACGGCATTGCTGATGAGTTTGCTCGTATTACGCGCGACATGGTGGCGTCCATTGCCTTCGGGGTCGATTACCCTGTCACTGATAAGAGCAACATTATCCGTGCGGGTGCCACGAAGCTGTTCTCGACACAGATTGAGGCCATCTACGCTAGACTGGACGGCGGTGGTGATGCTGGTTCCGGAGTGAACGGTGCTTCCCTCAGCACCTACTCCAACAGCACCTACTCTAAGAAGCCTGCATCTCTCGACGTGGCCGGCCTCGAAGCTTTTATTATCGACACCTTCAAGGCCCAGACCGGAATCGAGCTGCCGAGTGCCAATGCCGACTTCTTTGCCTCGGGCGTCGACAGTCTGCGCGCAATCCAGGCCCGCCGCCTGTTCCAGGAGTCGCTCGACTTCGGCAGCTACCGCCTGCCGACGAATGTTGTGTACGATGCCCGCACGGCTGCCAATCTGGCCGTTGTCTTTTACAACCTGCTGAACCCGGGCCACGCCAACGGTGTGAATGGAGTCAATGGCACCAATGGCAACGGTGTCTACCGCGAGACTGAGCAAGACCCTCTCGCGGTCATGCAGAGCCTTGTGGACAAGTACTCAACATTCGATACCGAGTCTGTTGTGCTGACGGGCGCCACGGGTGCCCTCGGTGCCCACATCCTGTACCAGCTGCTGTATGACTCCAAGGTTGAGCGGGTCACCTGTCTTGTCCGTGGTCCCCATGGCCTCAAGCGTGTCCACGATTCGCTTCGTGAGCGTGGTTTGGACCTGGGCTCGTCGCGCACCATTGCCCGCAAGCTTGTCGTTCTTGGAGCGCCCCACCTCGGCGATCCGCTTCTTGGTTTGGATGCGTTTGACTACAGTGGCCTCGTGGCCGATACAACCACAATTATCCACGCCGCCTGGCCCGTCCACTTTGGCTTGTCGGCCTCGAGCTTTGAGCCTCACATTGCCGGCCTCCGCAACCTCCTGCAGCTTTCGTTGCAATTCTCCTCGCGCAAGCCTGCCCGCGTCCTCTTTGCCAGCAGCATCTCGGCCGCCTTCAATGCCCCGCGCCCCGAAAATGGCGAGACGGCTGTCGTCGCTGAAGCACCTCTGGCATCCCTGAGTCATGCATCCAAAGGTCTGGGCTATGCTGCCTCGAAGCTGATTGGCGAGCGTATCTGTGAAGCCGCTGCCCGCGAGGGTGCCAATGTGGCCGTTCTGCGCATTGGCCAGATTACTGGTGACACCGACCGCGGCATCTGGAACGACCGGGAGGCTGTCCCCTTGCTGGTGCGCAGTGCACTGCAGCTCAAGGCTTTGCCACGTCTCGACGGCCAGCAGGGCCGCTGCCAGTGGATTCCTGTGGATGTGGTGGCAGCAGCGTGCATCGAAATTGCCACGGCCATGAAGGAGTCGGGCAACATGACGCCCAGACGTAGCAGTAACAGTGCGGATGGACCCGACTGTCCTACCGATGTCAGTGACACACCCAAGGCGCGCTATTACAACATTAACACGCCGCACATCATGTCATGGAACGAGCAAGTGCTGCCGGCTTTCAAGATGGCTGGTCTGGACTTTGAGGCTGTTTCCCTAGAGGAGTGGTTGGTGAAGTTACGCGCCCGAGGTGATGAGCTTGGCTCGGATAGTGATGCTGTCGCTAGACATCTGCCGGCCCTGAAGCTGGCTGACTACTACGAACGCAACTACGGCGGCACGGCCGAGTCGGCCAACTTGCGGTTTGACATTAAGAAGGCCAGCCGGGACAGCCCGACCCTAGCGGCGTGTCCCGACATGGTGGAAGCGCAGTTGGTGGGCAAGTACCTGAAGGCGTGGCTAGCCAAGTGGGAGAAGGACGTCAACGGGAAATACTAACCTTGTGTGGGCAGTGATGTGTGTTTGTGTGTTTGTGTGTTTGATTGTGATATGCCTGATTTGTATGTAGATCAGTTTTGTTCCGTCTTTTATGTAAATGAATAAGAATACAAATACAGTGAGCCTTATTACTTCTTTGGATCTTCCTTGTTCTTCTTCATGCGAACGACCTTGTCGCAGTTCAAAAGACACAGCGGGTCAAACGAGTTCTTAATCTGCCGCATCAAGTCCACCGCATTCGTGCCCAGTTCCTTGTCCAGATAGTCGCGCTTCACCAGCCCGACGCCGTGCTCGCCCGTCACCGTGCCGTCCATGTTGATCGCCCGCTCCACCATCCGGTGCACCAAGTCCTCGGCGTGCTCCTTTTGCTCGGGCGTATAGAACAGGAAGCAATGAAAATTGCCGTCGCCCACATGGCCAACAATACCGCCACTGACACCGCTTGCTACAATGTCCTTGGAGGTCAAGTCGACAATGTCCGCCAGCCGGCTGATGGGTACGGCCACATCCGTGATCCACGAGCTCTCGTTGTCGGCCTTGCTACCGGCCGCCGTAAAAAGCGCCTGCTTGCGCGCCTCCCACAACTGCTCCGACTCTTCAGCCGTGCGGGCCGTGTCCAGAGCAGTAGCGCCCGCCGACTTGGCAATCTCTTCTACAATCTTGCTCTGTTCATTGACAGCATCATCCGAAGCACCCGCAAACTTGAGGAACAGCGTCGGTTTCTCGGGCCACGAGCGGTCGGTGCCTGCCGAGTCGTTGATCCACCTCATAGCGCGGGACCCAATCAGCTCGACAGCGGCGACGTGAATACCAGCAGACACAAGTTTGATGACGGTGTCACAGGCGGCATGGAACGACTCGAACGTGGCCACCGTGACCTGTTCACGGGCTGGCTTGCTTGTCAGCTTCAGAGTGGCTTCCGTGACGATACCGAGCGTGCCCTCGTTGCCGATAAACAGTTTGGTCAGGTCGTACCCGGCGCTCGATTTGCGGGGCCGCCGGCGCGTCTGGACAACCGTGCCGTCTGCGAGCACGACCGTCAGGCCCAGCACCCACTCCCGCATCGTGCCGTAATAGTAGGCGTTCGTGCCTGAGCAGCCGGTGCCCACCATACCGCCAATCGTGGCGCCCGGGCCCGGGTCAGGAGGAAAAAAGAGCTTGCGGTCTGCCAAGGCTTCGTTGAGCTGTTCGTACCCGACGCCCGGCTGCACGACAGCATCAAAGTCCGCACCGTGCACCGCCAGAATCTTGTCCATGCGCGACAGGTCAACCGAAATGCCACGGCAGGTGTTGGCAAAGTGGCCTTCGAGGCTTGTGCCGCCACCAAAAGCCACCACAGGCACACGCCGCCGGTGGCAGATGCGCATAATGGCGCTGACGTCTTCTGTCGAGCTGGGGTACACAACAAAGTGCGGGTTGTCGCTCTTGTTCTCGGCATACGACGACCAGGCACTCGACGTGTGTCTCGACAGTTCGTCGCGGTGGTCCGTAATGGCCTTGTCGCCCACAATGGCGGCAATTTCCGAGCGGGCATAGGCCATGTTCTCGGGCGATGTGTCGTGCCGAATGTCGCCTACTTTGTTGAGCGGCAGCGTCGAGCGGGTGCTCACAAAGACGGGCTCGTCGCTTTGTTCGGTGTCTTTGGCGTGCTTGTCGGCGCTGGCGAACTGGTCGGCGACCGAGGGGACGGCGACATTGGTACCTTCCTTGGAACGGGCCGTTCGGCGACCGATCACGAACGCGACCAATGCAATAAAGGCGCCGCCTAGAAACACAGTTAGCAAGAAGAAAGAAAGAAAGAAAGAAAGAAAGAAAGAAAAAAAGAAAGAAAGAAAGAAAAGAAAAGAAAAGAAAAGAAAAGAAAAGAAAAGAAAAAAACGATAAAAGCCATTGCGCGACGACCTACCGACTCCAATGACAAGTCCACTGTTGATGTGTTGCGGAGGCTCGTCGCCGTTCGAGTTCGAGTAGAAGCGTCGAAAAGGTCTGCATGGATTGACGACGGAAGGCAAAGCTGTCGTGGGCCGAGTGGTGCTGCCGATCCATGATGTCGTCCGAGGGTGAAGAGGAACATACGATAATGTCAGAGGCGACGACAGCCGCAGCCTCGTTCCACGCGGGACTGTAAACACTCTCTTCATCATGGTGGGTGGTGGTTGAAGCTCGCCAATTGCTGAATTGAATTGAAAGAGCTCAAGAAAGCTCAAGGAAGCTGCAGTACAGCCTCATGAGCTGAGGCGCCGTTGGAGCCCTTTTTGCATTCCAATTGCGATCCTGCTGGGCCGTTAGGTAAGCGAACATGCAGACACATCGACCCGACCCCCGCTTTTTTCGAGTTGCTCTAAAAATATGTGGACAGCGCCAACTCGACATAAGACACTGAATGAGGCCAACCCGACCAG
This sequence comes from Sporothrix euskadiensis, assembly GCA_019925375.1. NCBI lineage: Eukaryota > Fungi > Ascomycota > Sordariomycetes > Ophiostomatales > Ophiostomataceae > Sporothrix > Sporothrix euskadiensis. Next base: position 324,449 of record JADHKQ010000010.1, on the reverse strand, counting down.
TAACAATCGGGACCTGACGATGCGGGCGCTAGTTGGAACACTTGCGAACGATGTCGATTTAAAAGCGGATGCGGGCCGTTCATGGTTGTAAGTCACTGCGGTTCCTGGGAAAGGGCAAAGCTGGGAGAGAGTTTCAAACCTCAAAGAATCTTTCTCAGATGCTTGTCCATGCTGAGCTACCGCACACCTCTGCAGCCAATCGCTCACGCACTTTGTCGATTCCATTTCGATATCAACAATGTTCGTGCCGAGTATCCGGCCCGTGTAAAGAGGAGTCCATTTGGACAGATTGAGTAGCTCCAGGGGAGGTGACAATGCTGTAGTATGCGACGAGCGTATTCAATATGCGGCGGTCGGTTCTTCACCTTATTATATTGGGTGGTGAATGTTTTGCTGAATTAGCCTGCAGGTACGGAATATCTTGCTTGTTTGTCGGCACATCTGAGCAATATGGCGGCAGCAGGTACTGCCACTTCAGCCGTGCCGCGCTCGCCCAGAAGCCAAAATGCTTAATGCAGGCGAAGCCTAAAGCTTGTTTGTTTTGTTAAGATGAAACGGACGAGGAGATGTTGCTATTTTGTACCAATGAATTTTGCATCACTGTGAACACAGATGGGTTGGAAGAAAATGTATTCAAAAGAAACGCGGAGTGGGTAATCAAAACAGAAAATTAGTATATCCAAAAGAGAGTCCATAAAAGAGAATAACAAGAAACGAATGCACTGTGGTCTAATAAATATGCAAAAGCAAGCCCGCTACCACTGTAACCAAAAATAAGAGTATCCAAAAAGAAACAAAAAAGTGTCAACCAAAAGATGAGACTAAGGATGCGACGCTGCCTACTGCTTCTTCGACTTTGAGTGCTTGCGACGATGTTTCCGGATGCGCAGAATATCGCGGCGCTGGCCGAGCGACCTAAAGTACCGCAGAATCATGTCGTACATCATGATGACGACGGTGAAGAAGATGACGGGGCCGGCGATTTTCCAGCTAGGAGAGTTAGCAAAGGTTTCCAGTTAGATGCTACGCATGGGGACGTACAAGAAAGGTATGCCGCGTTCGAGGTCGGAAAAGCCGTCAAAATTTTGACCAAAGTAGCCAGTCAAAAAGGTCAGGGGCAAGAAGATGATGGTGACGACGGTCAGCTGCTTCATGCTCTCGTTCTGGTTCGCGGAGATGGTGTTGAAGATGAGCGATATCATATTCTCGGCCTGGCCGCGGATCTGATCGAGGGATTCAGTGATGAGGACGCAGTGGTCCAATACGTCGGAAAGGTAGACATAGGTGGTCCTGCCCTGTCAGTAATGAAGCAACGAAGTTGAGTACCAGGAGAGGAAAACTTACGGAGATATCGTCACGCCTTTGGCTGGGTTGCGGAGATCGTCAACGCCCACGTCGTCCGTCTTATGGTCGCGCAGGGTGTTGATCAGGTTCATGACCGGGTTGATGAAGCTCATGACCTTGTTCATTTCCGTAATGGTAATGTACAAACTCTTAGTGTGCTTGACGCTGGGACTTGTCAAAACGTCCAATTCCAAATCGGCAATCACGTCGCCGTAGCAGACCGTCACAGGAATGGCCAAGTCAATGATGGCGTCCAGAATAGCCTGTGTAACCATGGACGCATCGCAGGACCGCCGCAGGCTGGTGTCTGGTAGACGCAACCGCTTGAGGATCGGCTGTTCCACGTCTTGTGCCGAAAGTTCAAAGAAGGAAATGACCGTGTTGTCGTCTGTGATGAACATGGACACCTGCTCGGCAGCGACAGCCAAGTTTCGATGACTGAGAGCCGAGTGGCTCTCCATGAAATCGGTGCGTGCATCGTTGGGTGACGAATGGTACCGTTGCAGCGTGCGGAACGCGTTGATGTGCGTGAGATCCTCAATTTCGGGCAACATGGCCGCTCCTGATAGTTGTTGCGTACCGCCTTCCAGGTTTCTTGGTCCGTACTGGGCTGCCGAAGCGGTTGCCTTTCCACGACCGCCGTCTCGGCTCGTCCGGCCAAACAAGCCCGTAATTCGCCGGGACATACCGCTCATCCGCGAGTGGCCCGACCGGCCACTCTTGACACTCGTTCCCTTCTTGTCATTGCTGTATTCATCGTCGCTATCGCTGCTGTCACTGTCGCTGTCGTCGGACCGGCTGATACGATTTTTGGCATAGTTGAAGTGCACCAGTTTTTGCAGTGTCAGGACCATGAATGTATGCGTCGGGTACCAGTCGGCCTTGGTACGGTTGCGCGTGTTGATCAAGTCTTCAATAGCCAGCCTGTGCAGGCGTTTATAGTTGCCCAGCATCTGGATGACATCCCAACTCAGTCCGTTGACATTGATCCAACGGCACTTCATGTGGGCCGGCTGCGGCACCGCCAGGAAGCCTCCCAATGTGGCATTGTCGAGGCGTGTCGTGACAATGTCCTCTTGACTGAAATCAACAACAGTAATCTCGCTCGGGGACATCATCTTTGCCAAAGTCTCGCGTCCGCCATCGGGCTTGCTCGTGTCGATACCGGGTTCGGCACCCGGCTGCCAACCGGGCCGCACTTCGTAATCCGAGAAATTTTCCACATTGCGAAAAGTGACGGCCCGTTTTGTGCCACGACGGCGCAGGCTCGGAGGGACAGTCGGGGACATGAGGCTGTACGGGTCGTTGACAGCGGAGTTGGCGCCGTGAACAGGGAGGTCCGATTCGGACATTGGTCGACTTTGGCCATGGCTGCCACTGCTGCGACTGGGACCATGGCTGTGGCCCTGGCTACTAGCAAGCTGCGCATCGATGGTCAAAGCAGGCGGTGCCGATGCGGTGCTGGGTCCTGTCCCTTCTTCAGTGTAATGGATGTGTCGTTGCGAGGTCGGTAGAGGGGGTGTCGCTGCCGGCACGGGCGATGGCTGCGAAGGCGAAGCAGCGGCGGCAGCAGCACCCTCTGTGCCCTCATTAGGTACCGCAAGTGGAGACATTGCGGCCGTTGGCCTTGAGCTGGAATCGTCGCTCGACGACATTGTGAGGCCAAAATGGCGATGCCTTTGATGATTGTCGCACGAAGTTGACTTTGGACGTTGGACGTTAGGCGTTGACGTGGGTGGGTGACGTACGCCAAGACATGCGGATCTTAGCGACGCGAACGTGCCAGACGCGAAATGGGTGCTGGGGAATGCAGTCGATGGCAATTGATGGTGAATGCAAATTGAGAAGAAGCAAAGGTTCCAAAATGAGAAAATAGGGGAGAGACTGAACGAGATGTGACATTTGAGGAAGGATCATAGTCGATGTCAAGACAAAAAAAGGAATCGACGCAAATGGGAAAGAGCGACGCGTGCGCGATGTGGCAGTTGTGGAAAAAAGAGAAGGAACAAATTTTAGCCACTAAAACGTGCACGACGACATTGATTTTGGCAACGATCCCACGGACGCTCGAACCGGTTAGCAGAGGGGTTGAAACACTGCGCCGTTTACGTCGTATCTGCGACGACTTTAATGGACGCGATAAATACGCAGTCTTCTTCATTTCTGCAGTGCGCCCACGTAGACTTCCCACATGCAAATTGGCGCGTGGTGCGGAAAGAGACAAACTTGGCAGGCGCAGCCAGGTCGGTCCTGCCACTTTCTACTTTTTCCACTGGCGATTTGACCATTTTGTGCCCAAAATGGCAAGACCTGTCAGATGGCAGGCGCGATGCAGCGCTATTTTTGTCCACTAAGTTGACAAGCCCCTGAAAAGCTTGTTTCTGTTCCCAAGCTCACCAAGCTAATCAACTTGACAACTTGACAACTCGGGCCAAGATACGAGATCCAATGACGACAATACAAGGATGCATTTGAAGAAGCGAAAAGGTTGGCTTTTAAACATATATGTACAAAGAAGGCACTGTGGTCGCGCAGGATTGCGCGCAAGATAATAATAATACACAGGAAGACACAATGTGACCATCAACAGCCATCAACAGCCATCAACGCTCTTCAGGATCTGCCGAGAAAAGACGCGTCTAGATCGCAACAGGACTCCAGGACCCGGGCACAAGGATTGCGACACGACTACGGCACAAATTGAGTTTGTAAGACTCCTCCATCTTACGGGAAGGCGGCAAACAACTGTGCACCATTCGTCGGGCACGCTCCCGAAATCAAACGGGTATTGTCGTCGCCCGGCAAGATGCAGACATTGCCGTTCTCGCCTGACGGAGCAAAGGCAAAGCTCAAGGCACCGATAAACGGCATCAGCTGGTCCGCATTGGTCTGGCCCGTACCATCGGCGCGCCCACCGCACGCAAACATGTTGACGGTGTCGTTGGTGGCGCGGCGGCCGTCAAACGAGATGCAGCCGTTGGTGAGTGTGCTGACAATCAGAGCGGTGCCAGGCACATTGTTGTGAGCACCGGCCGTGACAACATCCCAGAGCTCGTTCGGCGTGCCGGAGCAGTCGACCAGGCTGATGGGAATCAAGTTTTCACGGAAATCACCAGCAGTGGGGTCGACAAAGAGGCACTGGCCGTTGGGTGCGCGGATGGTGACGCTGGTAAAGTTGCGGGTGGCGGTGTTGTCGACGGGGTTGGCTTCGGCAGCAGCCGACGGACTCAAATCGCCGCCGCGGGAGACGGGGACGGCAGAGTTGGGTTGCGGGATGGCAGTGGCAGTACCGGTGATGGTGGCTTTGGCGCCGCCGCTGGTAGTGACTGCAGCGACAGAAGACGAAACAGAAGACGAGAGGGAGTCAGGGTTGGCAGCACCAAGTGCAACGCCGGCACCACTGCTACCGGCTCCAGCAGCAGAGGCTGTGACAGTCTTGATTACGGTCCGAGTGCGGCCTGAGCAAGCTGATGCGGTCTGCAGAGCGGCGGGCAGAGAAACCGAGCCCGCGACGCTCGACGTTGCTGCAAGCGCAGCAGACGAGATGGAAGCATTATTAGCCGCAGCAGTTGAACTGGCAGCAGCATTCGCAGCAACGGCGACAGACGAAGATCCTGCAGCGGTAGTCGAATCAGCAGCCGAGGCTGCGATACTGGCTGCCGCACTACCAAACACAAACGTCTGGTTCGGGTCCGTCGTGTCGCAGTTGGCAATGTCGACGACATCACCCTTGACCGTGAAGCACGACCCAGGCTGGTTCTCGGGCTGGAAAGAGATGGAGTTGGACTGCGTGCCGTTGAACGGAAACAGCTGCGAGCTCGTCACGAGACCGCCGCCGTCGGCCCGGCCACCACACGAGAACAACAGGACCTGGTTGCCGGCGGCACGACGCGGGTCAAAGTTGAAGCAGGCTTCGGTCAGTGTGCTGACAATCACGGCCGAGTTGGCCACATTGTTGTGCTTGCCAGCCGTAATGACGTCCCAGCCCTGGCCGTCGGTCGACCCACAGGCGGCGACCTGGATGGGCGTCAGGTTCTCGCGGAAGTCGCCAGACAAGGGATCCACAAACAGGCAGCGGCCGTCCGAGGTGGTGATTTGGACATTGGAAAAAGCCCGCGTGGCGGTGTCGTCGCGGGGCTGGGCTTCGGCGACGGCGGCGGCGTCGAGGGAAGTGACGGTGCGTGGGAGAAGGACCGGGACGGCAGGGTCGGCGACGTGGTGGGCGTACTTGGCGGCAGCAAGCGTGCCCCACGAGACGGAAGCCGCCAGAAGAATAAGAGACCGTGTCATGGTGAAGAGTGGTAAGAAGAAAAAAAGAAAGAAAGGCTCTCAGAGCAAGAATTGAAAGAAGGTAGAAGGGGCGAAAATGAGAAATCAAAAGAGGGTGAAAAGAAACGAAAGAGAGACGGGAGCTTGCCCTAGGAAAGAAATGAAGGTAACAATCACACGAAAAAAAGGAGCGTAGAGGCAAAGAGACAAGAGAGGCATCGTGAACGTCTTCTTGGGTGGATGTCGTTTGTTATATGTATTTATCATCTTCGCCTCAAAGCACCCTTGCCATCTACAACTCTGCAAGTAAACGCCCTCATCCTTCTGCATGTCTTGTCTTGGCGCTCAGTGAAACTCTACCTCCGTAAAATATCCATTTTCTGACGCCGTACTCCGTCTTTTCTGCAGAGTCTCTGCTTTTTCTTTCTTGTCGCTCTTTCTTCAAGACCGCACAGGCGCTTCGAGGTCAGCCATGGTTACAACCAATCAAGGTGTGCGTCTGTGAGAATCAAGAGTTGCAGGACCTTGTCCGACTTTGAAGGCATAGAGGCCGTTTTGTGGCGCTGTTGTTCCAAGCCTTTCCAAAACAAGCAAGTGGAAACAAGAGGAAACAATGGGAAACATGGCCCAACAGAACGGTTGAGTGTACGACGTACGAAGTAATACTCCGTATTCAGGTACGACGAAGAAAAATGTTAAAGCTTTTGCAGTTAATCTCAAGGTGGAGTGTGGTAATGAATGAGTTGGGGGTTCAGACGATAACCAGGAGGTGCTGGGGTGAGAGCTGTGTGGGAAGGGGCGCCTTTCAGGCCTGAAACGGTCCACGTTTGGAGAGCATTTAGAGTTATTTTGCGTCCCTTGTCCCTTTCTCAATACGACCATGATACGTCTAATGCGACATCAAGTGCAGCTGCCACGAGAAATACGAACTAAGGAGAAGAACAAACCAAAGGAAGGAATGAATTAATCGTGTATTTTCTTTCTTCTTTTCGGCTCCGCCACTCCGCAGTACACCTTGTGGTGATCTTTGAATTACGCTCTTATGCTTCACCCCCTGCCCCCTCATTCTGTGTTTTGTAACCTGGCCTGCTGGCCGCTATGAAGAAAGGCCCAACCCCTGGAGGCACTGGCCGCATACAATCCCTGCTAACCATCAACGGGAGACGCCAGTGCAGATCAATGATTTTCGAGGGCATGTGCAAAGAAGATGGTGTGCGAGAAGCGAGAGGATGTGCAAGATACAAAAGTCCCCGAGTTATGAATATGGGGAGCATACGTCGTATTGAGAGTTAACAGTCATGATAGGAGGCCCAAGGAGAACAAAAACAAGGGTCGAGTAGTAGGGACAAGTGGGCAGTGTTGCAGTCGTAATCTCGTCCCGATGAAAAATCTCCTGAGGCCCATATGGTCGTCCACTCTGATGACTTTATTTCTGCTCACCGTACGACGTACTCACCTTTGTTCAGTCCTGTCTTTCGAGAAGCACAAATTGAGAACCTTGCGTGTTCGCTCTCTCATCTTTCTGCAGAACGTCTTTATGAACCGCCTTTCTTTCCGTCAACTATTGTCACCCTCTCCTTCATCCTCACTTTCTTCTGTCAGAAACTGGTGCGACACAGGGACACAGGGACACAGGGTATTCTATGATAGGGTTTCATGAGCCCTGGGCCCTGACCTTGACCCCTTTGACAGACTTTTGTACCCTTGCTGTCAACTGTATGAGTGTCAGCTGCCAAAACCGTTCATAAATGGCACAAAAGACAGCCCGCGGCGGACAGACTATTTCGCCGTGGCCGATGGACTTTCACTTCACGTAAACAAAATTCAATGTTCAGATGCCTTGGAGTAGTTTGGAAACAAGCTTTGATTCGAGATGAAGGTTTTCGTGTCTGTCGAGATGTACAGGATGCAAATGAGACATATTCGTTTTTTTTTAAGGGGGGGGGGGGGGTGTGTTCAAGATAATCTAACGACAAAAATCGTTTACAGTGCTTTTGTTTAAACAAGAAAATAAATTTCGTAAAAACATAGATAGGCTAACATAATGGGACAATCGGTACGCATACAATATGTACTTGCGTCCTTCAATACACGGATGAGTGGAAATACAACACCACAACACCACAAAAGATCAACAGCTTCCTAATTCATGACAAACATCAAAAGTCGCTGTACGTCGTAATCCCACATCCACATACTTCTCATCCACAAATACACTCTCACACACACCTCGCTCCATTTACTGCGTCTTCTTCTCAATGTATACGTCCAGGCCTTCTTGGACAACAAAGAACGTCGCGTGCGCATTCAGCGTGCGATCCGGGTGCACCAGCGAAAAGCGAAAGTCCCGCAGCAGACGCGGCAGCACCTTGTTGATCTCGAGGAGAGCCAGGTTGCGGCCAATGCAGACGTGCGCCCCGCCGCCAAACTGCACCATGTAGCGGTCCATGCGGCGGGCGCGCTCTTCGTCCTCCGTCCAGCGCTCCGGGCGGAACTCGTCGGCGTCATCGCCAAACGTGGCACGGTCGCGGTGGATGACCCAGCCGTTGACGGCGACGCGGGTGCCACCGGGAAAATAGATGCCGTCGAGCTCAGCACCCTCGGGCGGGACGATGCGGGTGATGTTGAGGCCGACGGCCGGGCGGACACGCATGCTTTCACGGAGACAGGCCTGGAAGTAGGGCAGGTTCTGGCCTTCGGTCCACGAGACATTGCCGGTGGGCGGAATGGTGCCGTCGGCGACGGCGGCGTCGATTTCAGCGTCCAGCTTCTTGTAGATGCGGCGGTCGTGCAGGACCTGCCAGAAGAAAGACTGCATAGTCGAAGCGGTGGAGTCGGAGCCGGCAAAGATGGCGCCATGGGCAACAGCAAAGACGTCGCCCTCGGCAAACTTCTCGGGGTCCTTGAGGTGGCCCTTGATCAAACTGGCCAGCAGGTCCTGGCGGCCGTCTCCGCCGCGCCATTTTCCCTCGCTCTCCTTGTCAAAAGGCTTGCGGCGGCCGAGTTCATCGAGAGCCATGCGGGTAATCAGCGCGTTCTTGGTGTCGAGGGCCGGGATGTACTTCCACAGTGGGTTGCGGCGCAGAATGTAGTCGAGCTCGGGGACCTGGCCAACGATGCCATTGTACCGCTGAGAATCGTCAATGGTCTTGATGGCGTTTTCGACGTCGCGGCCCTGTTCCAAAAACCCAAAGCTGCGGCTGAAGGCGACTTCACCGAGAACATCAAAAGCAAAGTAGTGCAGCCATGCGCCGAGGTCGACCTGGGGGCCCTTGGAGTCACGGGCTTGGCCGTTGGCCAGCGTCTCCAGCTTGGAAATCAGCAGCTCGACGGCGTCGTTGATGAAGGGACTGAGCTGCTGCATGGCGGCCATGCTGTAGGGAACATTGGCGACCTTCTTCTTCTGGGCATGGACGTGCTCGCGGACTTCGGTGAAAATATCGGGGTTCTCGGGCGGCGGGAAGACGCCGTAGAAATCCGTCTTGTAAAAGTGCTTGCCTGCAGACAACACTAAGCGGGCAGCCTCGGGGGAGGCAATGGACACTTCATCGGGGGCAATGCGGACGACACGGCCGTACTTGCGGTGCAGGTCAATGTGCTGCCATTGCGTGTTGGTGGAGGCGGTGCTCATCACTTTCCAGAGGCGGGAAACCGACGCCAGCCAGGGTCCCGGGTACCGGCGGAGTGGCGAGGCATAGCGTTTGTAGAGGAGCCGACTGATGAACAATAGCGGCAGAAGGACAGTCCAGTGTGCGGACCAGATGGCAACGGCCTGGCTGATGACGGCACGGACCGGCGAGATGGTCTGGGTGTCGGGGTTCTCGAAAGTGACGGCCATGTTGGGGGAGAGTAAGAAGAAAAGACGATTGACGTCGTTGAGGGCGTCGAGGCACCGGTAAGGGACAATGCTGAGGGGACAATGAGAGCATATACAATAATACGAGGCGAGGGAGGAGGAGGATAGAAGAAGTATAAATGAGGACGGTGACAACGTAGGTGTCGGCCCTCAATAAATAATAGGTGTGCGCTGTTGAAGCCCAAATACGCTGTATCCTGTATCGACTGGCCTTGCCTGGCTGTCGTATTATCGTATTATACAAGAGAGAAATGTAATCCGACAAAGGAAGAGAAGACGAAACAAAAGAAACAAACCGAGAGACCGCCGAAAGCAAGACAAGATATGGCGGCGCATTCCCTTATAAGAAGCCGTTTCGTCAGGCCCAAGCCCCCCATACATCCTCCCCCACCTTCATGACCCCGGGCCCCGTCTTACTTTTCTTCATTCTTGGTTTTTTTCCTCAGCTCTTCTTGTTTCTTTTCTGACGTCCCCCCCCGGCGTGTTCAGTTGTTTGCCCAGAAAAAGTGACAAAATAGTGCAGACAAGAGTGGTAGGCATGTCTTTATGGTGTGTATCGGCTTCTTCACCAACACTTTCGCTCTGAAACGACCACTCACACTCATCGGCTTGATGGACAGAGGAGCGCTTGGCGTTGGTGTCGAATGGTGTCGATTCGTGTAAGTTATTGTGCTAGCTACACAAGTCTCGCTGACAAGACGAGCAAAGAAGACTACGGTGGACCTACCCCAACCTTTCCACTCCAGACGCTACAACGCTGCAAACCCATTCAACTGGAAGGCAAAAGAACAGACCGACAAAAGTGGAAGCTGGGCAGGCTGGATAGCTGGGGTCAGATACGGCCGGGCCAACCAGACAAGTGCCGACTCTCAGCATAAACGGAGGTCATCCAATGTTGGAGTGTCAGAAGAGTTCCAACAGGCCGTTTGAGGAGAGGAGGGGATAAGATGAAATCAAAGCAGATGGAGTACGCAAAGGCTGCAACATGGGGTTGTAGTACGTTCGTATGGCTGTACGGAATAAAGCACGTTTGCCTTGAGACGGACTGGGAGCTAGAAAGAGAAAACAAAGTGGAGGAAAATTGCTTTCAGGTGGACGGCCGGATCTGTCGCCCTCGTCACGGATATAAAATCTGCAATCCAAGCTGCACCCACGGCTGGCCAAAGTGTAGTAAATGGGGTAAATAAATCCGCAAAAGTAAAAAAGGATCTTGCTATGGGGCCGCGGGCTGGCCATCGTCATTATTTGGGTCAACGACGGTTCGTTTTTTTCGTCTTCTTGGTCTCTTTTTGTGTCTTTGGTCTGGCTAGGTCAAAGATTGGTCAAAGATTGGTCAAGCATCTCGGCACTCCAAAAATACGCAGAAATACCAGGAGGGAGTTGACAAAACGCTGACAACGTCAAATATACTGCGGCCTCCCTGAGACAATGAGACAGCTATTTCCGTAAATGGAAAGGATAGCTGTCGTTTTTCTTCAGTCAGATTGCTGTCAGCAGAGACGATCCATGCACCAAGCCTTATGGTCTGGTTTCTAGACGAGCTTTAAACGAGACACTTGGGGTATCCCCACACGACATCAGAGGGAGCAGAGACCATCAAAGCATGTGGGGTAAGACACCGTCCTTCTTCTGCCTTTTGTTCACTCTCCCCACATGGAGAGTGAAGGGGAAATGTCGGGGTTTCCGGGGTTCTAAAGGCGTTCTTCCAAAGACTGAAAAGGCGCAAAGACGGGTAACAGACGGAAACGGAAATGGACTACATGTGTGCACATAGAAGGTGCATTCGAATTCAGCACGAGTTGATAGGTTCGGTGTAGCACAGCATCTGCAGATTTGTCTTTTGTCCCAAGACCATCATTCCAAAGGGTCCCAACCCGCGTAATGCCTCCGCTCGGTATCGTTATTTTTGTACAGCTCTTCGTCAGCAAGCTGGATTGACCAACGAGGACGAAGACAAAAACAAAGAAGGAGGAGCTGGTTCTCAGTTTGTTAGTGAGAATTAACTTAACTACACCCACCAGTGACCACTATGCATCCGAACCTGCAAAGTGCTGAGCTGCGAGGGCTGGGGCATGTTGGTTGGATGGCCTGTTTCGGACGTATCCTGCCGAGTTGCAACGCTTATGAGCGGTTGACAAAGGCGCGAAGAGGAGAAGAGGAGAAGAGGAGAAGAGGAGGAAAAGGGTGTCGTTGAAAAAGGGCTGTTGAAATTGGAGAAACCAGCGTGTAAGTGTCACGTGGACAGGCTTGACAGGCACGCCGAGCGCCAATCACAGGCGTTTATTTGCTGACTGACTTTGACGGCCGCCACATGCTTTTTGGCAGAGCAAAATCGGATGATGACATAATGCACGTCGAAAATTTCCAGCCTATGACTCGTTTGCCTCCCACACCCAGAAACCCAGAAACAAACCGCTAGAAGCCGCCCGCCGCTTTCAGAGGCAGAGTCAGGGCCGAACCAGGGACCGAAGCACTTTTTTGCTTAGAAATTGGCAGGTGTGGACAGGAACGAAAACTCCCAAGCAATTCTGCAAAGCCGGAAAAGGGAACGGACCTGACATCAGATATCGAAGAGCTCCTTCTGCACTACCACACCCCTGGAATTGACATGAACCGCACCTGACAATTGAAAGAGTCTGTCGTCAGCACTGCTCCAACTCGTTTTCTCATCTTTTCCCGAACCGAAATTCGCACATCTGATCATCATCACCACCATATCCATCACCGTCTCGCCACCCAGATCACGATGTCGATACCGACGTGCTCCCACGCCTTGGCGGCGGCATCCTCCGCCCAGAAGAGCATCCTGCATTTCCGCAAGGCCTTGCGTCTGGTGCCGGCCACCTCGTCTTCGCCGATTCTCGACTTCCTGCTGCCCCCTTCGGCCTCGAGTCTTTTTGCCGCCAATACCTCTTGCCGAGGCTATGCCACGACGCCCAGCACATCCGACACACAGTCCCGCCCACGGCAGCACAAGAGTTTGTCGAGCAGACGTCAACACGCGAGCCCTCTGTTTACACAGAGCGTATCGCCATGGACCGCCCTACGGAGCTCGGCATCCGTGTCCGCTCGGAGCTTCTCCTCTACTTCCCAGCGCGCCAACACCCAGACTCTCCTCAACCCGCAAAAGGACGACGACGGCAACGAGATGCGCCTCGAGATTACCGCAAGAGCAGCCAAGGTACGCCCTCTCTATTTGTATATCTGTATATCTGTATATCTGTTAATCTGTTTATCCTTGATGCACGCATGCTGACCGCTACCTAGCGCCTTAACAAAGTCATGGAAAAGGACGCCAACAACCGCCTCGCTCTGCGCATTCAGGTCGAGAGCGGCGGCTGCCACGGATTCCAGTATGTCATGAGTCTCGTGACGTTGCCTGAGACGCTGCCGGCGCCGAGCGAGCTGGCCGAGGCAAAGGCCGAGGACGGCGCCGTGATACGAGAGGACGACACCATCTTTGCGTACGCCGGCGAGGAGGCGCTGTCCGCCGAGAGCGCAGCCGACCCGTTGGCGCTGCCCAAGATCATCCTGGACACACCCTCACTCGAGCTGCTCAACGGCAGCAAGGTCGACTTTACGATGGAGCTGATTGGGTCGCAATTCAAGATTGTGGACAACCCGGCGGCGACGAGCAGCTGCGGCTGTGGCACAAGCTTTGACATTAAGATATAGAGGAGGAGTGTGAGGGGTCAGACTACAACGACGTAATAGCATCAGTGCTTCAACAAGCACAATTATAAGCACTCATCTCATGCATACACACGTACTTTATCATAGCGGATAAGAACGGACATCATATCACATACCATCCAAGTTATCGACCCTTATATGGCGACGTGGATATTGCAGTCACAACTTGAATATATTGCACAGAGTCACGTCGCGTCACGTCACGTCATCACATTGCAGATATTGAAAGAACGGGTGGCATATTTATGATGTTTTTTGTAGGATTGACCTTGGAGTAAAAAGAAGCCGTAGCTCATGTGCTTTTCCACCCAGAAACGCCGTTTTCGTACAGACATTTATTATCCGTTACCGCAGAAATTTGAAAAACAACCATATCATCACTGCCAACAGATTTTCATTTTAAAAAAGAAGACATACACCATCCACAGCCGACAACAGGAGAGTAATGAAACTCTCTAGTTCATCTGGCGGATCAGGGCGTTGATGTTCTCCTCGCGGTTGCCCAGGTCACCACCCTCAATGAAGTGCTTGAACTTGCGGGTGTGGAAGCCGCCAGTGGGGTTGGACAGCTTGAAGGGCCACAGGAAGTTGGCAGCCTGCTTGAAGTTGGGGCCGACGGTGAAGATCTCGTGGATCAGATCCTCAATGCAGACAATGCCGTACTTGCCGAGGGACTCCTCGATGATGGCGTTGTCGGTCAGGGCAATGCGCTGCTTGTTGATCTTGCCGTAGCCGCGCTTGTAGACCAGCTCCTTGACGCTCTTCAGGTTGGGGTAGCCGTAAGCGACCCAGGGCTCAACGATCTTGATCATCTCCTGCGTGGCCTTGGTGACACGGATGAAAACACCGTTGTTGATCTGCAGCAGACGCAGGACCTGGAGGGTCTTGCGGGGCTTGGGGGGGATCTTGTTGATACCCTTGATACGGACAACGAAGATCAGGTTGTTCTCGGCGGGGACGTGGAACGAGTTGCTCTGCTTGGCCAGGCGGGTCAGGCGGATCTGCTCGCGCTCTGCATCACGGTACTCCTTGACGTACTTCTCAGCACGCTTAAAGATGACGGTGCGCTTCTCCTTGTTGGCCTGGGATTGTATGTTAGCTTTTGCTTTTTAACTCTTGTGGTCCTTGGACCCCGAAAGTAAAAGTTTCTTTGCAGATGTGTTTCCCAAGTTCGATATCAGACCCGAAAGATGGTTAATTTTGCAACAGCATCGACAATAGTCTAGTTGGCAAGATGTATGTTGTGCATCATATCGACTTCCCCCTCTTTCTTTTTTTCGTGTTTTTCGTTTTGTTTTTGTACAAAGAGAGTAGTCTCTGGCGAGACGACGAGTGTGTACTTACAGCCTTCTTCTTCTCAATCTCGGCGGAGCGCTCAGCGCGGGCCTTTTCTTGGCTCTTGCGCTTCTTCAGGAGCGTCTCGGGGACCAGAATGTGGTCGTGCGTAGGCACGGAACTGTTGGCAATCAGATTAGTACGTAGTCCAGCATACCGACCAAACGGGTATGAGGGAGCGCCTGTGGAGAACTGCTGCTCAAGTGCGACATTCTCTCGATGGCTGGCTCGCTTGTTGGATTTGATCGGTGAGATCGCAGTTGGGAGAAAACGAAGAAGATAAAGAAAGCGACAAGTAAATGTGTCCCTTTGCTCAGCTAGGTAAAGTCCCGTTGCACCACTCAAAACCGACAACACCTCGGGCAGACAACGTTAAAAGTCCGCCCAAGAATTTTTTTGCTCATTGCACAAGATGACGAGAGCGGATGGAGACGCCGACCACAAAACTCTTTCGAGTCGGAAGACGACGAACCCGGGAACCCGGCTGCTTGTCACCTGTAATAGGCACTTGTTTTGGAGAAGAACGCCTCGTGCCCATCGGCAAGAACGAGGGTCGTTCAGACTCAACACCCAGCACATATGTCTTCTTCAAATTGAGGAGAGCCAATCTCAAAAGAGGTCTGCACTCAACAAGAAGGAGAGACGTGCGGGAAATATCAGACTGGACTGTCTGTCAATCCAGTGTCAAAGGACAGACGGAAAGACATGATGACATCCAGCAATGGGGACCACGACAATCTAGAAAAAAGAAATCTGCTGCTTGAGTGAAGCGACCGCCTTGTTCTCTCATTTTTGTTTCTCCCAAAACGCAGTAAAGCGGTGGAAGCGACAGCAACGAGAGACACGAGGCGGCGTTCAAGACAAGGACGAAAGAGGGAGGGAGGGTGCATACGTGGAAGTGGACGCCATTGCGAAGGATTGTTGTCGAGATTGTCGAGTGGTTGTCGATAATTTGTCGATGGTCGAGAGAAGGAGAAGAGAGAAGAAAGGTTTCGAGACAAAACTTTTTCAGGCGAAAGAGGAGAAAGAGTACCAGAAAATTTTGGGTGGGAAATGAGTGGGTCCACAGTGAAAAAGAGCGAGGAAGGAGGGAAAATTGGGAAAGAGTGCCCTAGACGGGAGAATGGCGCTACAACTGGTCTCCACCCCACAGTCAGCAGTCTTGGTTTTGGACTTTTTTGCTGCAAAAATGCGAGTAGGGCACGCTAACCCTGCCTTTTTTTCCGCCCTTTTCTGGCCTCTGCTTGGTCCATTTTCTGCCGTTCATCACCGCCTCTGGAATTTTGTGCAGCCAGACGCTCCTTCCCCACCAAAACACATCCATAAAGAAGGGAAAGAGCGGCACTGTGAGAGTTTGGGGTGGTGTTTTTTTCGCGCTAACAATTTGCTGGTGGTCTATCCCTCTATTTTAGAATTTTCGCTTCCTTTTCTTTTGACATCCCACGATCATCACCAACCTACAACATCAACAACCCGCCAACCCACCCCAAACCGTCAACATGCCCCCGAAGAAGACTGTCAAGCCCGCCCAGGAGAACATCTCCCTGGGCCCCCAGGTCCGCGAGGGCGAGCTCGTCTTTGGCGTTGCCCGCATCTTCGCCTCCTTCAACGATACTTTCGTCCACGTCACTGATCTGAGGTGCGTACATTCTGCGTAGCAGGCAGATGGGGGGATGTAGAGAGAGGAAAAGAATTGACGGATCAGCTACTAACGTGTCGTTTGCAGTGGCCGCGAAACCATCTGCCGTGTTACCGGTGGCATGAAGGTCAAGGCCGATCGCGACGAGTCCTCGCCGTACGCTGCCATGCTGGCTGCCCAGGACGTCGCTGCCCGCTGCAAGGAGCTGGGCATCAATGCTCTGCACATCAAGATCCGTGCCACTGGTGGCAACGGCACCAAGACCCCCGGCCCCGGTGCCCAGTCGGCTCTCCGTGCCCTGGCCCGTTCCGGCATGAAGATTGGCCGCATCGAGGACGTCACCCCCACGCCCTCCGACTCGACCCGCCGCAAGGGTGGTCGCCGTGGTCGTCGTCTGTAAACGTGTCGCCTCCTTATTGGATCGACCGTTTTGCAGTTCATCGGCGTCTGGTTCTCTGGCTTCCTACAAAAGTTGTCGATATATATCGACTGCAGTGTCTTACGACCTGCCTCGCTTCGTTTTCTCCCTTTTTAGTTTTTTTTTTCTCGGACATGAAAAGCAATGACAATAGAAAAGGAGGGGTGGATGGAGGAGCAGAAGAAGTACTATACTTTTCTAATGCACTCGCCCCCCGTGGGGTTTAGGGCACATTGAATTTATACGCTTCTTTGTATCCTTCTTTTCCTCTCTCTTTCCTTGTCTTGCTTGATGTCTCCCGCGGTGTTGACACTTCCGAGGGGAACGGCAAATTTGCCTGGTCCCCATTGACAGTTCTTCTACGTCGCATGTTGCTTCTGGCACAACCGCAGGAAATGGGATGGGATTGATTTGGGTTGATATTCGAGTGCTGGTGTGGCTTGTAACAAAGGATATCATTTGCGAGGAATAGCCTCTGAAACACAATAAAAATCGTAAAATTATATAAATGCTCGTCAATCGTATATATGTATTGTAGTATGTACGGTAATGTGCGTACGCTCCTACATACACTACGGCGCGGCATACTTTGGCTTCAATGACCAGATCGCCCGCATGCTGGACCCTGTCTTCTCCATCCGCGCCACTGTGTCCAGCGCCTTTTTGAAATCGGCCGCCTGCTGCTTGCCCGTGCAGTACTGGTTGAAGTGGTCGACGAGCACCTTGGACGGCACTTTGCCGCCGTGTCTTTTGATGAAGTTGGGGATCATCCTTTCAAAGTCGTCAATCGTCATGCCAGACGGATTAGCAGAACCACGATCAGGTGTACCGGACGGGGAACGGCCATATGGTGAACGCCCTCCAGCAGAACCAGGCCCTCCTGGTGCCCGCAGACCCTGACGATCGGCAATGCCCGCCAGAATGCCTGACGAACTCGGTCCAGCACGGCCACGACGCACATTCCGCGGCCGACCAGCTTCGCCGACTTCACCCGTCCAAGTAACAGTACCGATTGGCGTACGGCTAGCCTCTTCGCCCGCCTGCCTCAAGTGAGCAGCAGCCTCGGAAGCTACACGACGTGCCTCCTGCTCCAGGATACGGCGGTCGGCTTGGACTGCACGTTTGCCGTTGCCGCCGTTCATAATCATGTCGTGTTCGACAGCACTGTGCAGAGCAGACTGCGCAAAAATGCCCTTCATGATGCGGTCTTCCTGGGCGGCGGGGGGCGTGTCGGCCGCCCCGTTGTCGGCATTACCGTCCTCTTCACCCTGCTGGAACTCTTCAAGCTTGGCCACACCGGGCATGCTGCGGAGCTGTTTTGCGTCGTCTCCTTCTGTGGAGGCTGCAGTCTCCTTGGCTTTGCCCTTGTTGCCCTTGTTGGCGTTGGTAATGATGGGAACAGCATCGGGTCCAGGCGTGATGACTTGTTTGCGACCCGTCGGCACTTTCACTTCACTGCCCTGGAACAGCTCGCTCGTCTCCGTGACACCGTCCTCGTACGAGCCCAGACTAAACAGATCGTGCAGGTCGTGCAGACCAAACGTTGTCCGCTGTTTGGGGTCTTTCAGGACTTTGTTGGTCAAGAACTGCTTGAAAATTTGGCGGTGGTAAATCTTTTCTTCAATCGTGCCGGCCGTCATCAACCGATAGATGGTCACCTCCTTCTTCTGGCCCAGCCGCCACGCACGCTCGCGCGCCTGCACATCCGTCGACGGGTTCCAGTCTGGATCAAAGATGATGACGCGGTTGGCGCCTGTGAGGTTGGTGCCGAGACCGCCGACTTTTGTGGTGAGCAAAAACAGGTCGATGCTGGGGTTGTTGTTGAATCGGTCGACGAGGGTTTGGCGGTCTTTGATGGCCGTCTTTCCGTCCATCCGCAAGTAATTAATATCGCCCTGGCGCTGGACAAACGCTTCCAGAATATCAAGCATCTGTGTGCCCTGGCAGAACAACAGGGTCTTGTGGCCGAACCGCTTCCACATCTGCAGAAGCGTCTTGACGACCTGCATCTTGCCCGACTTGTTGGGGTTGCCCCAGTAGTAGCCTTCCTTGTGCTTGAGCTGAGGCTCGAGAAGGTCGGGGTGGTTGCACGTCTTTCTCAGAATGTCGATGCCGTACAGCGACTGGCGTGCTTTGCGCAGGATCGCGTTCATCTCGTCGGATTTCAAAAACAACTCGTAGGCCAGCCGTTGTGGCTCAGTGAGCTTGCAGAACAGGACCTGCTCACTCTTCTTCGGTAGATCTGTGGCCACATCGGCCTTGAGGCGCTGCAGCAGGTACGGGCTGATGGCATCCTTGAGCGTCTCGGCACACTTTTGCGCCGTCATGATCTGGAGGTTGGTGGCATTCGCATAGCCGCCAAGACGAATGGGAATCTCAAACTGATTGCGGAAGTTGATGAGCGTACCCAGGCGCATCGGGTAGATGAAGTCAAAGAGCGACCACAGCTCTGTCAGGTTGTTCTGCATGGGCGTGCCTGACAAGATGATGCGGTTGGGCGTCCGCAGCTCTTTGCAGTAGACAGTGATGGCCGTGTTGGGGTTGCGGATCTTGTGGCCCTCGTCAAGCACGGCATAGCCCCAGTTGACAGGGATCAAGACATCGCCGTAAGTCTGCAGGCCAGCGTAGGTCGTGACGAGAACATGGCCATGCTTGACGACACGGTCGACAATCTTTTTGGCCGCTGCACTCGAACCGCGCTTTTGCGGCCGGTTGTCCCACGCCAGCTCTTCGTCTTCGATGCGGTCCTCGCCCTTGACACTCAGCATACCGCTGCCTGACGAGTGCAAAATAGAAACACGCAGGGCAGGCCACCAGCGGTGGAACTCGTTGACCCATTGCCGCAGAACCGTAGCGGGCGCTACAACAATGACTGGCTTGTCAAGACGCTGGCTGTAGTGCAGGGCGGACACGAACGAGATCAGCTGTACCGTCTTGCCCAGGCCCATTTCGTCGCCAATAATACCACCGACACGCATGTCGTAGAGCTCGGCGAGCCATCGGACAGCCGTCTTTTGGTAGGCAAAGAGGGATGGGTAGATGTCACCCGGTAGACGAAGGCCATTTTCAAAGACGTGGTCAGGTTCGTCTGGCGACGGCTTAAACCACTCGGGCGTGTCGTCGTCGTCGTCTTCTGGCAGACCGGCTGCCTGTCGCCGTAGACGTCGTGCATTCCGCCGCCGTGTGACCCAGTCGTCCAATCTTTGTTTGTACACGGACTCGTCGCCATCGTCGACAGCACTCAAGTTGACCTTACTGTCCGAGTCGCCCTCCGTCTCGCTCGCTATTGCGCGTGCTTTCCTTCCCCTCGGCTGCTTCGCTTTTGGCTGTGTGATTTTCGTAAAGTCAGTCGTGTCGTCGTCGGCGCTCTCCTCGCCAGAATCAGGTGCCGTCCCTGGTTCAGATGAGTCTGCTGCTGGCTTCCATTCGTCTTCGTCGCCGCCGCCTCCATAATCTGACCCTTCGTCAGAATCGACTGGCCGTGTTTTCCGCTTCTTCCGTGGTCTCAGTGAAAATTCCGACTCGACAGATGCCTCGGCTGCTGCAGTATTTGGCCCTGATTGGCTTTCTCTTTCTTTCCCTTCTTTTGCCTCTCGCTCCTTGTCTGCCCGGCCCAGCCTGACAGCCTGGAAGCCTTCCGAGAAGCCAGGCAGCCGCAGGTTCTGGTGCGAGTGTGGCTCGTTGCGCTCATTGCCCGCCAACTCTTCCGCCACCGCCTCTTCCTCGGCGTCCAGGATGATATCGGCCAGGTTGCCCTCGACACCTTCTGGTCGTGCACCGCCAAACTTGGCAAACGGGGTAATCTTGCCAGTCCGGATCAAAAACTCGCGCTGTGTCTCATTAGGCAGGCGATGGTTGCCGGCCTTGTCGTCCTCTGCGTTTGCAGTCGCACCGCCTTCGCCCGCCTCCGCCGCCACATGCCGCTGGTCGATGCGCTTGCGGAAATCTGCCAAATCATTGTCGGTCGTCTCAATCTCCGCGTTCAATTTGGCAATCTCCGTCTCGAAGCGCCGCCGCAATGCTGGGTTGGCCGTCGATGTCGCGCGGAGCCGCTGCTGGTAGGCATGCCGCTGCGCCTCGAATTTCGTCTTGTTCACTTCGAGCCGCTCGATCCGTTTCTCGTCGCGCTTGTCTTCGGCGTCGATAAGGGCGAGCTCGGCCTGGTAGGTAATGTCGCGTTCAAGGTCATCCTGGTCGCGGACGTTTTCGGTCAAGGCCTTAATGGCCGACT
The DNA here is from genome assembly GCA_019925375.1 of Sporothrix euskadiensis. Lineage (NCBI taxonomy): Eukaryota > Fungi > Ascomycota > Sordariomycetes > Ophiostomatales > Ophiostomataceae > Sporothrix > Sporothrix euskadiensis. The sequence goes on along the minus strand of JADHKQ010000010.1, from coordinate 303,664 downwards.
CTTCGTCGAGCATCGCAGTGTCACCGGCGCCAGCCACCGCGTCGTCGTGCTCCATGGGAGACGACATCGTCTCATATGAGAAGCTTCACCTGGAAGCGAGGAAGGGTCGAGAAGTCCGTCAAAATCAATTGCAATAGTCGACGGTGTATGCGAATGCTCTCAGTGATCTTAACCCAATGCCCTGCTGCCCGTGTGTCGAGTGAGAGAACGTGGCAGGTTGTGAAGCGCAAAATACGCGGGTTGTGAAGATTATGTAGGATGAAAGTCGGATGAAAGTCGGAGGTGGCGATTGACCTTTCTCAAACGTCATCCATCCCTCTAAAAAAAGTTTAGTGAGCAATCGCGACGCTTCCGCGACAGCACGTGACACTTTTTTGCTCTTAAAGTGGTTTTTTTGCCTGCGAATCTCGCTAGGCTACAGCGGCCCAAAGCCGGCACCACGTCGCTAAAGAGCCGCTGCCAGCCGGGCCCTCACACCAGCTTACATAAGATTGCCGACTGGCCTACGTCGTACCTCGAACACCCAATCGGGCAGCGAGTCACTGTTTACTCTCGAAAGTGACAGATCCTCACCTCTGCCTCGCATTATGACTTTGGGACATCCCATTGCGCCGTCGCATCTTACGGTACTCTTACGGTCCTGCCGTACATGCCGGCGTAGTGCTGCACAAGATTGCACTGCGGCAATCTCACGGCGAAGCCTCAGCTCTACGCCGATGACCGCCGCGATGAAGGCAGCGGAGCCGGCCGAAGCTGCCATCCCAGATTGGCTGTCTCGCACACTGCAGGACAAGAAGCCAGGTCCAAAAATCTACAAGTGGACTCCTGACGGTGTGCCGGGTGGCTCCAGCACGCGAAAGAAGACCGTTGCCAAACACAATGCAGATGACGAGCGGCGACGCATCCATGTCCTCGGCATGGGCAATCTGGGCCGACTCTTTGCTGCCTCGCTCGCCAAGCTGCCGAATCGTCCTCCCATCACACTCGTTGTCCACCGCCCGGGCCTGTTGGAGCAGTGGCGCGCCAATCCGGGTGTGGTTCTTCACCCTCAGAGCTACCTGGAAGGCCAGAAAGATGGCTCCGATGACGGCAGCGCTAGGATCACCGACTTTGAGGTCGAAATGTGGTCAGAGACGCCGCCATCGCCAGGAGAAGCAGAGTAGGCTGAAATCAACTACATTTCCAACCTTGTCATCACCACGAAGGCCCAGGACGCTTTCAAGACAGCAGACTGGCTGCGACGCTATCTCGGGCCACAATCGACCGTCGCCTTTGCACAAAACGGCATGAACAAGCTGTGGCCGCCATACGGTGCCATATACAATGAGGCGCGGTATCCCAGTACCACTACCACTACCACTACGGAGAGATCAAACCCGTTGTGGCTCGCCTGCATTGTCACCCACGGTGTCTTCTCGATCGGTCCATTTGCCAGCGTCCATGCCTCGCCCGCAGACGTTGTCTTGGGCGCAGTGGGCGATGATGATCCGGCCGCTCCAGGAAACGAGTCATACTTGGCCCGGCAGATTATGGCCGCAACCCAACTCAATGCACGCTGGGCCCCACGCCACGAGCTGTGGGTACTGCAGCTCGAGAAATTGGTGGTCAATACTGTCATCAACCCCTTAACGGCCATTTTGCGCTGTAAAAACGGCGCCCTTTTTGTCCCAGGAGGCGAGTCGGCCGTGCCTGCAATCATTGACCAGCTGTTGGAAGAGGCCAGCGCTGTCCTGCGTGCATTGGTCTTGCACGAGATTGAGCACGGCAGTATTTTCGAGCAATCGGAAGGCGGTGGTGTTGACAAGGAGGCGTTGGTTGAGCGCCTATCGTTTGAAAGTCAGCGGGCTATGGTCTACCGCGTGGGCAACCTAGTGAAGGACAATAGCAGCTCCATGTTCCAGGACGCGGTTGCGGGGAAGAAGACTGAAGTAGGCGAGATGAATGGCTGGGTTGTCGAAATGGCACGGTACTTGGAAAGTGTCGGCGCCACAGAAGGCGGCAAACCGATCAGTGTCACGGCGAGCCAGAAGGTGGCCGATCTTGTTGAAAAGGCGGTTCCTTTGAGCAAGGATGAACTTAACAGTCAATTCTCGTGACTGGCATTTAACGACATCATGTTGAACGAATTCTGACGAATATTATGAGAGAAGAAGAATTAACGAGAATAGATTTGATGATTGTTTTGAATTTTCGTCGAGTTTGTGTCACATTTTGTCACATTTTTATTCGCGTATATTTCATGAATATTTTCCACAGAAGTAGCTGAGAAGTCAACAAGTTTCAAAGCTGAGAGAACAGTATTAGGAAAGCCACATGTTTAATAGACTAAACTGCAACCAATGCGTATGCTGTTTATTTATATTTATGGATTAAAAAAGATTGCCCAAAACGGACATATTGGGTAAACAAAGAGAGGAGAAGAGAAAAAAAGGGGTAGTGAGAAGAAAGGAACTAGCGAAAATAAAAAAAAAGCAGACACTTCCAACCAACGCCCCCTTCATTCCGACAGAACGACAAAACGTCAAAATCGACAAGCTCGGCAGCCCAAGCGCGATACAACCAAAAATAAAAGCATTACAACCAGTTTCATGTACCGATCGCGTCGCTTTGTCTTTCTAAAAAACACACGCACAGGTCCCACTTTCTATGGTCATAACATCGAGAAGCGCACAAACAGGACAACAGAGAAGCAAAAGCCGAGAGGGAAATAAGTCAAACGAAGGAAAGGGTAAGAAATAGAAGATAGAATGAACGTGGCCCTGCAAAGAAAACATGATTAAGAGAAAAGATGCATGATGTTGCCGGTCAAATAAAAGAGAGAGGGTATGAAACTGCCGTGGGGTAAATGATGAAAAGAATAAAGGCACGACAGCGGAAAGATCTGAAGGTAGAAAAGAAAGGGACATGACGAATAAATGGTAGTAGAGAAGAAGACTGAAGTGGAAGAACAATTACCACACAGGCGATGATAAAATGAACGATGAAGAAATGCTGAAAAGAAAAAGAGACAAAAGAAATATCCCAAGGCAGGGGAGAAAGAGAAAGGAATTATCACGACCACGGTGGGGTATGGTCAATCGTGAAAGTAGAATGCCATGTGATCACGGCCTCCGTACCTGGACTACAGCTGCTGGGAAAACATGCTGCCGGGTAGTCCAGGAGATTGTTGTGGATGTTGTTGCTGGTGTGGTAGCTGGTGTGGTAGCTGGTGTGGGTGTTGATGATGTGCATGATGTTGCTGATGCTGGTGATGCTGCTGTTGCTGCTGTTGCTGCTGCGCCTGATGAAGGTCTTGTTGATGCTGCTGCTGCTGCTGCTGATGCTGCTGATGCTGATGCTGCTGATGCTGAGGCTGGCCAGCGTAGATTGTGGTGTCCCCGGACTCAGGATTGACTCCTGGCGGAGACATTGATTGCTATAAGGGCCCACCCATCATCTCTGCTGCGCGCTCTCGGCAGGCCGCCGGTGTGAATCCCGTGCCGACCTTGTTGGCTACAATGCGCCACTTTTCATTTTCATAGTCCTGGAGAGCCGTCCGGAGTTTTTGGTCCTGAGGATGTTAGCACAATATCTCGAATGCATTCATACAATTCGGTTGGGAGAGCTTACCGTCTCATCTGTCCATTGTGTCGTCTTCGCCTTCAGCTTTGTACAGTAGCGGACCTGCAGTGTGCCGCTGGACCGCCCCGGGAAGAAGTCGGCTATTTGCTTCCACGTTAAGCTTTTGTTCTCCTTCAGGTCGATAAGAAGCTGGTCGTCTTCAGGTGTGAACTTCAACTTGGGGCCTCTTGGCCGAGGAGCTGGAGGTGGCATGCCGGCCTGGCCGACCACACTTGGTGCACCTCCACCGCCTCCACCTCCGCCCTCACCCTCGCCGTCGCGCCGCATCATTTTCGAAGGAGGTCCCGTATCTGGTAGCCGGTGGTGGTGGTGGGTTGGAGGCAAAGACTGCGGTGTTGCTTGTTGTGGTGTTCCTGTTGGCTGTACGTATGCGCCCATCGAGTCCAAGTCGCTCTGCTCCAGATCCGTCATTCCAGACACGCTAAGGTCCAAATCGTCAGGCCGCGCCCGCTTGACCCCGGCTGTGGTGCCAACAGAAGCTGTCAAGCCAGGGTAGAGTGGTGTGACGACCGTGTGCGGTGAGGCGATAGGTGCGCCATAGTGTACCTGCCCCGGGTGGTGTCCGAGATGCCGAGCAGCCGCCGCCGCTGCATGATGGGCACCGATCTGGCTAGGGTCTATCAGCACCTGATGGGGGTGGTGACCCGCCCCTGCGTGGTGGTGCGACATTGTGTGTTGGTGAGATTGTTGATGTTGCTGCTGCTGTTGGTGATGATGCGCCGTGTGGTGTTGTTGGTCGGTCGTGTCGTGTAGGGAAGTGCCGGTTGCGATGTGGTGTAGCGAAGGCCGACTGTGATGCTGCTGTTGTTGCGGCTCGTAAGCCTGTGGTGTTTGACTATGTTGCTGCTGCTCGCCAGGGTGCGAGTCCTGGGGAGAGTAATCGACATTGTAGTCTGGCCCTACTCTGTAGTTGCTCGCCAGCGTGCCTCCTATACATGGGTTCCGCCAGAGCGAGCCGCTCTGGCTGGTCGCCGGACTCTGAAGGGAAAGAATTTGATGGACCGGGGCCCCGGAGGGTGGCTGCGTCAAAAGCGTGATGAGGGATCGTGTTGGACCCCGGGCACACGTTGTTGCCGTTGTGGTTGTTTCTGTTATCGTTGCAGTTGCCGTGGTTGGAGATTAGACCCGGAAGTCGGTGCGGGTGCACGGCCGTCTGGTTTCCGTCGTCTTCGACCGTGAAGGAGTGACTGGAGTTGCTATCAGAAAATGGCCGCATGCGTCTGATTCGATTTTGATCCTGTTGAGGGCAAATAGGGCTTCTTTTGATTTTCTTTAGTTGATGCTGAAGACTGAAGACATGCTAGCCAACAAGCTGTATGCTGAAGAGAGAGGAAACAGGAAAACGAGCGTGGCGAGAACGAGTACGATTGACAAACAAAAGTGCGGTGTATATACTTCGTGCAACGAGGCGAATAGTAAAAAGAGTGTAATATCGAGAGTAGCAAAGTGGGAGAAGGATAGAGAAGAAAAGAGAGAAGACTCTGGACAGAGGGAGGAGGGAGGCGTGTGGTGCGGCGGGCCGAGTATTTCAATAGCACGTACTCATGCCCTTACAAGGCTAGGAACGAAAGACGCGAGAGAGTTGGACGAAGGACGAAGGAAGGAAAAGGGAGTTGCTGTGCTTTCCATGCGTCTGGTGCCGGGGTCGATCGGAGGGTTTGGCTCGTTGGGCTGATCGTATGCTGCATTCATGTGCAAGAGTCCCGTAGGCGATAGAGGCGAGATGGAGCTGAGGAATCTATGAAGGGCGGGAGTGCATTACCGTCTGATCTTCGTAGTCAAGGCAAATGATAAAAAGCACAAAAAAAAGGACGTATTCAGGGGCCGAGTACGGATGGAAAGAACGTGAGCAACTTGTCACCGCCGTGGTACATGCTAGTTTGTGTCGGGACTAACTTATACTTATAAGAGCCCACATAAGAGCGCACGGTGGGCAGCGGATGGTGGGAAGGTAGCTCAGAAGTGTAGGATGGGCAAAGAAAGACAGGATGGAAGAGAAAGCTTTGAAAATGGGATTCATGGGGGCAGCACCCAAGAATCTGACCCCCCTCCCCTGGCCTGCCGCTACTGGGATGTAAACTAAGCACTGCAAGAGGACACAACACGCAGGACGGAGAACACGTCGAAGATGCTTAGAGAGGTGGAGGGGAAGGGGGGATTGGCATTTACCTTGCCCGGCGTCCGATGAGGTAGCATAAATTGGTGATCTTATGCCATGGCCCGCATGCCGGATATAGAAACAGCCAGGCCCCGGCCCCAGAAGACAACAATACAGGGGTGGGGGAGAGGTGCTAGGGTGTGGTTTGGGGGGTCAACACAGGAAAGAAAACAGCGCCGTGAAAACAGCATGGGAAAACCAGAAAAGCACGAGCGAGTCAACAGATACGCAATTATCAGCTAACAAAGGTCGAGGCTCAAGGATGATGGAAAAACGAGTGAAAAAAAGCAGTCAAAAAAGGGAAAAGAGGAACCAAAAAGAAGCATCGTGGAGGGGAGGGGAGGAGGGGCTTAGCAGGCTCTAGGCAGTCCATTGAAGCAGAAGCATCGAGAACGCATAGAAGAATGCAAAACACACACAGTCGGATTGGCCATCACAACATGAAACACTTTCAACCCTGCAGCTGGGACGATGGGCGAGTGACGAGTAACGAGGGAGAGCCCGCAAGCGAAGAACGGGTAGAAAAGACGAGTGGTGCTGCGAAAAGCCTCCCACTCACCCTCCATCTGGGACATTCCGTGCTGTTCGCTGCCGGGCAGAAAGGAGCCGACTGGAGGGGGCAGACTGCTGGCACGAGCGGCAACAGTGGCGAGAAACCATGAGATCCAGTGTAGACAGAGGTACGCCGTAGGCGGCAGACGAGGGACCACGCAGGACACAACTGTCAGAGAAGACCTACACCGTCAAAGAAGAACGTCACTGCCTCCTTTTCCCATCTTATAACTGTCCTCGTCCGTCTCTCTCGTTGTGTTTTTGCTCTTCCTGCTAACACCATAAAGTAGTGCCCGAGGAGCTTTATGCGTAATCCATGGCTATGGCCTTCTCGAACCTGGCATGGCCGTATTTGAGTTTGAGCGTACATCCCGGATGGTGTCTTTGCCTTAACAGGCGACAGACTGGGGGAAGAGACGGGAGATGGGAGGCGGCGGAAGGATGAGTATCAAGGACGGGGGAGACGACAGGACAAGGAGTAGGAATAAGAAAAACAAGAAGGCTGGTAGGGAAGGGCACAGGCTTCGGCGCGTTGCGACAGGTTTCGACAGCCAGCAAAATGTGCCGCTGTTTTGTTCTTGTCCGCGTCCTCTTCCAGGCATGTTGTCTTAACAGACGTCTGTTATGATGCAACCCAAGGTGGCAGTGGCGGGCCTGGTGCTTGCTGGCGTGGTCGCCATGTGAAGAGCAAAAGACCAAACGATAGGCAAGCAGTGCTTCATACGGCTTGCAGCGGTGAGCGAGAGCCTCCGGTAGTTTGTGCTGGCGTGGTTATGGTTGTGGTCGTGGCATGAAAGTTTGTTGTGTAGTACAAGGTACTTGGTGAGATGCATAGTGAGATGCATAGTATGTGAGTACAGGCAAGATACAATGTACATGCAAGTAGTCCGTACCAAGCTCCACGCTCTATCTGCACTATGCTCCGAATGAGGACAACGCGCTTCTGCATCGTGCGTCCGAGGCCGATTCCTTCAACGATTTAGCAGGTGCGCTACTTGCACTAAATAGGCCAGGGACCGGGGCGCGTGCGTCATGCTATGGGCAGAGCGGACGTGCAAAGCGGCGGACGTTGGAAAATTTGTATGAAATGAGCTGACAAGGCCAAGTCGGGCAGTAACTCGATCTGGACGGCCACATCAGGTCAGGAGCCAGCCAGACAGTGCGGGCGGGCGTCGTATTCTGCATGGGGTCAGACTTGAACGCGGAGGGAGTTGACCAAGCTGTCGGGAGCTGGCTGAAGACTTTATTCGACAAATCCGACAGCATCCAACAAGATACTCCGTACAGTAAAGATAATCAGCATACAGGCAGGGGACGTCCGAAGAGTACCGTGTGCTGCGGTGAGAGGTGTGCGCGTCGCGTGATGCGAGGAAGCAGCTCTGATGAAGAGCGACATGAGGAGCAACACGAACAGCCTCATGTTCATGCATTGCCATTGTGCTTGCAGTCCCTGTGTCTTTTCACACGCCGCATCGTCTTTTCTGGATCACTGGTGCTGGATGGACCTAGATAGGCTAGGAGAGTCCTTGCAGTGATGATGCTCTTCGCACAACGCTGGTGGTTGGGCCTGATTTCGACCTGGGCAAGGCCTGTCCATTTCGGCCACTCCAAAATTGCACGATGCCCTCGCGTCAATGCCCGTAGACCTGGTGACCAGGCAGGCGGCGGCGCGAGAGAGGAAAAAAGAGAGAGAGAAAAGTGCAGGTGAGAGGGGCCAGCTCGTCAGATAGAGTGCAAAGCGTCCAGGCAATTAAGCAGAAGCCCAAGAAAATGTACGAATACGGCGCGCACAAGGAGATCCTCCCGTTCGCAAAGGAGTCGCAGGTGCTGGGAGGGGCAGAGCGGTTGCTCGACGGACAGGGATATGCATAAAGAAGCCTTGAAGCTCGGAACCCAGCAATAAAACGAGCAACATGCTGCCAGACCCTTGTCAGGGCACCCGTTGGGTGTGCTGGGCCCTTAAGTGTGTTGTCCGACAAGGGGGTTGAAATGAGAAGAATTGAACGGTTGATTTCGGTGCATTCTAGAAAGCCAGACGAGCCAGACGCAAAGCTTCTAGCGCGTCGCGAAGGAATCGAGCTGATGCCCAAAGCAGGAAAAGACGGGTAGATTGGGGCCGGCCAAGCTCCAGGGTGTGCGGCGTGTCGAGGACCCCTGGGCCGCTGGGGCTGCTGGGGCTGCTTGGATCTGCTGGTTCCTATTTTGAGATTGTCAACATGGACTTTTCTTCCCATGATTTTCGATGATTTTTCTGATGTTCTTCCCCCTGATCCTGACAATGCATTCGTACCTTTTTAGAGCCCTTTTGGCACCCTGTCCGACTGGCGTCTTTAATTACCTTCTCTGTAATACAACAGCAAGTCGACAAGGTGGGCGGGATGGAGAGACGCGGGTGGTGCACGGCCAGGACTCGAATTGTTCTTTTCTTCCTTGGAATCTTCTTTTGGTGGGCATAAACTTGTATCCTTTGTTTGTGTATTTTGGCAAGTCACCAATGGCAATGCAAGAGCGCACGATTGGCGGTGTTGCCACGTTCAGCCACAACTGCAAGAGCCGCAGGATCCCAAACACGAAGGAGCGATTGGTCGTTCAGCTCACATGTCGTGCTTCGTGTGCGCTGTACTGTCGGTCGCAGCTTCCGATCCTGAAAGCTCTGCGACTCCTGATCGGCCAAATTTACGTTTGAGCATCGTCTTACGCGTGTGGAAGCTGCATACAAGTGGCACTTGCCGCGCTAAATCGCTCAAGTGTATGCACTCTACGACCTAAATCTTTCTTCGAATCTGCAAGGAAGGAGCTTTGCACGGTCGCTATTGCCTCCCACATCGTCGTTGCCGGTTGGTACTGCCGCGCATCACCATCTACAGACGAAATGATATCCTCGTATATATCTTGGAAGAGCCTTTCACAATAATCGCCATAGGACTGTTCGCTATTGCAGCAAAACCTGGGCGTGCAGAAAACAGGAACTCGGGAGAGCGGGAACCACAGTACCCAGACCACACAGGGGAAAACTCTGGACACAATGACCAGAAAAAAGAGACGAAATTTACCGACGAACGATACCTGCCGTGCAAAGCCGAAGAATTGACTAACATGGAAGGAACGCCCAACAAGTGCTTGTGCGTCTGCCTTGAACTGCGATATTCCCTGTCGCCCCTTCCTAACAAGACTTTGCGGAGACGTATTTCGTCAGATGGATGCTCCTGCCTTGAAGATATGCTTTTCGCCGATGATTTCCATCTCTTCCCTGCTCTAATTTATGGAGCATTTACGACCTTATTAGATACGAACACTGTGTCGTCATCCCCTTGTCGCTCGCTTGACGTGCACTCTCACACAAAATAAGAAATGAAAATGTCGACGGGTGCAGGGAGCACCAAGCGACACGCACGATCATGCGTCTGCAGAACATCACTTGCCATTGAGCGTGACAGGTCGCCTCATAAGCGCCCCTTCCTTATATGTCGACCCCGTCGCTTCACCCCGTCGCCCTTTCCCTCTTTGTACCCATCCTCCGTACCTCCCGGTGCTCTGGTTGAACATTGTCTGGTAAGATTAAGACGGAAAGAACACTGGGCATATTAGTATTACGCGGCTTATGACATCCCAAGAAGGAACATGAACAGGGAAAGGGCGGATAGAGGAAACAATGAACCAACAGGCAGGTGCCCCCGACAATTCGGAAGCCCTTTCACGCGTGCACTTCCACGCCCCCTTCCCCTGGGCCTGGCATCGCCGGCCAGGCAAGGCAAAGACAGCCTGGTCGTTATTTTCCTTGGTTTGTTCAATATTTGCATGCCGGACCTGGCCCTGTCACTTGCCCGCGAGGGGCATAACCTCCGAGATGTATCTGCAGCAAAATGCAGCGAAATGCAGGTACGCAGGAACGTCTTCTGCAGGGCCTTGTCCTAATTGCCCTATTTGTGGCAGCAGGTGCGACTGGTCACATTTGTTTTGTTTCTTGTTCCATTCTCCTTTCTTGGAAGCTGCGTCGCATTGCTCTTTCCCTACCCGAGCCTCCTTTCCTACTTTTTTGACATTCTAATATTCTTACATGCAAGCATGTGCACCCTATGTTCCTTCCATTTTTGTTCGATTTTTCCATATTTTCCCACCCCATCTGCTTGCCCCATAACTTCCTCGTGTCGCCCCTGCTTTTCGAAAGAGACAGCAAGAGAGTTCCCGTCGTGCCTGCCCTGTTGTTTTTTGTCTACCCCACCCCACCTTCCGCGCCCATCCTCCCTGAACAAGGCTGGCGCCAAATCTGCCAAACCTGTTGCCAGCCGAAGAGCGCCGCACACTTTGATTTGCTTGCAATGCATTAATGCATGAATTTGTGCAATTTGCTTGATCACCACTACGTTCGTACGAGGCACTGATTCCGCGAAATTGTCTGAGCTACCCGCGAGCAAGCGAAAGCGAATTGGCAAGACCAAAAAAAGTAATACAAAGGCACCTGATGGACTTGACGGCCTCGGCTGGGCAGTTGCCGCCGGTCGCACCTGCTTGTTCAGTTCTAATTAAGCTCGAGGGAAGGCGCGATCAAAGAAGCCGCGTATGCCACGAAAACTGCCCAGGAACGGCACGAGCTCTTTATATGATGGAAGAGCATCTGACGACGGCGAGGTTCGCGGTGGTGCCCTTTTGTGTCAAGCTGGAGTTGCTATGTTCGTCGACATTGTGTATTGGTCATCTGACAGCTGCTCGTATTTTGACACACTTACACGCGCGCATTTTTGCTAAGCATCTCGGCCCGGCGTCATGTTTTAAGGTGAAGGAAAAGAGAGAAAAGAGAGAAAAGTGAAAAGTGAAAAGTAAAAAGTACATTGTAAACTGGTAATATGACTATGAAGGTAAACGTGAAAACGCAAATGCAGATGAAAATAAGAGGCTATTAGTAAAATCGAAACTGGAAACAAACTCATGATGTAGCGTCGCCGTGCCATTTAAAAGTCCGAAAATGAAGATCAAACATGCAAATAAAAATACAAAAAGCTTTTTTGGCCACTTGCGCCCTGTGTCGATATTCTCCCCCACCGATGCTCTTGGCTCGTGTCTTGTGCACACGTATGCCCCTTTTGTTTTTCCCCATCTAGGCAAAACTGTCGTCACGGTCCACCCAGATGTCCTCGAGCTCTGCAAAGTTCTGGAAGTGCAGCGGCCGATGCTGGTCGCTGTAGAACGGCTGCGGCGTGTCGAGCTTGACATGCACGCTCTTTTTGGCCAGGCCGGCAAAGTCCGAGCCCATGAAGCTGTAGTTCCAGCGGCCGTTCTCGGGCACCAGGAAGAAGCCCTTGTATTTGGGGCTCAGCAGCAGCTTGCGCTTCTCGCCCATGCTGGTCGTGAAGCCCTGGGGCTGGTCGCTCTGTGTATCCTTGTTCTGAACACCCCACGAGAAACCCTGCGGTGACAGACCCCAGGCCGAGAGCGAGACACTGCCCGGCGTAAAGGACACCGACACCGAGATGTTGCTATCGCGGTTAACGGACCAGGACTCGTGCTGATCCTGCAGGCGGGCCATCTCCGTGACGTCGGCGGCCGACATGTAGGGCAGCTCGTTGCCAGAGACGGTGTGGATGATGCCCAGCGGCTCGAGGCCCTTGAGGTACTCGTGCTGCGGCAGATTCTGCGGCAGCTGGACACCCCGAAGACCGCCAATCTGCGGCACCAGAACGATACAGCGAATCTCCTTGACCTGGTCGGTTTCCGGAGGCGACGAACCGTACAGATAACCAGACACCTGGACGCGCAGGTCGGCAATCGTGATGAACTTCTTGAGAATGTTGTTGGGCATCACAAAGGTAATGGCGCCGCTGTCGCTGTCGGCCGGCGAGACGTAGATGTTGTTGGCGCGCGTCCGCAGGTTCGACGTGGCAATAGCCCGTGTGCGCCACTCCGTCTTGGACGCAAATGTCTGTGTCTCAAACTGCGACGTGGTCGTGACAATCATCTCCTCGCCGTGGATGTTGTGCGTCTTGGTCGTGGTCGCCATCAGCTGCTGCTGCTCCTGCTGCTGCTTTTCGATTTCGGCGGCCTGCTGGCGCTGCATCGATGGCGCCGAAATTTCCATACCAAGGATAATGTCGCGGACTTCGCTGTTGGTCAGACTCGACACGTTGACATTGTTCTTTTTGCCGTAGTCGTTGAGGATCAGGTCGCGCAGCTGCGTTTCCACCTTGATCCACTCCTCGTCCGTCAGCGTCGGCCAGATGTGGTGGTCCTGGGTGATGATGGTCTTGTCGGGACGCAGAACCAGCTTCGTCTTGTCCTGGTTGACGTGCAGCGCACGCAGGATGAGGACGAGACGCGAGAAGGCCGTGTAGGACGAGATGCCGCTCTTCAGCCACTCGTCGTAGAGGTTGAAGAGGACCATCTGCGGCTCAGTCGCGCGCAGAATCATGTCACCCAGCTTCTCCACCTTCATCGCGGCCTGGAAAGGCAGCTGCAGCTCGGAAGCGCGAATGGAGATGTTGGGGAAATCAAGCAGGTTCACTTCCAGAGGATCCAGCAGACCCTTGCGCGTGACAATCAGCTGCTTCGGCTGCTCTTCGACGGGCAGCGAACGAATCAGCGCCGCCACTTCTTCGGCCGTCTTCCACTTGGCCAGCTGACCCAGGCGCTTCTGGCCGGCCCAGACACTCGTGTGGATAATCTTGAGGAAGAGCTGACCGGTACGCGGGTTGAAGATGAAGATGGCACCGTTGATGGGCTTGGTCGTCAAGTTGCCCTCAAAGGTCTTGTGGATTGTCACGCGGTACACGTTGGTGTCGTCAATAAACAGCTGCGTCTGGTTGCTGAAAAGCTCGGAGTAGTTTTGCGAGTTCAAGAACTCCTGGTTGCTCTCCGACGCGTACAGCTGCAGACCCTTGCGGATACGCTCACGCAGGACGTACAGTGCCGGGTTGGCCTTGATAATCTTGGCCATAGCCTGCTGGATGAGAATCTTGAGACCAGGGAAGTACTGGCCGTATGCCGAGTACAGGTTGTAGGCCATATCAATGCCGATCATGAGACCGGTAGGCGACGGGTATAGACTCATGCTGTCCGTGGTGTAGTCGAGGTACTTGGCGCGGACGTAGCGCTCAATGTCGTGTGAGTCGTAGTCACCGTAGCGCAGCTGCACATCGATCCAGAACTTGTCCGTCGTGGTCGCCTCGAGTGTGTCCTTGGAGTCGAACAGCAGCGAAGGGCGCGTCACATTCCACCGCTGGTTGGGGAACAGCTGGATATCGGCACACGAACTGTTCATCTTGTAGGACTTGCGGGGGTGAATCGTCTCCTTTTGCACGGACTCGATGCCGAGCGATTCGAGCTCTTGGTCGAAGACCTGGCACAAGTCCATGACCACGGATTCGTGGATTTTCTGCCACAGATGGGCGCGGAAGATTCTGCATTGGTCAGCTACATGTTCAGATGAAAAATGCGAAGACATGGGATGGAGGAGGTTGTTTTGTTATCTTGGGATTGAAAGTCTTGAGATGGAAGGGGGGAGGATGTTTTGACGAGATCTCAACATTTTGAGATGAAAGAGGCACGTGACTTTTTGGATCCATAACACATGATTGGACTAAAAGGTTTATGGCCCCACAATAAAACGGGAGCGGGCGGAAAGCGGGTCGGTCCCACTAAACGGATGGAAGGAACCTCGTGTGGAAAGAGCGACGGGGACAAACTTACTGGATCAACGAAATTTTGAGAGTCGGAAGCTTGCCATGAAGGAAAATACCAGTCAGATCAAGCTGAACTTGGAAACCGACATACACGGAAGCTCGGTTCATCGTTGGGCTCCACCAGAGCACAAAGCTAGGCCGAAAAGTTAGGATGAGACACCAAAAACAATGTTCGTGATGCTTGGGATGAGATATTAACTTACCGACGGTTCGGAATCTGCGACAAACCGCTCCTTTGCGCGGATGTGAGCTTCTTGAAGCGCATCGAATCTTCAAAGCCCGACGCCTTTTCGAGCTGTATTAGCATCTCTTTTGTGTCTTGCGTTGATTTTTCATCGTAAACGAGGATATCGAGGGGTACATACCTTTTCCCAGAAGAGACCTTCCCAGGATGCGTAGCCGGTCGCGCGGAACAAGCTGTGCTCCAGAATGGTCTCCACACCACCCAGAGCTTGGATAACATCCGTCCGGTAGCTCTGTAGCGACCACAGACGACCGTCGTGGCGCTGGCTGGTCCACCAGAAGGGGTTGCTGCGCATCAGCTGGTAAATCTTGAAATCGGCGCGGGCACGGAAGCCCTTGTCAAAACTGAGTGTGGAGCGGTCCTTTTGGAACAGCGTGTTGATCCGCGGCAGGCCACGGTCCCAGCTGTCCTCAAGATCCTCGAGGGTGAGACGGCGGTTCTGTTGGTTGGCCTCGAGGCGCTTCTGCGAGTACTCAGTCCACACACGCTGCGAGTCGACAAACTCGGCCTCCCAGGGGATAATGTAGCGGAAGATGTTGGGAATCAGCGTCTCCTCGTCGTGCGTCATACCGGCGCGGTAATGGGTGACGCCGACGTCGGTCTGCTTGGACCAGCGCTTGTCGCTTGTCGGAATCAAAATGTGCGAGCCGGAAATCATGCCGAGACCGCCCAGTTCCTTGGGCGTGTAAAAGACGGCCGGCGGGAAACGCGAGGGCATTTTGGAGTTGAGACCAATCTTGACACGGGTCTGAATCTTGGTTTCGCACTTGACAATAGCGTCGAGCAGGCTGACGGTCGACACAGCAGCCTCGCGGTAGTAGGTAAACAGGGCAATGAGGGCGGTGTTCCACTTGTTGGCAATCTTGGTGAAGGTGGTCGACCCCGACGACATGAGAATCTGGCGAATGCGGTTGTTGAACTTGGCGACATCTTCTTCCGTCACCTGCAGGAAAGCGTGGGCAGTCCGCTCCTTGGTCGTGTTGTCGACGAGCGACCACACACTGTCCTTGACGGGGAACTCATCATTCTGGTTGCGGATCTTGGGCAGCACGCGCACCTCGAAACCGGCCATCGAAAACAGCAGGTTCGGGTTGTCGCGACTGTACACGCTGGCAAACGTATCCTCCCACTCGATTGTAGTCACCGAACGGGGCAGACGGTTCTTGAGATCCCAGAACACGGCACGGCCCAGGTTCACATCGTGGCGCATCAGGCGCATGCGCGAATCACGCGGCCAGCAGCGCTTCGTCTTGTACCCAATGACATTCTCAAAGTTGGGATCGGGCTGCTCGGTCAAGAAGCGCTGAATGAGGTCGCGCGACTCGTCGGCCGTGAACCGCAAGAGCACCCAGATCTTGTCAATGTAGCGCGTGTACAGACGGATGGGGTGCTTGGTCTCGGTCTCGCGGTCCTGGAACTGCAGGAAATCATTGGGGGCATGCGGCGGACCGGCAATCTCGCTGGCACGCTGAGGGCCGAGCAGCAACAAGTCGAGAATGAGGCCGTAGTACTGGAAGACGAACGCCGCAAATTGCAGACCGCGAATCATGCCGTAGCTGTTGACGTGGCTCATGTCCTTGTAGGCGAGGGTGACGTTGTTCTTGGCGGTAATGTAGTCGGCCAAGTTGTGGTCCATAATCAGACGGAGCAGCGAGTTGAGCAGGGTCAGCTCAATCTTCTCGTAGACCTTGGACAGCTGCGTCTCAATCAGGACAACGCACTCGCCGTCGGCCGTCTCCCACACGTTCTGCAGGTTGTTGATGCCCTGTGTCCACTTGTACACCAGCAGCGGCGGCACTTCCGAGTCGGACGGCTTGATCCACGCAGGGAACAGGTGGCGCTGGTCGGCCTGGTACCACAGGTACTGGTCGAGGTAGGCGTCGCTGATCTTCTCGATGGGCTCAATGTCATACACAGGGTTGATGGTGCTGTAGTTGTCGTTCATGTCGATACCCACCTCCTTGAAGGCGCGCTGTGTCAGCAGAAACCGCTTGATACGCTCAAGGGTGGTGCCCGGATTGTCGTATGCCTGTTCGATCAGGGCAAGCTCCTCGCGCTGGCTCTGGTTCAGGCGGCCCTTGGTCGAGTACGACTCGCGCAAACGCTCCAGTGCCAGAATCAGAATCTTGGTGTCGTGCTTGTACGAGACACTGGGGAAGGGAATGGGCGAGAACTTTCTCGACTCGAGCCAGTGCACAGTCGTCGTGTAGATGGCCACGGCTTCTTCCGACGACACGTAGGGACCATCCTTCATGTGGTTGTGCTGGCGCTCCTGCTCAGCCTTGAGCCACAGACGCGTCAGACGACCAACGTTCTTCTTGGCGACCGTCTTGTCCACCGTGGCGCCGCGCCGGATACGCTCGCGGTTGTAGTGCGCCACCGAGATCCACCAGTCGGCCTTGGCCTTGACGTAGCGCAGGATGACATTCTCAATGGGCGCGGGCAGACCAGGCACCTTCCAGGGAATGTTGCTCTTCCAGCACCGCCAGGCTTCGGACAGATGCTGCAGGACCGTGTTGACCTTGCTCTGGCGGATGCCCTCGGGCATCATGTCCATCAGATCAGCCATGACCGAAGCACGCAGCTCCAGATCAAAGTGCGACTCGACACGCTGCTTGGTCACGGTCTTGGCCACGCCCTTGCTGTGCCGGCCCTCAAACTGACGCGACAGCAGATTGCCCAGCCAGCGCTCCAGCAGCGGAATAATGCCGCGCATGAAGAACAGCCAGACACGCCAGGCCGGTGCCCACACACCGCAGCCGGGGCCCTTGCCGATGCCGCCAGCGTTGAACTTGAAGTAGATCAGGTGCTTGAGATCCTTGCACGAGCGGATCTGGTGCATCAGCTTGTACTTGTAGCGGTACATGCCCGTCAGCTGACCAACGTGGTTGAATGCATATAAAATACCGTCAGCGAGCTGGAAGGCGTCAATGTTGCCGAGGCGGTACTGGACCTGGGCGTCGACAATCAACTTGGTGAGGCGCAGGATTTCACGCATCAAGTGGAATGCGTTACCAAAACGCGACTTCTTGCGCTCCTTGGTCGTCAGCGTCTTGACGGGCTTGAGGTTGAAGTTGTAGTCGAGATGCAGATAGGTCAGATTCTTGCGGTGGATCAGCAGGTTCAGCATGTTGAAACCCTGCCGGCACACCTGCAGACCCGCCTCCACCCAGTCAATCGTCGTCTGCTGGAAGAACTTGGTCTGCTTCAGCGTCCGCAGCAGATCCTGCCGTTGGAGCGTCTTGGGCTTCTTCTTGTGCAACTCGTTGAGGACAAACGTCTTGAGAAGCTTCTGGTACGACACGCCGACCTTCATCGGCAACGGCCGAGGCGGGTGCTCAAGGTACATCCACTTTATCAGCGGCACGTCCTGGGCGCGCACCATCTTGCCCGAGCGGCGGTTGAAGGGGTACGGCGCCCACCACAAATCAATAGCATCGAAAGTGCTGTCCGTCGTCAGGTCCTCGTCGGCCATGAACGGCTCCAGGCCGGCCGGGAGCTCAAACAGGCTTTCCTCGGGCTCCTCGTTGTTGCCATACCCGAAAACCTCGTTCTCGTGACTCGTAGTCGTAAACTTAGTATCGGAGCGCGACGAGATCGGGTTGATGCTGGACACAACGTGGAACACGGGCAGGTCCGAGTTCTTGGTGAGTGTGTACACCGTCTGCGGGTGGGCGTACCACGAGTTCCGCACACTGCGCGGGAACGAGTTGTAGAGATGGGGGTAGGCGACACGGGACTCGGAGCGGATCGCGCTGCGGAAAATGATGCGGTCGATGGCGTTGAACTCGCCAAAGTCCTCGTCGTTGGGGTCAATGTCCTTGTACAGCGGCTCAAAACGGGCGCTACCGGGAAGAGCGACATTCAAGGCCTTGGACGTGAAGAAACTCTGAGGCTCAAACAGATAAAAGTAGTTATCGTCGTAGTTCTCGCTCAAGAGCGGGCCGCTCAAACGGTAGAGAGCCGCCATCTGCTGCAGATTCAGGTTCCACGTCTTGTAGCTGGGGCCGTTGACGTGCGGCGTGTCGACCAGCGGCCGACTATCGTAGAACCACTCGTACACGGCCTCGTCCTCCTCCTCGTTGAGCTCCATCTGGATCGGCTCGAGCGGCTCGACATCCTCAATATTCTCAGACCAAGAGAGAGGCGGCTCTTCGTCGTCAAAGGGCGGGAAACGCATGCGCTTAAACAGTCGCCGGTTGCGCTTCTCATTGCGCATGGCCGACCACATAGCGGCCCACTGCGCATGGAAAACAGGCTCAATGACGCGCGGGGTCTCGTTGACGAGCGTCAGGCAGCCGTTGACATGGTACAGCACCTTGACTTCACGCGCCGACTCCCAGGGCATCGGCATGTTCTCAAGCAGCTTGAGGACGGCGTGCGGCATGAACTTGAGCGCACCCAGGTAGCTGCGCTTGTCGCTGGTGTACTTCTTCTGGGACACGTCGCCGATGTCCTTGACAATCTTACGCAGATGCTCAGGCGGCATATCGGCCTTTTGAGTCTCGACAAAGCCGCCTCTCCGCTTCTCGGCAAAGCGGTTGCGTCGTGTGCGGAGCCATTCGTTCTTCTTCTGCTCGAGCTTGGCGAGCTCGAGCTCGCTGCGTGGCTTGTAGCCCGACGGGGGAGGAGGCGGCGGCGGCGGAGGGACCGCGGGAGGAGCCGGGAGCATAGAGGAGTCGGGAGGCGGCGGCGGCGGCGGCGGAGGGGCCCAGCCCGGTGGCGGGGGAGGAAGGGACGACATCGTGAGATAGATGGAAGGAGCGAACTGCTAGAGCGCGGGTGCTCCCTTCGGGAGGATGCGTGTGCCGTAAAGGGAAAGAGGCAAGGGCAAGAGGAAAGTGCGATGGATGCAATGCAAGTCGTCGATGCAGGGTCGTATCGTGTCAATGTATGGATGCGATATGTGACACAGAAATATAGATGCAGATGCAGAAAATATCGAGGCAGCACTGAGCTGCAGATGGCTGGCGAGCGTCGCGCCTCGCGTCCGCCGTGGCGAGGAAACTGTTTTGCAGTGCAGTTCCGGACCGATGGCTCAGGAAGAACGCCCAAAGCAAATATCCGTTCACCCTGGATGATGCAGGATGGTAATGCGCGACAGGTCGAGGTCGTTGCGAGCTCGGTGGTGATGTTTTGGAGGCACTGTTTTGCCCTTGCAAGCCAGCTCCAAAAGTCGCGACACGGTAGTATGGCGGACTTTCCCCAGCGGCAAGATTTTTTTGGTAGGGGAGGCTGCCTGTTTGGGAGGCGTTGGCTTAGGTAACTTCACGTGGTCCTTATCGGCAGTTCTCCACCCCGGCTACGTTCATACGCGATACGTGCACACTCGCTTTTTTTCTCACAGTTGCTGCCAGCTGGCACGTGCTTTGCCAGTCCGCCCTCTTCTAGCCCCAGCACCCCCCACTAAATTTCAGTAAATTTTTCTGTCTGGGCAGTTTTTTTCCCGTTTTCGTTCCCCCTCCATTTGCCATTGTCCACATTGTGCGGCTAGCCAGCAAAACACACCCATCGCCAGGAGCCCTTTTTTTCACCCCTCCGGCAGAAACAAGACAACCACCCTCGATCACCCTGGGCCCTTTTCTCAACCATCCACCCGAACCCCACGGCATCGACGAAAAAGACTACAAAAATCGCAGATATACGAACCGCAAATATGGCTGCCACCCGCTTTTTCCGTTCCGGAAACGACAGCTCGAGCGAGAGCAGCTCCGACGAGGAGGAACTCTACTCCGAAGAGGAGGAGGAGCTCGACGAGGTCGATGACGATGATGATGAGGACGACGACGACGACGATGACGACGACGACGATGATGATGACTCGGACTCGGATTCGGACTCTGACGGCGACAAGCCGCGGGGTGCCAACGCTTTCTTGCTGGACGCCGACTCCGACTCGGGCAGCGACGAGGAGGAGACCACCGCCAAGGTGAAGAGCGCCAAAGACAAGCGGTTCGACGAGCTCGATGCCACGATCACGGCGATTGAGAATGGCGAGAAGATTAACGACTGGGGCTCGATTTCGACTGGTGAGTTTTTTTGGAATTTGGGGGGGAGAAGGAGATTTGGACATTTTGAAAATTGGAGGTCGAAAGACGCGATGGCTCAATACTAACGCGTTTTACCAGAGTTCGACAAGCTGAACCGCCAGGCCGAGAAGCTCCGCCAGGGCTCCAAGGCCCCCAAGCTCTACATCAAGGCCGTTGCCGACCTGGAGGATTTCCTCAACGAGTCCATCTCCATGCAGAAGGTCTCCCTCAAGAAGATGAACGCGACCAGCGCACGTGGCCTGAACGCCGTCAAGCAGCGCATACGCAAGGTCGTCAAGGAGTACCAGAGCCAGATCGACGAGTACCGTGCCGACAAGGATGACTTTATGGAGTCCGACGAGGAGGAGGCTGCGCCTGCGCCAAGAAGAACCGCCCAGCAGGTGGCATTCGCGCCCACCGCCGAGGAGGGTGACGACGAGGGCTTCTCGACGGTCGTGGGCAAGGGTGGCCGTGTTGTTCAGTTCACGCCCGAGGGCATCTTCAAGCAGCTGCGGACAATCATGGAGTCCCGCGGTAAGAAGAACACCGACCGGCCAGAGCAGATCAAGATCATGGAGAAGCTCAACGAGATTGCCGTGACGCCCTACCAGCAGATCCGCGTCCTCCTGACGCTCGTCTCGGCCCGCTTCGACCTGGGCTCCGGCGCTGCCACCTTCATGCCCCTCGACCACTGGAAGGCCGCCGAGAAGGAGCTGGGCCAGCTGTTCAGCGTTCTCGAGAAGAACAAGGAGTACATTGTTATTGAGAACGCCGAGGAGTGGGACGACGACGACAAGCCACCTACCCTGGAGGCCGGCCAGAAGTACGTCAAGATCCCTGGCAGCATTGTCTCGTACATTGAGCGCCTGGACGACGAGCTGGTCCGCTCGCTGCAGAACATTGACCCCCACACCTCCGAGTACATTGACCGTCTGCAAGACGAGGGTGCCCTGTACAACACCATTGTCCTTGGCCAGCTTTACTACGAGACCCTCCGCAAGGACTCGTCCCTCGAGATCCCCCAGGAGAGCCTCAACCGCATCGTCATGCGGAGACTCGAGCACATTTACTTCAAGCCCGCCCAGGTCGTCAAGATCCTGGAGGAGAACAGCTGGAAGGCCGTCACCAGCAGCACCGACTCGACCATTGCCCCCCGTGCCGAGTCTGCTGAGCCCTCGAGTCTGCTCAACGTCCTGTGCGGTTACCTGTTCGCCAACAGCGAGGGCATTATCCGCGCCCGCGCTATGCTGTGCCAGATCTACTTTTTGGCGCTGCACGACGACTACTACCGCGCCCGCGACATGATGCTCATGTCGCATCTGCAGGAGACAATCAGCAGCTTCGATGTGCAGTCGCAGATCCTGTACAACCGCACGCTAGTGCAGGTTGGCCTGTGCGCGTTCCGCAAGGGCCTCGTCTACGATGCGCAGAACACGCTGCAGGAGATCTGCGGCAGTGGCCGCCAGAAGGAGCTGCTCGCCCAGGGCGTCATGATCCAGCGCTACAGCCAGGTCACGCCCGAGCAGGAGCGCATTGAGAAGCAGCGCCAGCTGCCGTTCCACATGCACATCAACCTGGAGCTGCTGGAGTGCGTGTACCTGACGTGCAGCATGCTGCTCGAGATCCCGCTGCTGGCCCAGACCGGCTCGTCGCCCGACATCAAGAAGCGCGTCATCAGCAAGACGTACCGCCGAATGCTCGAGTACCACGAGCGCCAAATCTTCACGGGCCCGCCGGAGAACACGCGCGACCACGTCATGCAGGCATCCAAGACGCTGGCCGCCGGCGAGTGGAAGAAGGCGATTGAGTTCATCCACAGCATCAAGATCTGGGAGCTGATGCCCCAGGCCGACAGCATCAAGGCCATGCTGGCCAAGCAGATCCAGGAGGAGGGCGTGCGCACGTTCCTGTTCACCTACGCTCCCTTCTACGACACCCTGGCCCTGGAGACGCTTAGCAGCATGTTTGAGCTGGAGTCGCACAAGATCTCGGCCATCATCAGCAAGATGATCAGCCACGAGGAGCTGGCCGCCGCCCTCGACCAGGTTAAGCAGACCGTCATCTTCCGCAAGGGCGTCGAGCTCTCGCGCCTGCAGAGCCTGGCCCTCACGCTGTCCGACAAGGCCAGCGCGCTCACGGAGTCGAACGAGCGGACACTGGAGCAGCGCACACAGGGCTCCGCCAACGCGTTTGACCGGCAAGGTGGCCGCGGCCGCGGCGGTGGCCGTGGTGGCGGAGCACGGGGTGGCCGGGGAGGCGCTCGTGGCGGCGGCGGCAACACGCAACGGCAAGCTGGTGGCACGCAGTTCACGGGCGGCGCACTGGGCGCAGCTGTCCGGGCTTGAGCGTGATCTGCTTGTTCTCTTGTGTTTTTTCTAGGGTGTTTGTTCAATAGTTTTTAATCGTTTTTGTCTTTTACCCTTTTCTCCCTTCCTCTTTTTCATTTGTCTCATTTCATGTTTGGGGATTTAGGTCATCAAAAAGAGAAACTGCACTGAGACGAAACTCGGGTGTCTCTTTCTCTTTTTGACAGTTTTCTATTGCGGTCATGTGAGAGCGAAAGCGGAAAGAAGGAACAAAAAGCATGGAAGGCGCGACTTGGGTACGTTCATGTTCTTGCCGTGGTCGACGTATCACGTGCTCTTTGTGTGGTTTGAAAACGGTCCGAAAAGGGAAGGAGACGCTGCATCGTGATGAAAGATGCCCGGAAAACAAATCGGCGATGTTAGAAAAAGCAGTGTCTTTAGTGCGAAAATTTATATGTTATGATCCAATTCCTGTGCCAAAGTAAAAAAGTGTCGGTGCTTTTAGTAGTTTTTTTGTACGGAGTGGTGCTGCACAGGGGAGCGTGTTGCACACAAATGTTGTCAAATGCGGGCAATTGCAACCGCTGTAACTGGCTGGCGCCAGGGGCCACTGGCGGAGTTTGGCGCGGCAGAAAAACCCGGCCAAAAAAAGAAGGTCCCCAATTTGGAACGACATCCCAAAGATCCACCAAACGACGACCACCGACCGGCGCCCTTTCTTCTGGGCCACCACCACTCTCCAGGAGCACAGTCTACAACCACGACGGCCAATTGATGCTGGCAGCCATGCAGAGGTGAGTTTCTACGGACAAACAGAGCCCTGCCCGCACCCCAATGTCTCCCGACCGGCCGAGCTAACTCTTTTCCTCTCCTTCAGTCCCCCCGCATAGCTTTTCTTTTCAGTCTCCCTCTGCCTGCCACACCCCGGCTTTCTTTATCTCGGCCTCGACTACTCCTCCCACCAGCAGCCATGCGGTCGCACTTGGCGGCGCGCAATGCGTACAGGCGATGTCTCGTGCACGGCCGCACTGACGCCCACCTTGCCGTCTCCTCTGTGACGTCAACATCGACTTCTTGCTCTTTCTCGACCTCGCGGAGCACACCTTCAACGACCTCTTCCAGCTTCCCACGGCCCGCACATCCCCCGCAGCGCTACTCTCGACGCTTAACGATGGCAGACACAATATCCAGACCGACCACCCGCGCCTTCTCGACAACGTCCCGGCGAACATTTATTGGCGCCCTTCGCAAAACCTCTGCACCCCGCGAGCTCAAGGAACAGCACGTCGAGCCCGGCTACGATGTCCTGCTGCAGTTCCGTGCCAGTGTGACCGAAGACACCCGCCGTCCGCCGCACGATGAGCTGGTCCAGGCCTTCCGCGACTTTTTTGCGTACAAATACCAGTACGGCAAGCGGGTGAATGCGACACAGGCGCAGTGGTTCCGGCGGCTGTATCAGTACCTGCGAAACGAGGGCCCGGATCTGGAAGAGCAGCAGCAGCAGCAGCAGCAGATATGCCGGAGCGACGGCATTGCCCACGACCTGGACTTGGATGACTTGCGCGCGGCCCGTGAAGCTCTGGCTAAGCCGCCCAGCAGCGCGGCCGACACTGCTGCAGCGCGCGACCACCTTGAGATGTGCCGCGATATCTACACAGAACTGCGGCGGCGCCGGGCGTCCACACCACTCGATTTCAAGCGGCACATATTTATTCTGTGCCAGTACGGCGCTTCTGTTGAGGCGGCCGAGCTGTTGAACAAGTACTGGTTCCCAGGCCAGCCCGTATCTCCCCTCACAGCCAAGTCTGCAGCAACCGCTACGGAGGCTGGCGAACAAATACAACAGCAGACTGATAGTAGCAAGCGGTCACGACGCGACAAGGAGCTGTGGGTGCTGGTTCTGCAAGGACTGGCACGCGAAGGCCGTGAAGAGGCGCTTCTGGCCGAGGCCAAGGCTGCCGAAGACGCGGGTCTCGAGTACATGCCGCTCTTCCACGAGATCATGACCACGTTCTACGCACGGCAAAACAACTACTCAAAAACAAGAGACTGGTTTGAGAGGCCCATTGCCAACCGGGGGCAGGCGACAGCACAAACGTATGCTGAGCTGCTAGCTTTCGCACAGCGCACCGGTGGTGACAGCCCCGCCGAGAAGCAGAAATGGATCCAGACCACCTTCCAGAACTTGTGTGACGCCAACCCGACCAAGGACGTCTGGGACGTCATCTTCCAGTGGGCTGTCGTGTCGCTAGACAAGGGCGTCGACGAGATCCGGCACATGATTGCCACGATGGTCAAGCACAATGGCAACCGGCCTAACATGGCGCCTGATGCGACCACGGTCAACGGCTTGATTCGTGTGGCAGCCGCCAAGGGTGATGTGCTGTTAGCCGAGCGTTTCGTGCAGCTGGGTGCCGCGCCCGAGAGCGCCGATGGCCTCGACATTTCCCCCGATGCGCACACGTTTATTCTGCAGCTCGACTACCGCGTCGACGCCAACGACCTGAGCGGCGCCTATGCCTCATTCATGCACCTCCAGAGCATCGACTGCCCCGACGAAGAGGACGCACCCGTCATCAACAAGTATATCCGCACGCTCTGCTCGGCGGCCGACGCCGCCATGGCCAAGTCGGGCAGCACCCAGGGCAGCACGCAGCGCATCCGCGACGTGCTCGATACGGCCGAAACCCGCCAAGTGGCGCTTGAGCCGGCCACGGTCGTCTCGCTGTGCATGACCTTCTTTGGAAGTGACCAGCAGTTTGAGGTTATTGACGTGCTGTCCGTGCACGCCATGCAATACTCGGTCGACGAACGTGCGATTGTGCGCGAGGCATTTGTGGACTACATTACCGACCGGCGGCGCAGCAGCACGGCCCGCGCGTGGGATGCATACTCGCTGCTGCGGCAGTACTTTGCGGAGACGCCGCCGGCTAGCCGTGTCCGCGTCATGGACGGGTTCTTCCGTCGCCGCCGGCCGGACATGGCCTGCTACGTCTTTGGCCACATGCGGGGTGCCAACGACCCGGCACTCCGGCCCACGGCGGACTTGTATGTGCGCTGTCTCGAAGGTCTAGGTCGCTATCCGGACGAGACGGGCCTCAAGATGGTGCACAACATGCTCAAGATGGACACGCGCGTGCAGATGAGCACACGGCTGTACAATGCACTGATGCTGGCATATGCGTCGAGCGGTGACCGGTCACGGGCACTGGACTTCTGGACCGAGATTGACGGGTCCCTCGAGGGTCCCTCGTATGCCAGTTTGGCCATTCTGTTCTATGTCTGTGAAGGGCTGCCGTTTGGCGATGCGACGGCGCGGTCGGTGTGGGCCAAGATGCAGCGCATGGAGGTGGACGTGCCGCCAGACGTGTTTGATGCGTACAGCAGCTCAATTGCTGGCCAAGGCCACATTGAGGAGGTGCAGAAGCTGATTACGGGAATGGAGAAGAGTGTCGGATACGGTCCGACATTGACAACGTGAGTGACCACCCAAAGATCCAACCTACTTACAAGTGCAACCCCGCTAACAACACAGACTCGGCCTTTCTTGCAATGCCCTGCCCGGCCAGGACCTGCAGGCGTCGTTTGCCGACTGGGCAGCCGCCGAATACCCCGACCTCTGGGCGCAGGTGAAGAAGCGCGGATGCACAGCCACCCTCGAAGGTCTTCGTCGGTACAAGATTACACGAGAGATGAAGGCATGAACCACAACATAGAAGGGGGGCGTATAAAACTGTATATAGATCAAAAATAAACAAAAACGGGGCAGCATGCTACAAGGAAGACAATTAATATTGTGAAGAAAATGGGAGAGAACGGTTTTACAATGCTGGGACCTTTTTTGTACTATACATACACCAGGGGTTTTTCTTCCTAATACCCTGCTATCAAATATAAACACTGCCATCTCAACAACTGGCCGGTCTACCGTCTGCCTCCCCGGCCACCACTGCCTGGCGGCGTGTATGCCGGTCGTGCTGCCTGCGACATCGCCAGAATCTCAGGGTGACGGTGCGTGCTGGGGTGGAAGCCCATGCCCACCGACCGCCGGATTGCTCGCGCCATCCGCCGCTGGTTCACAGGCCGCAGCATCGTGTCCTTTCTGTGCCGGATCCGGCCCATGGCTGTCACGTACTCGGAGATCATGCTAAAGTTGCGGTACTCGTCCACCGGGTTGATGCCCACCAGGTCCACCGTGTCCATCTCCAGCGCCCACGGCTCCGCCCACTCACCCTGCACCCAGGGACTCATGTCGGACGGCGAGTAAATGTCGCCACTGTTGTACCTGCGGTGCAGGTGGCGCGCGTAGTCGTCCGTCGTCTTGCGCTCCGTCATCTTTTCGAGGGCCGTGCGCTTCTGCTCTTCGCGGCGCTCGTGCATGCGGCGGCGGGTTTCGCTGTCAAACAGCACACGGCTAAGAGCGGCGTTGGCGTCGCTGCGGGGACCGTAGCGCTGAGGTGCGTGCTGGCCGGCGGCGGCGCCGGCCTGGGAGGAAGCAGCAGAGCGGGGACGGCCGTACTCGTTCTTGTCGAGGTCGAGGAAAGAAGCACCGCTCGAAGGGGGTTGCCGGGCTGGAGAATGCTTGTTAGCGAGGCACAAGTTTTGTCATGAGAGTCGCGAGAGTCGTGATGGGGAACGAACGAGGAGCTGCCAGACGGGCACTGCTGTGCAGCGAGGCAACGGCCACCCGTGGAGCGGCCGAGCCAGAAAAGAGGCTGCTGCAACGGCTCGCGGCCGTCGCCAGCGATGTTGGTAATCTTGCAGGCATGGTGTGTGGGTTGTGAGGCGGCAATGGGTGGAAAACACGACCAGCTTGAACCGTCTGTCGTTCGATCGATTGAAGCTTTTGGCAGCCGCGACAATTTTTTGGGCTGTTGGATGTCAATGCGCTAGCCCTTTTTGGTTGTTGACCCACTTCAACTTTTGTCGAAAGTCACGTGGCTCATTCTGGTGAAGATCAACATAAACGGCGAACATGAACGGCGGCAGTCCAGTTTGAGCGGGCTGTATATCCTCAAAAGTTTTGGGTAAAACTATAAAAAGTGCCGCTCTGTTCAGAAGTATTTGACTACCTAAGAACGAAGGAGTGGCGTGCGTCGGAAGTACGACGTGCCAGCGCAGCATGATCGACCGGTGAAAGAGATGCCCATCAACACGGTTGGAGTTGAGTTAATCTTGTTGGAGGGTCAAATCATATCTTGACATGTTCTTGGTTTGTTTGTTCTATAGAATGTGAAAGGTACTACGTTTTTATTTTCGAAATATATTTTCTCGTATTTTTTCTTCTTCTTTTTTTTAAAAAAAAAGTTTAAAATGTGGAATTCTTTTATCATTAGAACTTAAAGTTCTTGAAGCGACACTGTGTTTAAATATCTATCTCGTCTAGCGTAAGACAAAATGTATACTAAATATTGAATATCCGAAGCACAAAGCAGCATGAAAAGAACTTGACCGTAGCCACTTCACCTCAAGTGCTGGTCAGCCTTGTGATGCCGCCGTCTTATTCTGCGTTGATTGTACATAAGCTCCCGTAAGAATCACCAGACGGCGACATCAGACGACTGGGTGATGTAGGCAGAAGCGTACTGCATCTATTTCTATGCGTGATGTCGGATGTTTTTGCCTGCTCGTATTTTCGAGCCTCTTTGGGTGTCTGCATACGCCTCTGTGTTCTAGTGTTCTACTACTGATACTCCGATTCTTGCCGATGAAGCTTCACATTCTATTGAGGAACTAAGCTAGACTCTTCAGACGGAAACAATAACCGTAAAACTTTGCTCACAGCAAGGCAAGAACTCGCGTGAGGTTTCCCTTTTACTTGAGGTACAGTGTGGCACGTTTCGACCGACAGTCCGTCAGGCGATTCGTGTGCCGTGCGTCCGCTAGGTCGTCACTACGAGAACACGGCAACAGTGCTGCAAGTCATGGCAGGTACATTGAGTCACAGCATGCGATGCATATTGTTTTAGGGGACTTTTGATCAATCTCTGTCTGAGAAAAAAAGAGCAGAGTTAGAATGACCTGACTATCTTAAATAAGAAACAACTGCTGTGATAATACATCATGTGAATGAGACGGAGGGGCATTTGGGGGTATATGAAAGGAGAATGTCGCTGAAAATTGGATCGTGAAAATGCAGTCGTGAAAGAAAACGTAAACGTGAAAAGGAAGATAAAAAGCAAAAGCAACGCCCCGGTATCGCTGTCGACCTTGATCTGTCGTCCAGTTGCCCACAGTCTTATTTTCCAAGAAAGAAAAGCAAAGAAATCCGCACAGACGCCGCCGTCACATTCTTGTCCGTCCTGGTTTTTGTCGTCGCTGTTTTTTGTGTCGTTCTGTCTGTCCTGGTTGTCCGCCGTCATCCGGCCCTTTTTGCCCAGCTGCCTAGTAAAAGAGGCTGGCATACCAAACGCCGTGGGAAGGAAAAGAAGAATGGAAATAGCAACGCGTTAAAGTCCGAGTTGAAAATCATGCGCCTCGCCAGACGTCAGAGCAGGAGAATGACGAGAAAGACAAAGATCCGAAAAGACAAATGTTTAGTTGAGAGAGGCAAAAAATGAAGTAGCAGATGACAGAAAAACTGGAACGCCGTTCTTCGCAAAGGTTGTGAGTGGTTGTGAGTGGTTGCGCGTGGGGGGCGTCGACAAAAAAAGTGTGGGAGTGTGGGAGTGTGGGAGGCGCGCTTTCCCCCCCGCGGGTTCCGAGGGTAGAAGCAGACAGTGCAGGCGTGTAAGTCGGGCGGGCGGCTGCCGGCAGGCTGCAAGTAAAGCCAGCCTTCCAGCGTCGGTTGAGACTCGAGCCTGAACCTCAGGCCTTCGGCCTTCAGTCTTAGCCTTTGGCCTTCAGTTCATGCCTTTGCCTACAAGCACTTCTGGCACTGAACGTGCGAGCAGCTTGTGCAGGTGTTGCTAATGACAAACACACCGCCGCACATGTGGCAGTGAACGGCGTAGGCGCTCATGGTCGGCTGGGGCTTTGCGTAGGCAGCCGTGGTGGTAGCAGCAGAATCACCCATTTTGAGAGAGGTGGAAGTGAAGTGGTTGAAATAAAGTTTTGTATGGGAGATGGTCGAGGGTGTAAGTGTTGTTTAAGTGTTCGTCGTAGATGTTGCAGTATGCAAAAGTGCGAAATAGGGTAAATAGAGTGTAAACCGAGTAATTGTGTAAAAGGAGAAGAAGAAAAAGAGAGAAGAGGAAAAAAAGGAAGAAGAAGGAAGAGAAGAGAAATATCGACAGAAACGGGGGAACAAAGAAGTTAAATACAAGGCAGTCGCGAGAAACAAAAAAGAGAAAGAGCAGACGGGGGAAGGGGCTCTGACTCCGGCCGTATTAGGAGGAAGGTGGCGGCCTGCTTTCTTGGGAGAGCGAAAGGGACCAAGATTAAACTGACGACAAGATCATATTGGCAATGGAAATGGTTCACACAACAAACTGGCGAATCGATGCGAGCCAATACCGGCAGGGCTCAGTATCCAGGGTGAGGGGCTCGGGGGCTATTGGGGGAAGGGGACAAGGCCAGCCAAACAGAGGGCAGGAAAAGAGAAAGCAGAGAAAAAGAAAATAATAACCTTGACCAAGCTTTGACAAGCGCTTGCGACTCGCGCTGTTTTGCTTGTACTCTTGATAAAGACGGTCGCTCCTGCCTCGCCCCGGAAAACGTGGGCAGTCAATACCAGTCAAATTAAAATGGCAAACAGTCAGGACACCAAGAGCCAATATACTGTCTGAGGAAGGAACAATGGACGACAGAGCGAAAACGGACCAAAGGACGCCAGGGCAGCAGCAACAGAACGAAGGTCCAAAAACGGCAAGAAACAGAAAAGTGCGCCCTCGTTCGAGGAGCGCTCTCTTCAGTGCCAGTAAAGGCAGTCACGAAGTGAACAGCCGGGTTGATCTTTCCCTGCGTGGCCTGGAGAAAAAGAACATACGAGTCGAGTCGTGACCTGGTGGTGTGGTTGGTGTGACAGAAAGATGATGACAGAAAGAATATGACAAAAGGCATTACAAGAAGCTATTACGGATGGGCGGCGCCGGCCACTTGCATGAGTCGAAGCCTTGTCCTTGTTGGAGACAACAGAATAAAAGGAAAAATGGGCGCAAAAGACGCAGAGGCACTAAAAGGCACAACAATTGTTCTCCGCTAATTCTGTCGCTGTTGGTGGCAGGGACAATGGGGCACGGGGCCGCGCTTTCCTCTTAGTGGAAGCATTGGATACGTCGTAGTTCGTACTCCGTACTTTCCCCGGATTTTACACCAAAGCTCGGGGGTGCCTTCCCACCACCAAGGCAAATCTCACATTATGATGCAGCGCTAGACGGACGCGCGGAGTTGAAAGAGGCTTGGAGGTGTTTGAAAGCGTTCGGACAAGAAAAGGAGTTTCTGGGAAGCTCCGAGGATGACTCGGAATGCTGCCTGTTCATTGAGAGAGGCGAAAAGACACTGTTTTGCCCGGGATGAGCAAAAGAAGGACCCAATAGGGCAGGCGCCTGGAGCCCTGGAGGTCTGGAGATGACTACTGTGTACCTACGAACAGGGAAAGCACGAAAAGCAGGGTTTAAGCTGAAATGGCAAAAGCCCAAGAAACGGCCAGTCAAGGAAATGGGAAATGATCACAGGAAACTGGGAGCGAAACCATACAAACGCCTGCGATATACTATCTACTTTCCTTGGTATCCTTGGTGGCGGCTGCATCTGCACAACGGCTCAGCGGCTGCAGGCGAAGCCATTTTGGAGGAGATGGAGGGGGACCCTGAGGAGACGAAGCCAACTAAATCGAGGAAAACAGCTGCAACGAACAGCTTCTTAAATATAGCCCCAACAGACCCCCGCTGACGGCGGACAAAAGAAAAGAAGCGTGGGGATGTGCAGGACCAGTGGTGGCACCGCGCGGGATGGTAGCTGGCTCGACTTGGGCGAGCTGGTTCACCGGTGCATTTCAGTCCAGCATTTCAGTCCAGTGTGCATCGCGAGATGTAGAGAAAAAAGGCAGTCGAGGCGGCCTCGCAGCCTAGGTTCGATGCCAAGACTACATTGGGGCGTAACGTTGAACAAAGAAGGCGAGGAAGGCCGTGGAAGCAGGACAAAGACACTCTCACGATGTGAAACACAACCCAATACTCCCAACTCACCGGGTGAATACGGAGAACGAGCAAGTGACGAAAGAGGTGAGTAGACATATGATGTAAGAGAGGCGAAAGGTGAGCCTCAAGGCCAAGAAGTCTCCTGCCCAAACCCCCAGCCAAGCTTTCCGCGACGACGCACACTTCGTACTCACAGTTGGAGGGCCAGGTGACCATTTCATAGGGCCCTAAAGAAAACGAAAAACGCGCCAACGGGCAGACAGCCAACAGGGGAACGAGAAGAGCAAAAGCAAACACGAAGCGTCCCAATAGGAGCTGGTCTGACTGGTGAAGAAAGAGGAAAGAGGAAAGGAAAGAAGAAAGGAAAGAGGAGAAAGGAAAAAAGGAAAAAAGGAAAAAAGAAAAAAAGGGGCAAATTCAACAAAAGAAGGCCAGAGAGGAGCAATCAGGATCGTGGCGTGTAAAAAGGGTCGTAGTCAGACACCCATCAATCTCGCTGCTCATTGTGAGTCGCCGTCCCATTGTGTGAGTTGTGTGCCGGCAGCTGTGTTTGTGCTTCCCCGCATCTAGGTTTGGGCGTCTCTGGGCGATCTCTCCTACGTCGTAATATGACGTACCGCCCGCGCACTCTGGGGGAGGCCACCCAAATAGCCAAGGTCGGCCAATAGGCTTGCACGGACGCGCTCCTACTAGCGAGTCAGAGCACAGAGAACCGCCACGGAATGCAAAATGACGATGCCTAGAAAACTTGAGGCTGTGCGTGGACTTTCTTGTGCGCATTAAATGCAGTAAAATGTAACAAGCGGGCTTTGAGAAACACGAAAAAAAAAACACGAAAACAACAGGGCAAGTCTCGTGACCTCGTGTTTCATATTGTGGCAGAGTGCATTAGGAGTAAGAGAAACCCACCTGGGCATGCCTTTGTTGATTAAGGCAGGGAGAGTGGGCTTTTGCTGTTGTGTACGACGTACTCCGTAAGTATGACTCGAAGGTGACAATATGTCTTGAAAGAGACAGGAATGGGAGGAGAGATTACGAAAGAAGCAGAGGCAAGAAACGCGTGACTAACTAGCAGAGATCGTGAGATTTATTCGTCGTGCGATGTAAGTTTGAATCTCTCAAGCGCTCTCCGTGGCCAGTGCCGTCCACCGTCGTCTTTTTAGCTTTGCCAGTTGGGTCTATTGTTTGAAAGATTGTGAGATCTCTCTTTCGAGAGAAGGGCCGCTTGAATTTGGAAGCGCTTCTTCCTCCACTTCACAGCGCCAACAGCAACGTATTGCTCGCATCGCTCCATGGCGCCTGTTGTATCCATAGCTCCTAGCTCCCAGCTCCCATCGCACTCATCGTGTTCCATTTACATCCTCTCTAGATCCCCTACGGCTCCCCGATCCATCTTTCGATTTAGCTCTGTTGTTTTCTCCAGTTTTAAACCCTCAGCCCTATCCTCGAGGCGAAGCAAGCAATTGCCGTAGCATAAACATAGTGTTTCTCTCGATGCAGTGCTAGGCAACGGCATTTTAGAGTCA
Source organism: Sporothrix euskadiensis (assembly GCA_019925375.1). NCBI lineage: Eukaryota > Fungi > Ascomycota > Sordariomycetes > Ophiostomatales > Ophiostomataceae > Sporothrix > Sporothrix euskadiensis. The sequence goes on along the minus strand of JADHKQ010000010.1, from coordinate 270,475 downwards.
AGGCTTAGGAACACGCCTAGATGCCCTTCGCCTCAAGAGGTAGCCAGAGCGAGCCAAGCTTGGAGACGCAGTTTTTCTCTGGGATGTTGACCGTTGAGATCTTGCTCAGCCTTGGTGGAGCATGCATCGTGTCAGATGGAGATGCCGAAGGAGAGCGAGGGGACAAAAAAAGAAAGAGGCTCTGTCTGGCGACCCCAGAAATCCCAGTCGGAAAAAGAAGAAAACATGCTTATTTCTGGCCACACAGGGTCACATGGTTCTAGAGCCTGGTCTGTTCAACGGGCCGGTTACACACTCTCAAAGGCACGACGGCTCTACGTTCTCATCCTGGCAGACAAAAACAGCCACGGGGTCCGCCTGCAGGATGCAAAACCAAGGAAGACCCCAAAACGGCAACCCGCCACATTGCTATTCCGCCTATTGGGGGCTCCTTTGTGAGAGAATCGTTTATGCAAACTGTTGTAAAAGGAAGGATCACAGCAATGACAAAGAAGGCTCACAAGGCGACATGCTCAAGGATCGCCTTTCTTTCAGTACGTGTTGATACTTTATTTCCTAAATTACTTCCATGTTGGATTGCATATAGTTCGTACCGCTCTTTACCACACCGTCTGCGAGGCTTTCTGAGCGGGTAAGGTGTTGCCCGAGGGGCAGATTGATGAGATTGCGATTTTAATGGGCGATTATGCGGGCTGTTTTACCTCTAGTCGCCTCTTCTTCTTTGTCGTCGTGGATCTGATGTTTCTCCCCGTCGGCTTTCTTTCACAACATTCTGCACTTGTTTATCCTGCTGCCTTGTGCCCGACAATCCGCCACGATAATACGTACTCTCTTTGACGCAGCTCTCGTGAGACTGAATGAGACGGAATGAGACGGAATGAGACTGAAAGAGACCCGTTTTGGGGCCGTTTGTTGAGCATCAAAGGCCTCAGCCTCACACTTGTGATACTGTGGGAACTGCCCAGCTCGTCGAGATGGTCGAGACTGTCTCGTGCTCACCTTGAAAATTCTTCCAGCGTAACTGACCGATACGAGCAAACTAAACCACGTTCCAACCTGACGGGCGGCCTTCAGTGGCAGGCGTCGTCACCGTCGGGTCTTGGAAATCGTCCAGGTCCGTCGTAGAGGCCCGGCGGGAGCCAACGTGCCAACGAATCACCGCTGTCAGTGTTGATGCGCCCTCCCGTACGAACGTACCTGAGCCAGAGTGCACAGCCAGCTGGATTGTCAATACGTCGTACTCGCCGAGAAAAAGGGGACGCCCAGCTGCAATTGGCCGCTGAAAGACAGCCCAAAACCAGGGCAAAACACGCTATTTCCTCACTAGCACGGCGAAAACTGCGAGTCAAAACTGCTGGGTCAGGCACTGGCACACACTGCCGAAACGGGCAATCCCTGTTTGCGGGGCGCTCTTATTGGTGGTGCGCCCCTCTTCTTGGCTCCTTCCCTCTCTCGGTTTTGCCCAGACCCGAAGGTCACTACGGGACACCCTTGCTCGATCCTCATTGGATCGCCTCCTTTGAGGCATTCTGCAAGGCTTATTCGCTTGGCGGGCATCTTTGCGATCTGTTCGTCTGTCCTTCTGTCTTTCGCTCGACTTATCCCAACCGTCTGTTCCCAGCACAGCTGGACCGGGATGGCGAGTCCGAGACCGTTCTCGCATTGTGCACGCCAAATGAGATGGAGCAGCATCGCGCTAACAATATTTTAACATACGAGTTACACGAGGGAAGGAGAGCATCACCAAAATAGCATATTCTGTCGTAAGCTAGCAACGTGGAAAAGAAAGCGACTGCCGATGTAAAACGACGTAAGCTGTTGGAATTTTGAGTTTCCCGCTGTGCACCCATCGTGCCTTCCGCCTTTCACTCCAGACCTTTAAGCCTCATCTACCCTCGTTTGCATCGCATCGTTCCTTCCATGAACAGAAAGAGGCGACTGAAACGGGAAAGTGCCATCCATGCCATCCATGCTTGCATCACAAAGCTGCAGCTGTGACACTCTCCTTCTTTAACTCCTTCCCTTTCTTCTCACCCTTAACTAGTCTTCAGTCTTCAATACACACTCGCGAGCACTTTAATAACTTCACCAATCTCATTCAACCTCACAGAAATTTCAACCTCGATAACCTCGTCGACCGCCTTGCCGCACCAACTCCAACCAACTCACACCAACAAAGGCATATACGGACCAAAAGTCGACCAAAAACGACCAGAGACCAAAAAACGCGCCCAGGTTTGGGAGCTAGATCATATTGGCTTTCCAGTGGCGCCTTGGCCTTTTCACCTTTTAACTCTTTTGTTTGGTAGTCTGAAGCTCAGGCTCTCTTTATCTCCTCCTTAAATCCATTCACCTCGTGGCATTCCCCATCCCCATGCCAATCTTTATTGATTTCCTTTGACTTTTTGGGTTGCCCACACGATATACGGAGCACGACAATTTACCCCTCGTTCCTTCCTCTCCCTACGATCACGTTCTTTCTTATAACACGATATCACCGCTCCAAGAAGTCACTCGCTCCTTCCACTTCTTTTCTCTTTTGCTTCTTCCTTTCCCTCCAGGACCTGCCACTTGTTCTTTCCTGTTATCTCCAACCCCCCCCCTCTTCCCCCCCCCTCTTAACCCCCTTTTATCTCACACAATGGTAAGCTATCACACTCCCTCATCACTCCAATCTCATACGATATCAAAGCCAACTAACACAACTCACCAGGTTCTCGTACCATTTTTTCCCTCCTCAAAAGAGGAGGCTCCAAAAAAGGATGAAGATGCCGCTCCCCAGAGCAATCTGCCGCTCCGGCCCAAGCAGAGTGACCTGCCAGTCTCCGTCGCTATTCACCGTCTGCCAACAGACGACGGCATCATCATCAAGGTGACGCCGCCGAACCAGCCGGCCGACTTTCCTGACGGGGAGCCGTCAGCGCCAGACGACGCCGAGACGCCTGCTGCTCCTCCTCAGCATGTGCCATGTGACATTGTCCTTGTCATCGATGTCTCTGGCAGCATGGCCGCAGACGCACCTGTGCCGACTGTTGAGGGTGAGCGGCCCGAACGCAATGGTCTTTCTGTGTTGGATCTCGTCAAGCATGCCTCCCGCACCATTCTTGAGACGCTTAACGAAGGTGACCGTCTCGGCATTGTTACTTTCGCTACAGGCGTCAATGTTCTGCAGGAATTGACCCCCATGACGGCCGCCAACAAGAAGGCGACCAAGGACAAGATTGAGTCCATGGCCCCTGAAGACTCGACCAACCTGTGGCAGGGCATTGTGTCGGGTATTGGCCTGTTCAGCGGCGGCAAGACCAAGTCCGGCCGTGTGCCCGCTATTATGGTTCTGACTGACGGCATGCCTAACTTCATGTCGCCGCCGCAGGGCTACATTCCCAAGATGCGCAGCATTGGCCGTATCCCGGCACCGATCCACACCTTCGGCTTCGGATACAGCCTGCGTTCTGGTCTGCTCAAGTCCATTTCCGAGTTCACCGGCGGCAACTACGCCTTTATCCCTGATGCGGGCATGATTGTAGGTTTCACCACCATTCGTTTCTATCTATTGTTCACCGCTAACTTTCCAGGGCACCGTCTTCGTTCATGCTGTGGCCAACATGCAGTCCACATTTGCCAACAACGCCGTTCTGCGCCTGACCTACCCGCAGTCGCTCACCATCGAGCAGACACAAGGTACCACAGTTGGTCTGCACAAGCCTCTTGTCTCGGAACAAAATCAGCAGCTGGCCATCGACATTGGCAATATACAGTATGGCCAGTCGCGCGACGTCTACCTCCGCTACAAGGTCGGCTCTGATGCTGGCTCCCATGTCACTGTCAATGTCGAACTCGAGTACAGACAGATGAGCACCGAGCTCTACAGGACGTCGACATGGTGCAACGTCGCCGACCGCAAGCTTCTCAAAGAGGAAAAGGAGGGAGACAGTGAGGACATGACCACTGACAACCTGCCAATGTCTGCCGGTGAAGCTGCCTTCCACATTTCTCGGTCTATGCTCTGCGCCTTCCTTTCGTCCACCTTCCCCTTGAACGATGAAGACGAGCATCTCAACCCGCCATTTACTGCCAGTGTCGGCGGCGAGCAACTCGACACGCTGATCGAATCCCTCCCGGCTGCCGCCCATGAGCACTCGTCCGACCCGGCCTGCACCGCCCTCATGGCCGATATCAACGGCCAGGTCCGCATGGCCCTATCGAAAGCCGACTACTACAGCCGCTGGGGCAAACACTACCTGCCCAGTCTGCAGTGTGCCCATGCCGCTCAGCAGTGCAACTCTTTCAAGGACCCCGGTCCACTTTTGTACGCGGCCTCGAGCCCGCTCTTCATCGCCTGCCGCAATGCACTCGACACGGCCTTTGACACCATCCCGCCGCCCAAGCCCAGCATGGCGGCTCCCGCACCCTACTTTGGCACCCACTCGGCCGCGCCCAATATGAACCCCCGGGGCCCGTATCATTCAGGTCCCCTCAGGCGTATGCTCGGCGGCAACCACTCCAACTCCCCTGCTCAAGCCCCACCCAGCTATTCGTCCATTGACATGAGCCGCTACCACAACTCCCGTGGACCCTGTTTTGCCAGCTTCTGTCGTGTGACACTGGCCGACGGCCGCCATATCCGCGTCAACAAGCTCCGCGGCGGTATGCATGTCCAGACGCCCCGTGGTCCCCGCGCCGTCGCCGCCGTCATGAAGACACCCGTGAGCAGCATCTCCATGGTCACTATTGGCCGTCTGCTGATTACGGCATGGCACCCAGTGTCGCACAACGGCGCAAAGTGGGTATTCCCCTGCCGTGACCCGGCCGCCAACAAAAAGACGACTGTCCGCTACACGGGATCCATCTACTCGGTGCTGCTCCAGCCCGACGAAGACGCCGACTCCCACGCCATCAACATTGAAGGTGTCTGGGTTGTCACGCTGGGCCATGGTCTGACCCAAAAGGAAATCGACGAAGATGGCGATGTCGTCAGCCACAACAATGACGTGCGTGTCCACCGCTTCTTTGGCGACTACTCGGCGGTCTGCCGGAGCATGGCCACACTGGATGTGCGCAAGGACGGACTGGTCGTCAATGGTGGCTCGTCGCGGAGTAACTTCCGTCTGTGGCATACGAGAAAGTAGTGTTGTGGTGCGTCAAACTCAAACTATTCTAATATTTGCTCGATTTGTATCTTATTTTACTTGATTTGGATATGTGACGACGTCACAGGGTATTGGTTTTAATCTTTTGATGCGCTGGGCGCCTATGTTGGCAACATGTATTCCCCAGAAACTTAAAAGCGATGTAATGTGTTCAGTGCATTTTTTTCTTCCCTTTTTTTTCTTCAAATATTTTGATACTGAAAGTAATAATATCGCTTCTTCTGTTCCCTTTCGTTTCCTTGCTTACCCCTTCCTCGCCTCGGCTAAGAGGCTCGCATCAACCAGTGTTGATAGTGTATCCCGACTCATCGCCGTTCGTCTGTCCACGACTCTCACATTAAAAAGGCTTGTTTCTGGGTCTTCACATCGGGTAATTGTTTCAACACAATCTATGTGGCTTTGCTCACTCTTTGGTTTATCCCGGGAAGTATTCAGAACTGATCCAAATCAGTTTTTTGAGTAGCAAAACGAGGAGTTTCTAGAAAACAAAAAGACGGAGTAGTAAAGCAATACCCAACAGTGCCAGACTAGGATAGCTGAAAAATTCATAAACATGAACGGAAAAGTGAGAGATGATGTCGCTCGCTCAAAGATGAACAAAATAGCAAACAGCCTATGCCCTTGGCCTTCGATCCCGCCAAAACAATTGTCCAAAACCACAACCAGTATCCAAACAAAGCAAAGCAGAACATAACCTCGTAGTGAGATAGCGCGCCTTCAATGACCGCCTTCAATGACCTGTAAAACATCAAAACATAAACATAGGAAATCAAAATATCGTCGTGTGCCTACCATCAAGAGCAAGCATCACATTTATAAACAATGTCGAGGCACTTAGCCCCACATCATGGTATTATCCACTGTGACAGTGGTGTTAACGGTGGAAGAGGGCAGCGACTCAGGCTTGACGGGAGCCGAGGCCTCCTTGAACTCCTCATCGTCCTTCTGAACAATCGTGTTGTACTGTGCGAGAGTAATGCCGTCCTCGACAGTAGGGCCGGGAGCAGGGGCAGCCTCGTCCTTATTCTCCTCGTTGGCAGCCTCAGAAGGCTTCTCCCCAGTGGGCTTCTCCTCCGACTTGTCGGTGGTCGTCTCGTCACCCTTGGCGACCTCCTTCTCGACAACGGTCTCCTTGTCAGAAGACTTGTCGACCGCCGCTTTCTCAGCGACGTCTGTCTCGCTGCCCTCGTCGGTCTTGTCTGCCTTGTCGGTCTTAGACTCCTTGGTCTCCTTGTCCTTCTTCTTCTTGTCCTTGTTGCTCGCCTTCTCCTCAAGCTCCGTCTCGTACGACGTCAACTCGTCCTTGCGCACGCGCTGACCGCCCGCATTGGCTTGGGCATTGTCCAGGTCCTGCTCGCCGCGCTCGCCCATGCCACCCTCGGCCAGGTCGCCGCCCTCCATGACGACGCGCAGCTCGAGGTTCTCGTCCTTGGAGTAGACGCGGATGCCGACGATACAGATGGCGTTCCAGGGCACGGGGTCCTTTTCGTCATCTGAATCGTCGTCGTCCTTGGCGGCCGTCGCGGTGCCAGTAGTAGCGGCAGCAGCAGCGGCGGCGCGGGTGGCCTTGGTTGATAAGTCATCGGACGAGTACCACTCCTCCCAGTCCTCGAGGGGCGAGTCGGAGGAATCGTCGTCGGCCTCGGCCGGCAGAGAAGCAGGAGGCGGCGGAGGAGGCGGCGGTGAGGCCCGCTTCTCCTTCTTCTTCTTGTCCTTGGCCTTGACCGACTTGTCCTTGGACTTGGACCTGGAGGCACCACTTGAGGACGAGGAGTCCTGGCTGCTCGAGTCGGACACCTGCTCAGACGCTGCCTCCTTGTCTTTCTTCTCAGAGTTTTCGTCGGACTTTTCAGTCTTCTCAGCCTTCTCGTCCGTCTTGTCCGTCTTGTCCGTCTTGTTGTCAGACTTGGTCTCGGCCTTCTCATCCGACTTATCGGACTTCTCAGCAGGCTTGTCCTCGGATGTTTCGGTCTTTTCGTCCGACTTCTCGTCAGTCTTGGACGAGGACACCTCCTCGGTCGCCGACGGAACGACAGCCAGCTCGCTGCCAGCAGCATCCAGCAACGACTCGGTAATGTTCTCGTTGGGAGTTTCGAGAGGTGTCTTTTGAGGTGTGCTGGCACCCGAAGTAGAGACAGAAATGACTTCGTCGGCAGCAGCCTGGTCGGCGGCGGCAGTAGACGTGGAAGAAGCAGGGGGAATGGCCGAAGCGACAGTGGCGGTCGAAGCAGCGAGATGAGCCTCGACAGAGGCTTCGGTAGCGGCCTCGGGGGCAGCCTTCTCCTCAGACTTTGACTTCTCAGCGGGCTTGTCAGCCTTCTCGGTGGCAGTTTCGGCATCCTTCTTGTCCTTGGAGTCGGTCTGCACCTCCTTGTCCTTGGGCTTGGCCTCCTCGGCCTTCTTCTCTTCAGCTTCCTTTTTGTTCTTTTCTTCTGCTTCGGCCTCGTCCTTCTTCTTCTTCTCGGCTGCCTCTTCCGCCTCCTTCTTCTTGCGCTCTTCCTCTTTGGCCTCAGCGCGCTTCTTGGCCTTTTGGGCATTCTTCTTCTGCTGGCGCTTCTGGATATCCTTCAAGAGGTGACGCTTGGCCCAGTCCTTGCGCCGCTCGCGCTTGCGCTCGTCCGAGGCTTTGATCTGGTCAGACTTCTTGCGCAGCTTGGCCAGCTCTTCGAGGTGAGCAGCGGCCTTGCTATGGGCCAAGTCGTAGGCCTGGCCGACCTGAGCGAGCTTCTCGTTTTCGCGGCGCTTCTGGAGCTCGCGCTTGACGACGTCCTCGACTGACAGCGTCTTGGTGACTCGTTCGGCGACGACGGACAAGAAGACGGAGTAGTTGCCGGGCTCCATGCAGGGGAGCTCGACGCTCACCGAGCGATCCATGAGGTAGTTGCCGTGGGAGCGGACAATGTAGTCTTCGGCGCCCGGGCGGTCCTGTTCGTGGAGGCGGAAGTGGAGACGGAAATAGTACTGGCCGGCCAGACCGAGGAAGTAGCGAGAGTCAAGTTGGGACAGGACCAGCACGAGAGGCGACTCTTTGGTGAGCTTGATGTGGAACTTCTCGTTGTAGCTCGTCTTCCAGGGCACGTCAACGCCGATCCAACGCTGGCAGCAGAGCCAGTCCGGATCTCTAAAGAGACGGGTGCGGTCGACGTTTTGGAACTTGAGCATAAAGTCTTCGTACGAGATCCAGAAGGTGGAGTCGCTGCCGAAAGTGTGGCCCACTTCCTCCTTGGCCTCGGTCGTCCACTCCTTGGAGCCGTCGGACCAGGCGCCCTCCCAGGTGCCGGCCTTGACTTTACCCCAAGGGTTGCGCAGCTTCAAGAGACGGGTGCCGTTCTTGAGCGTCTTGGCCTCCATAATGTTGTAGGCATGACCCTCGGTGATACCGTCGCGGTCGCCGTAGCCAATATCGAGAAGACCGGTGGTGCAGCCAAACAAGAACTCCTCGTTGACGCGGCTCAGTTCATTGTCCCAGAAGCTGTCGGTATCGAAAATATCAGACATGAGCAGCTCGGTGGTGACACCGCCCGTCAGATCTTCTAGACCTTCACCGATCCAGCCACCTGTTAAGCTGTCGTAGTCGCCGTGAGCCTTGGCATAGGCCTTTTCCATGAGCGGCAACCATGTCTCGTTCTGGTCCTTGTTTTGGGCAAAGAACAAAGCCTTGGAGCCCGTCTGGTACGTCTTGCGGTAGACGCGCTCAATGTCGTCCTGGTCGATTTGTTGGAGGAGGTCGCGCTGGAAGCTTGGCGAGTCCCAAGAGGGGGAGGTGAGGTAGAGCTTGTCGTCGATGATGGAGTAGATCCACTCGCCGTCGCGGTAAAAGACGAATCCGTAGATGCCAATTTCTAGGAGGTGTTAGCGAATTCAACTCAAAAGGCAGAGGCGATGGTATAAGTGGGTGGGTCCTACTCGTATCGTAGGCAACGCAGGCACGCTGCAGTCCGCCAGAGACATTGGCCAGCCCGCTCACGCACGAAATAAACCAGCAGTCGCCCAGGCCGCCCTGCTTGACGTCGCTGCCGCTGACTGTCGACAGAAAGGTCGGCTTCTCAAAAATCTCGTGCACCCGCTTGACGGCCTTGGGCACCGTGGCGTTGATGCTCGTCATGTTCTTGAGGGACACGTCGAAGCTCGTGTTGCCCAGGCTGTTCAGACAGTGACCCTTGGCCATCTTGAGATCCCAGTCAATGTCCCAACCAGGGTCGCGGTACCGCATGTTGACCCGGCGGCACTCTTGGATAATCTTCTTGACTTTGCGCCGGCACTCTTCGGCGGCGCGCTCATAACCAACACTCAGCAGCTCGTTTGCACGTTCAGACAGTGGAGAAGGTGCGACAGGAGCGAATGGCAGCACAGTCGTGGCTTTGCTAAAGCGTTTCTGTGAGAAGCGCTCCCAGATCTTGTCGATGGACTCTTGCGGCAAGAGCTTCTTCTTCTTCTTTTTCTTGTCAGTGGCCGCTGCAGAGTCGGCAGCTGGGGCACTGCGGGCAGCCCAGCGGCGGCGGGCCTGTTGGACTTCGACATCGTTGTCCGAGTCGGAGTCGGAGGACGAGTCGGCGGCCGCTGCCGCCTTGTCGCGGTAGATGCGGCGGTTGCCTGTGTACATTGTGAGAGTGTGTGGGGAGGTGTGCTAGAAGAAATAAAAACAAGGGTACATGTGAGGCTGTGTAAAACAAATGCAAAAAAAAGAGCAGCAATAAGAGGCTCGAGAAAGCACACGAAAGAAAGGAGGTTGCTATCGAGATAACAAGAGCAACGATAAGAGGATGAGGGGGGGAAGATAAACGAAAGAATGGGATGGAGGAGGAAGATGGGAAGGGATATGGAAAGTGAAAAGATGAGGGTAGGGAAAGAGAAAGAACGAAGAAAAGAAAGTGAAGAGAAAAAGAAAAGAAAGAGAAGTGAATAGAACAGAAGGAAGAAGACAAGAAAGAAAGAAAGAAAGACAACCCCAGGAACAGAGATAAAGGCCAACCAGCTGCTTATCGGGCAGGCTGACCAGCTGCACAAGTCACGGCCGGCAAAGACATAAAAGGAAAATGGAAAAAGAAAGTATTACCCAAAAAGCAAGGGCAAAAATAGACAAGCTCGACAAGGCTCAAACGGTAGGCCAAAGTAAGTCAACAAGACGGGTCTAGCACCTACTGGACCCTTAATTCTTTCGCCTCACTCGTAACTTGTGAGCCGTTCAGGGTCAGGGGTTTCCACTTTCGGTGTGGGCGCACAAGAGACAGGGACAACAGTTCTCTCAGGACAAGACGACGGCCGGTCTCGCTGAGAGTTAGGCGCTGCTAGTGCTCATCGTAGCGTGGCACGTCGTGTGGCAGGACCGTTTTTATCGTTGTTAATGTGGATGTTTGAGTGTGTGCCGGAGACGCTAGTAGAGGACCCCTAGAAGATACGGAGTACAGGGTACGTTTCGAGACTCTTTGAAGAAAATAGGCGCCAGGAGGGGCCGGCTTGGCCCAGGCCAGTCCAGACGAGACCAGTGACAGAAGTGGTCGTGTGCGTTGATGAGAATAAGGCTCTTCACTTCGTGACAAAACGGGATCCCTTGATTACAGTCTTTTCTCAAAAGTAAAAAAGTAGGAGACAACAGGTCACAGATGTAAAGTAAGAGTAAGAAAAGAGAAGCACAATTAGATTGACGGGTCAGCCGGGGCTAGTTTCGTTGAGTGGCAACAGACGGACGAGGCAATACGCAGGACGCACGAGAAAGCATGTAGGAAGCAGCACGCAAGAAAGAGACAGTGTGAAGAGAAAAGGAAAACGAGAACAAAAGAGCGGAGATGTGCAGGTTGTGATTGTGATGAGGACGTGGGATGGTTTGTTGGGGGCGGAGGGAGAGGGGGTTGCAGTGCAGAAGACAAAGCAAAAGGCAGAAAGGGAAGAAGTCAGCTACTCACCGATTCGTCCGTGTCGATTGGCGTGAATGTGCGGTTGGCCAAGTTGACCGCTGGGCATGCATTTGCATCAAAAAGTGAGGCTGTTCCAGCAGAGGCCTCTGAACGTGGTCCATCCCAGTCTTGCCTCCAGTCTCGTCCCCGACCCAAAGTTCCCAGGAACCCAAGCCTGCAAAACAGGGCGGCCACCCAGGCGAGGACAAGCCATCAGTGCATCCGGCTGGTGCAGCGGGAGCAGATGAACAGCAATTGCATGCATACGATCCTGCTGCGAGTGTGAAGTGAATGGGGTGTCCTGTTGTCGGGTCGGGGCCGTCCTCGTGTGAAGAAAGAGACGGGGCGAGCATCTCGCAGTTGAGAATGAGTACTCCCAGAAAAGTCGTAAAGTCGTCATCGCATCGTGAATATGGGGAAGGCGCGCACGGTTACGGTGGACACAGTGGGAGGAAGGTGTGGGCCTGGGCTTGGCTTCTGGACCTTGTCTGGGCCCATGCTTCCTTCGCTTTTGGGTGGAAGGTGGGGCCGCCGACCGACAAGAAAATGGGGGAGACAAGGGCAAAACAGCGGGCAAGAATGGCGGTGGAAGGGGAGACGGGGTGTCGTCCGCTCTTTCCCTATTCCTTTTCTGGGTCAGAATATGTTGATAAAAAGAGGAAAGAGCGACCCCAAGATCAACACGAAGCGGTGGAAGATAGCAAAGGAAAGAGTGATGGACAGGAGGCGGCAAAAGAGGAAGAAAATGTATGAGAAAACGATGTAAAAGCGAAACAGGTAAGAACGACCAGCAAGTCTGCATGTAGGCGCACGTCGCTGCAGCACGGCTGTGCTTTGATTGAGTCCACTGTCTAGGTGACCAGTCGGCTCGTGAACATACAATACCCTCACGGCTTTCTACAAAGTAAACCTCTATTTTGTTTTATTGCAGTTATTGTCGTAAAGAACAAAGGCCTCCTGATAGGCACCGTCATTTCGTCAGCTGATAGCGCCCGGCACACCTGCCTGTTCCTGTCAGTTGGCACTTTTGGTTTACAAGTCGCCAGTTTGGGCCGAAAGAGGAAAGAGTCCACTTTCGCAACTCTACTTTGACTGCAAACACAAGGCACGAGACATAAAACAAAGAGAATTAAAACACAGAAGAGTCCAGTCAACAAATGCAGATACGGAATTGCGGCTCTATGCACTACTGATTTGGCCTGACTCCTGGCTTCCGAAATCGCCTCGAATTGCCTTTTTATTCCCCTCGGCTGATGGTTGTGCCACAGCGAAACTAAGGAAAAGGGAAAGGGTCATAAGAATAGAGAACAGAGAGAGAGACAAAAGGGTGACAAAGCGAAATAGAAAGGGGCTATGGCCCTGTCAATCGACAGATATTAGAGGCTCGCGGGACATTTGGGGAGGCGAAAAACGTACGGGAAGCAGGAAACGGATGTGGATGGGAGGAGGATGGAGGCTCGGACGGAGGATGGATGGGAAGGATAAAGGATAAATAATGATGAGTGTGCCGGGAATTGATAGGAGCAGGAGGAAACGCCTTAAAAAGACCCCGAAAACTATACAAAGAACAATTTTGCCGTGGTCTAGAGCGCAATTCAGTTGACGTGATTGGCTTTTGGTTTTGTGTGTCGTGTGTCCTTAACGGCTTCGCTAGGTTCTGGCCGGTGTCTTGTCTCTTTCTTTCTTCTTTCTTGTCGCCCTTCTTACACCTTGCCCCCTCGCTCGTATCGCGGTCGCGGCCAAGACTTTATCGGCGGCGCGCTAGGAAAAGGGAAAGGCGTTGTCTAATGGCCAATAACATCGCCCGAAACACTGACGGCCAGCCGCTAGAGCTCGCCGGACACCGTTCGGACAGCCTTCGAGAAGGCACAAGAAGGTGAGAAGGCAAAGAAGACCGACCGTCGGAGCCGTATTCTCACTCTTTTGGTGAGCCTTTCTCGTCTTTGTAACTTCTACCTTTTGCCATTGTGCGTTGGTTTTTGACAAGTCTCCGACGCTTGCGCGCGACGGCGTCAGGAACCAAGTGGCACACAAAAGAATAAGAGATACGGGCAACTTGCAGACACGGTCTACGGCTAACGGCAGCGGCTACAGAAGTACACTGCATACTGACAGAAAAACGTGGTGACTGTTGTTTCCTCGGGATTCTCTTGTGGCAATGACGAAGGACTGTGGAAGAGAAAAGGGCTGCAAAACGAGGCTGCTGGTTAATTTGAATGGCCCTCGTGCTTTTAGTTGAGAGAGCACTGTCGTACAACACATTATTTAGTGTATGCAGAATGCCTCTTGTCGCCTTCCCTAATACGAGGTGATTTGTTCGCTGTCTGGTGCCTCTTTTCACGCTGGCCCCTGTCGCAAGGCTGAGAAGTCTGTGTGGTCAAGCGAAGTGTCTGAGGCCAACAATGGCCAGCCTTCGTCGTCGAATGACTTTACGAAAAGAACCATTCCTCTACGTCGTACTTCGGCTGACGTGTTCAGCCGCTTATCGGCGCTATACAATGCAGATAGTGCCTTACAGCAATATTGTGGAATGGCTTGCCTAATTTTGTGCAGTCGATCAAGATTTAGTTGCTCGACGTGAAGCAAAAGCATCAGCACAGCCTCTTCTCGTGCAGGCTTGACAGTCGGCCACAATTTTCGCCAAAACATTCATCGTCGGCTATTTGCTGCCTGGAAGCACGATCTTTGCTTATCGTTTTACGTCGTATGTTTCCGTACATTTTCTTCAATACGTCATCTCCCGTGCTTGAAAACAAGAGATCGGCGGAGGAATCGTCAACAACGACGCTGCAAGACAACACTGCCTGTCACAGTTGTAAGCTATATAAGTGGATGTGTGGATGTATGATTTATGGAGCGCGTTCCGCCCCGCCTCTGCTGCCTAAACATACCTAGAGGAGGCTCTGCAGGCACACAACCTGCAATATCAAACTCTGACGATGCAGCTTGTTCTGTTAGCGTCCTGCGGCAGTTCACGGGGACGAAAAGCAAAAGTCAGAAAGTCAGGAGAGAAACACCTGCCAAGCCACCCACAATGCTTGATTGGCCTGCATTTGATTTTAGAGTTTCCGGGCGTTGAGGCTTCGACACCCCTATAAGCGGGTCAAGGCTTCCCGGAAGAGGCATTTGCTTTGTTTCTCTTTCTCTTGTGCTGCAGATACCGTATCTTCTTTATCGTCTTTTGAGCCGCATCAAAAAGAGGGAGAGGGAGAGAGGGCCGGGCCTCCAAGAGGAGGAGACGACACACCATCATCTTCAACAATGTGCTGTTTGTCACCAAAGTTGGAAATGGGTATTGTGGTTTTATGCAATATAGCAATCATTGTTATTGGTCATTTGCAGCTCCTCTCTCGGCTTCCACCCGGCCGATCTACCGTGAAGGGTGGCTCATGCCGTGGTCACTGCTGTGGATGTGATATTCAGTATGTTGTCCTCTTCAATGCTATCCTCAGTCACACCGTACGTGTACAACAAAGCCCCAAAAACTCGCTCCGGGTCTCCGAGAAGGCGGGTATGACAGAACGCCGTGTTATGGAGATTCTCTTGTGTTCCGTGGTAATAAATACAAATACAAACATGCTTTTTTTATGGGCAGTTGGACTTTTGACATAATGTCTACTCCGTACTTGACTTTTTTTTAACTCTGAAGCTAATCCGTAGATTCCACACAATCAAAATATTTGCAGCTGTTTGCTTGAATTGTTACTGAGTCCAGCAATTGGTACGCCCTGACAACAATTTGCTTGATAAGAACCTGTTAGATTAGAACAGGAGCTAGGGAGGTTCCAGTGGGCTTTTCAATTGGCACTGTAGAGATGCGGTATGGTGATCTCCGTAACATCACTATCTACAGATAATTGGCATCCACCCATGTCGCATAATCGCTGCCGAGAATGGTGCTGATCGAAATGGCCGACGTCAACTTTGTCGAGAAGCTTGCCCGAGTGCCACTCGCACCGGAACCGGAGTTGTCGTATTCTTCAAAAGTAACATCTGCCGTGTTGGGCTCGCTCGTGCTCCATACCGACCATCCGGCCGGGTTGATGATGTCTGACAAGGATGTTTTCTGGAAGCATACGCGAGCGTACTCACTCCACGGCCGGCCGAGGTAGACAGACTCCTCTGTTACCGAGGCGCCGGACGCAGCGCTGACAGTCGACTTATCGATAACATAGTAGCTGACATCTGTGGCACTCGACCGTCCGTTTGCCGTGATGCACCCACCACCTGCAGTGACCGCAATGGCACTGTTGGTGATCCAGACTCTCGCGTGCTGGCCGAAGATGAAGTCGACAGCACCCTCAATGTAGCAGGCAGCATAGACCTGGTTGCCAGTCTCCGCCAACAACGTGTCTTGGTATCCGTAGAGACCGACGCCGTAGTAGCCCTGCTTGGTATTGTACGCGGACAGCGCAATGGCCTGGCTTCCTTTGCCGTAGGTGTTCTTGATGTTGATGTTGTAGACCTTGACATTCGGCGATGTATTGATCAAGGCCGATGTGGCTTCGTCATTTGCAGCCCCGCTGAGAAGGCTCGAGTCCCACTGCAAGTTGACCACGTTGCTCGTATAGGACGCCGTGTTTGCCGTCTCGCCATAAATGACGAGCGGCCCGGCCAGGACGGGAATTGTGACCTGCTCAGTATAGGTGCCGGCATAGATGAAAATTGTGCTGGTCGAGGTAGATGTCGTTGAGATGGAGCTGACAGCTTTTTGAATCTGCATATCGAGTCAGTTTACGAGGTTGAAGAACGAATGGCGTATGCGCAACAACAGCAATATAAACTCACTGTAGAATAACTGCATCCTGAAGAGCAGACGGTGATGCTCCCACTTGGCGGACTAGTCCGAGCAGTAGCAAGGGCACGCCCAATACACATAGACAGGATAACTGCCGGCAACATTTCGAAGATCTTGAGCGGTTGTGAGACTTGCGGGTTGGTATAAATGTCCTAATGGTGCAGCTCGATATGGGATGAGATTTCTGGTAAGAGCTGCCACGGTTGGACTATATACTATAAAACCAGGCATCAACAGTGTTTGGCAATTGAATAAAGTAACAAGCATAAATAAACATGCGCTTTTATTGGTGGTAATGTTTCATGCCGGATCGCAAACATTTAAGAAGGGTAGTATCTTACGATCGCCGATATGCCTACTGGAAGGAGAAAAACCCGGATTTGTTTCGTTTCCACGAGTGTATAAACTATGTACTAGAACAAATGTTGTTTTCTGGCTCAAAAATTAAAAGAAATAAATTGAGAATTTGCCCTTTCAGCTTCCCCCTTTTTCGACTATAATGGCCTTGATCTTTGTCTTATTGATTAGAGCGGCCCGGCATTGATGAGGCCAAGCAATCGCCAAGTTTTCGAAAGGATTGCCAATACACGGCAATGGCACTAAGCGACGGCCCGGACCTACTGACGGCATTTAAGCTTTTGAAGATGCATTGAAGGCCCCCAAAGTACGCCAAATTATTATAGACTCCCCGGAGAGATGTGCCACATCAAGAACATCGTCTAGTTCCCTCTCTTCACGTTTCTTTCCCCAATGTAATGCACAATTCTTGGCATTTGTGGAAAATATATTGCCGAGCCCTGTCCAGCGTCAAACTGCAAGTGATCGTCGACGAGGAGACGAGAAGACGAGAACGCGGGGACGCGGGGATGCGGGGAGAAGAGAATGTGACCTTGAATTTGTGGGGGATGATCAGCGACGGAAAATTATTGACTTGAATATACCAGGGCCTCGGCCCCAGATCTGCTGTGCAATGATCTACGGCCAGAATTGTTTAGGGCACGGAAGATCTATTGACTACGATAGACTTCCTCCGGGGGCGCAAGCGAGGGTGGCTGTTTCCCCCAAGCTA
Organism: Sporothrix euskadiensis; assembly: GCA_019925375.1. Taxonomy (NCBI): domain Eukaryota; kingdom Fungi; phylum Ascomycota; class Sordariomycetes; order Ophiostomatales; family Ophiostomataceae; genus Sporothrix; species Sporothrix euskadiensis. Next base: position 253,564 of record JADHKQ010000010.1, on the reverse strand, counting down.
CCTTTCGGGACAGTGAGCTCCGTATAATGGAAATATAGTCTGGCTTCTGGTAAGGCTTACATAGTATGTATGCTCTCGTCACGCGCCTGCAACGTCGCTTCAGTCTCCGCTCTCTTTTCAGTTTCGCTTGCAATTCTACGGAACCAAATATTCTACCGTGTGAAAGACGAGACCCTGCACTGGCAAGAGTCGTTTTTATCTTTTTGCGTGATGTTTGTTATTCCGGCTTCTGGCCCTTCCTTCTCCCGTGTGAACATTTCGAGCAGTCATCCTGTACTCACTTTTTGTAAGCAGTTTTTTTCTTCTCGTCACTCCAACTCAGATGATTTTTCTATGCCATTATGTTGTATTTTGAAAGAGGCATTAATGTACCTTTATACTAGATTAATATGGCGCTCAACATTGTTGGATCGGCGGGTACAACCGCTGGGATCAGTATCGTCCTTTGATAAGCTATTTTCACAAGCATCGCCGGCATTAAATACCGGTGTGGAAAACCCATCGATGAGCATCAACTCATGGTTTTCGCGAACGGGGGCATTGGGATGTCCGAGTGTTTTGAAAACAACGCCGTCGTTTGCAAATCCCGGAGCTTGTAGTATATAAACGGAACCACGTAGTATTTTTTATAGAATTGCTCCGCAATCCATCTACAAAGCGTGTATCAATCAGATCAATTGTCTGCCAATGAGACGCAAGGGGGCTCTTTGTTGGCGGCAAGTTGAAAAAGTTAATCCGTACGTCGTACGGGAGTATGTACGGATCCGCACGCGTGTTTGCAATATTCAGACGTAGATCCTTGCAACCACGAGCCCCTTAATAGCATCAGCTGCCTCATGGACACATGGTTGTTTGATTGGAGGAACAACGCATTTCCAGGAATGGCTTTCGGATGACGCGGTGCTTTTGCGTTGTTGTAGAATTGGCAATGTCGACGACTTTTGCCTATAAGTACATGGAGTGTCACGACATGTCCCATCAAAATGTTTATGTTTCATGACCGCTCAACCAAGCATCTTGAACTCAACGTGATCATTCAACATGCTGCCTCGCTCCCTTTTGTTCCTCGCGGCCTTTGCGGCCTCTGCCCAAGCCTCGCCTGTCGCTGAGGCCGGGCCTGCCATCACGCCCGCTCCAGTTGCCAACCTCGTCAAGCGAGCGTCGTGCACCTTCTCCGGGTCCAAGGGCGCGGCGTCGGCCAGTGCTTCGCAAAAGAGCTGTGCCACCATTGTTTTGTCGAGTGTGGCTGTGCCTTCTGGCACGACACTTGATCTCTCTGACCTCGAGTCTGGCACGCATGTGAGTACTCTGCCTCGTCCTCCTGGCGTCTGTGTTGCATTTTTAGTTAATGTCTCTCGTTTTAGGTCATCTTTGAGGGCGTCACGACATTTGGATACAGGGAATGGTCCGGCCCTCTTATGCAGATTGAGGGCACCGATATCACTATTGAATGTGCCAATGGCGGCTACATCAATGCACAGGGTGCCCTTTGGTGGGATGGCGACGGTGGTAGCGGTGGTAAAACAAAGCCCAAGTTCTTCTACGCCCATAACCTGATCAACTCGGCCATCAACAATTTCTATGTGCTCAACACGCCGGTCCAGGCCATCAGCATCGATGGCGCCAGCGGACTGACCATCACAAACATGACGATTAACAACGAGGCCGGCGACTCCCTCGGAAAGAACACGGACGGTTTTGACATTGGCGACAGCTCGGATGTCGTCATCACCGGCTCCAACGTTTACAACCAAGACGATTGTGTTGCGATTAACTCGGGCACGGTGAGTAGCAGGACACCCACCGCTGGCTTGAAAACCGTGGACAAAGCCGCTGTTCTAATCATTTTTTCCTCAGTCAATCACGGTTGAGAACACCGTCTGCTCAGGTGGCCATGGTCTCTCCATTGGCTCTGTCGGCGGACGCAGCGACAATACCGTGGAAACAGTCAAGTTCTTGAACAACGAAGTCAAAAACTCGGTCAATGGTAATTATGAATAGAGTCCCTTTTGATACCCAGCGAGAACTACCATTCTAATTGTTTCTAGGCATCCGCATCAAGGCCACCGAAGGCGACACCGGTTCCATCTCTGGTGTGACGTATTCTGGCATCACTCTGTCTGGTATCTCCAAGTATGTTGAACTAAATAATACATATACAAAGACGCAAAGACGCAAAAAAGTGCAGTGCTAACCTAGCCCCATAGATATGGCATTCTCATTGAACAAAACTACGACGGCGGAGACCTTGATGGTGGAACACCTAGCTCGGGCATTCCGATTACGGACCTCACCATTAAGAGCATTTCGGGAAGTGGCGCTGTCGCGAGCACAGGCTACAACGTCGTGATTGCATGTGGCTCCGGTGCATGCTCGGACTGGACTTGGTCGAGTGTCACTGTTACCGGTGGCAAAACGTATGGAAGCTGCACCAATGTGCCGTCGGGCATCTCCTGCTAAGTGGTGGGATTCAACACTCCGCACCGCAGTATTTCAGCCGGTAGAACATCCGCAAGAGTCGGCCTTGAGGAAGGCTCTGTAGCTGCGCTGAAGGAACAGCAAGAACGAGACAAAAGAGGAGCACATGATGGCACATGCGGTAAGCAGGCTATATCAGAGGTGGTTTAAGTGCTCGTCCAAAACAGATGTGTCTAGGCACTCTTGACGAAGATGGCAGAAGAAGCTGGAACAAAATGAACGACCAAAGAATACTGGCGTTGAAGGAGAGTTGTTATATATGTTCTACAGAGTACATGAGCATGAATACACACCGTTACGACGTATTACAGTGGTGCCAGAAGCGACAAATAGCAAGCAAAGCGTGCCAACAATCATAAGTAATCTACTAAAACACTGTTTACATCCATAAAAAAGCACCAGCCAACTGCACTGGTTTCCAGGGGTTGTTGCTTTTGCAGGTTAGACATTGTGTACCACCTCAGCCACCTGCACCTTGTTGGACAGCTGGTACGAGATACATTCTGCAGTTCTCCCGAGACCACGGCTAGACCGTCGCTGATCAAGATAAAGACGACAAGAAACAGTGTACTCATCTTTGTCGATCATCCTTCATCTTTATGCCTGCATGTAGAGTTTTGTGTCTTGTTATTTTTAACAAAGATGGTTGTCTGTTCCTCGGTTCTATTATCGCACAGTGTAGGACGATGGAGGTACAAGTGCAACTTGTAGATCGTCAAAAATTACAAGTCCTAACCACGAATTTACGGAACTTGCCATGAACTCTGACGTGAGGAATGGAAAGAGCTGAGAGCAGAGTACAGCCATTATTCTCTTCGCGCCGGCAGTCAAAAATAGAGTGCCTTCCTCCCGCGGCTGAATCATTGCCGGACGTCCGTCCGTACGCCTTTTCCCAGGCAATAGGGGTTATCCGTAGATTGGATACGAGCTGCCCAAGTCTTACGTGGGGGGATGTATGCTCTTCAACAGTAGACACAAAGTTGAGCACGATAATGAACATTGTCTGTGTGTCGCCACGATCATTGCTCTCGTGGCGTGCGGCGAGTCTTGGCTTCTGAGACCAAGGGCCCGTGTTCTGTTTTTCAGTGCGTGGGATACTGAACACTGGATAAAGAGATACATGGGATACCGTCACCACCAATAATGAAGATGGCGGGCTGTGTGACGATAGAATAGAGACAAAAAGGCGACCATGTCCCTTGTAAATTGTCACAAGAGCATTTTTTCTTTTCTTTTTTCTTTTCCTTTTGATTGATTTCAGAGACTCACATCTCTGCTCAACCAATATTCTCGACTTCAAGCCCACAATTCACCATGCGTCTCCATACTCTCCGGGAGCTGGACCGTACTGATGGTACAGTCCAGCTGCGACAAGTCCATCACCACGATGCCTCGTCTCCCAACTCGTCGACCACCGACCTGGTTCTCATTCCTCGTCCATCACCCAACGATCCAAACGATCCGCTCAGATGGGCATCATGGAAGAAGCATGTTGCCTTTGGGTCTGTTTGCGCCTTTACCTTTTTGACCAACTACGCCATTGGTGGTCTCGCCCCAGCATTTTACCACTTGTCGCTGGAGTTCGACAAGACTATGACTGAGACCAGCACGCTATTGTTGTGGCCCATCCTTGTGCTGGGCGTTTTCAACTACATCTGGGTGCCTGTTGCCAACTACATTGGCAAACGGCCAGTCTTTGTCTTTGCTTCTGGTCTGCTATGTGCCACATACATCTGGGGTGCCCAGGCCGTGACCTTTCATTCTCTCCTCTGGTCAAATATTGTGGGCGCACTGGCCGGCAGCTCGACGGAGGCTTTGGGTGCCAGCATTGTCAACGACGTCTACTTTTTGCACGAGCGCGGCGCCAAGATGGGCATCTACATGAACAGCATCTCCGGCGGCAACACGGTCGGCCCGTTGGTGTGCGGATTTCTTGTCACTTCTCTGAGCTGGCGTTGGCACAAGTGGATTGCGGCTATCCTGACGTTTATCAACTTTTTGGCCGTGCTATTCTTTGTGCCGGAGACTCGGTACCTGCGTGATGCCGACCAGAATGTGGGTGTCACTGAAGGCATCGAAACTGCTGGCATTGGCAACGGTACTGGTAGTGGATCTGAAAAGACGACGGACCCTGTCATTGCCCCGGCTACATCCACCTCGTTGGCCTCGTCCGAGGTACCGGTACCCAAGAAGACTTGGCTGCAGAAAATCAACCCGTGGTCCGGCATCACGCCGGGTTCTTCTCTCATCGGCATGTTTATCCGCCCCTTTCCCATGTTCGCCTACCCCTGTGTTGTCTTTGCCTTTTTCGCCTACGCCGTGGCCCTCGTCTTGACCTGCGCCGTCAACATTTTGAATTCGTTTGTCCTGCAGGCCCCACCGTACAACTGGTCACCCTCTGTGAACGGGCTGATCAACATTCCGGGTCTGATTGGCAACTTGCTCGGCGGCTGGGCCGGTGGCAGTTTGGTTGATTATTTCTGTGACTGGCGACTGCGTCGTCACGGCGGTGTCTTTGAGCCAGAGAGCCGGTTGTACCTACTGGCCCTGCCAACGGTCATCACTGGCGCCGGGTGTTTACTGTTTGGCTTTGGTGTCCAGCAGACACTACACTGGACCAGTCTCTTCTTTGGCTACGGCATGGTTTCTTTCGCCCTGACGGCCGTGCCTACCATCACGATGGCGTATGTGTCAGACTGCTTGCTGCCCGTCAACGCCGATGCTTTGATGCTGGTCAATGGTACTAAGAATGTGGTGACGTTTGGTTTCCTGTATGGCATCGTGCCCTGGGTCACGGATGTCGGGTACGCAGCCTGTTTTGGCGCGCAGGCGGGCATCTTTGTCGCTATTATCGCCACCGGTGCTCTGCTGCTGCTGCGCTACGGTGCTACCATCCGTCACAAGCAGGCCCAGTGGAGGATTATCCTTTAGACAGCTTGTTTTCTGTTATCATTGTGTGAGCTCCAGATTGTCTCCGTTTGAGTTTTGAGTTTTATTCTATTTTGAGTATGCAGTTTTGGGTATATGGTATCTAGTTTTTATGACTAAATTGATCACACACTTTCCCAGTCCGTACTCTCTCTCACTGGCGGCTCGACTCGCCAACGACCTCAACGGCCGTGACAGTCTGTTGCGCCTTGCTTCCAGACTTGCCAGCTGACTCAGAAGTCAGCTCGGATGGCCCCTCGAGAGGCACCTCCGGCTCGACACTGACGACAGTTTCCGCCTGCACCTCTTCCAGAGACAGCCGTGCTGCCTGCGCGGCCAGACGACGGTCCATTCGCCGACGCCACGGCTTGTAGACCAGCACAGACCCAAGACCGGCCACGACAAACAGTCCACAAATACTGCCACCGACAATCTCGAAATTGTCACTGATGGCACCAACACCGTCCCAGAAGGGACCAGAAGGTGTCGGCGTGGCGACGTTGCTGATGAGGGTAAACAGCTGGATGAACCCGATGAAGGCAGCGACGACAATGGTGATGCCAGTAAGAACAATAGAGTAGTAGAGGATGGCGACAGTATCCCGGGAAAAGGTCTTGGATGTGTACAAGGCCATCATCAGCGCACCATCCGTCGTATCAATCATACACATACCGGCTGTGAACAGGGCAGGGAAAATCAAAATCAGCCACAGACTGGTTCCCTTGGCACCCTGGATGCTGGCAATACCAATGAGAGCGACCTCTGAGCTGGTGTCGAAGCCAAGACCGAACAGAACTCCGAGCGGGTACATCTTCCAGGGACGGTCGATGAGCACAAACAGTCTGCGGAAGATGCGCACGAGGAAGCCGCCGCCCTCGAGCTTGAGGTGAGCCGCCGAGCTATTCATGGCATCCCCTGCGGTGGCCTCGGCGACAGCATGAGGCCCGGCCTGTCTTTGTTCGCCGGGCTGGCCGTGGCTATGGCTGTGGCTGTTGATACGGGCCATATCGTTTTCATAAATGTCGGCTTCGGCAACGGCGTCGGCATCATTCCCAACATTGTCCCGATAAGGTTCAAAATGCTCGCCAGAAGAAGAACGACCGCCTGCTGGAGTGCCTGCTGGGGCTCCCTCTTCATCACCATCCTGTGCACGACGCACACGAATTGTTTCCTTCTTAAGTTCTGCCTGCAGTCCGCGTACTAGCCGCCATAGAACCCATGCATTGCCTGCACACAGGATCAGCAACACGGCCGCGGACACGCTCGTTCCGATAATATTGCCCACGCGCTCAAAACCGTTGAAACGCTCGCGCAGGGCTCCTGATGTGGCAGCCACGACGACGCACGTGATGATGACAATAGTTGAGTGGCCCAGACTGAAAAAAGTACCGACGGCGACAGGCCGCTGGCCAGATGCGATAAGACGCCGTGTCATGAGATCGATGGCGCTGATATGGTCGGCATCCAGGGCATGTCGCAGACCAAGCGTGTAGGCAAGAACGGCTGTCCCTGTCAGTGTAGGATAAAAGCGAAGGACGACACCAACAACGGCCCACACGATGAGGTTGATGAGGATGAGAAGGGCGATGAGGGCACGAGCGGGTAGTGGGATGGCACGGAGCCGGCGCGGGAGGCGGGGTTCAACCCATGCTTCAAGGGCTTTCAGGCAAGCAGGGGCCATGGTGAGATGGTGAGATGGTGGATGATGTTGCGAGATGGAATTTGATGGTGTGTGGTGATATCGCCGGGGTTGTGGTGGTCGCTCTTTCCTATCACGACTTTTTGGTCTTTCCGTTTTTGGTGAATTGCTCCTTCCTTATTGAGAGTTGGGTGTCGACGGCAATCAAATCAAAGAATTAAGGTTAGATGTACGACGTACAGTAGAAGAAGAAATAGGAAAGAGCAAACAGCGAGAACGGACGTCGGTGAGGTCTTGTGACGCGAAACCAAGGAAACGCATATGACAACCTTTTCACGTTGTTGTCGGCCCATTCGTGTTTTTTGTCTACATTTCTGACTTTTTGTGCCACTTTCGGGACGTTCTATGACTTCGTTTGAACTAACAAGTCGGTTTCCCAAGCATTTCCCCCCACCAAAAGTCACCAAAGGTGCACTTTTTGGCCTAGATAAGCTTATCAGCGGCCGTTCAAACAGTAATAGAAACTCTCTACGGAGTACGGAGACAAAAACACGATTGTCGGCGGCCGTGACAAATCGCACTAGTTGGGCCGGGAGCGCCATCTGAGCGAATCAACGGGCGGCTTTTACGTCTTTAGGTGCTGGGACGTCCCGTGTATTACGTTGTTAAAGTGTGGGATAATTCAAAATGAGTCAAAAGTTGAGAACACTCTTATCAGATCGGCTTCTCGGTCGCAGCTGCCTGCCGTTGCACCGAGAATAGGCGCAGAATTGCTGCAAACGGTGCATGGCAGAATGCACCCTGTGCACCTCTGTGGACTCAAGGCCAGTCCCGCCATCGCAAAGCGGCCGTTTCCGAAGGTATTGGGACTGCTCTCTTGACGGAGAGCGTTTTTGTGTTCGCAGTGTATGAAATACAGATGGAAAGTGGAAATAGCAATGACAACAGAGAAACAAGTAAAGTAAGCCTCAATTAGCATCACTTGATGCAATCAACACAAAATTCAAATAGACAACAGTATTTGGTCTAGCAGAAGGAGTACGATTGTCTCAAATACGTCCTTCACGTATCTGGCAATTGTTGGCCAGCCCATTGGCCTACATTCTTCTCTCTGAGCCGTGTTGATTCTGTCCGTCGATGTTGCTTATTTACGCTATCAGGCCAAGCAGTGTCGTTTCCCATTACTCGATGCGATTTGGCACCATATACCCATACGCAGCACGCTGTAATCGTATTGGCTCGTCACTTTGCTCGTCCTTCTCCTTCCTATTCGGGCCGCAATCCTCCACATAGCCCCCATCACAAGCCAACCACCGAAAATGGTTGGCTGTCAGTAATGGCACGGCATTCTTCCGCTGTCGAGAACTTCTCTAGCTTCACGAACTTTTCACTTTCTTCACCGAGAGATTCGAGGATTCCATCAACTTCAACCAAATCCCTATAGAATTGCGTCTTCTCCGGCTATTGACTGTTAACTCTTCACTGTTAGCTGTTGGCTTTTGGCTGTTGGTAATTCAGCTGTCTCAGCTGTCTAGACTATTTTAACTGCATTCTACGTTGTAAACTCCTTGTCACCGCTCAACGACGTACTTTCTATTCTGTAACTTGCTTCGAAATTGGAGAAATATTGCACTACTATAGCCCTTCGTGTCAAAAACAGATAAATCAGCACTCGAGCTCAACGAGGTTGTCGTACTTTAAGAATTTCCAATCTAACTGCTCTTCTCTTACGACGTGTCCCCTCCTTACCTTTCCCTAAGAAGGCCCTTCTATCGTCTGTCTCTTTACGTTGCGTTCTTCTCCGCACACTATCGGCTCAAAGCCAAGAGGCATGCCGTTGATCCTCTAACTCTAAAAAAGTAATTACCAAAGTCGGCCAGGGCGGTCGGTGGTTCGTGTCCGGGGTAGTGACGTGACGTTGTTGTTGGTTCTTTTTGTTTTCTTTCCCTTCCTTCCTTGTCTCCTTCGTTCTCCCTATGCTTGCTTCTTTCTACCCATAACCTTGCCTCGTCCGCCCGGGCACCTACAAGACTACCGGCCGAGAAGCACACCGCACACCGAGGTCAGTGGATCTACACCTAGTCTTGCACACACATAGTCGGTATTTTGTATGCATTGTTTTACACGCGGTTTTTCTTTCTCCAACTGTACTATTTGTCTGTCTTGCCAAGGGGAATGCAATATGACGGCCATTCATTTACATTTTTTCTTGAAAAATAATATCGGTCCCTTGACGTTCTCTGTTGTCGTTTCTCGTGATCCGTGATCCGCGGTCTGTGATCCTTCAGTGTGACCTTGGCACTCGAACCAGCTCAGTATTTGGGCAGCACCAGGCACACAGCCGCTAAGCCGTAAGGCTGACTGCACTCCACATTGAACTTGGCATCAAACTTGCCATACGCAACAAAGCAACAACATCTCATCGTGAGCAACAACAACACTTTGCAAATGCATGCTACATGCTACATACATCATTCTAGCACACTCATAATGCCTCCTACAAAACAACGCATTCTCGGCGCGCTCCTCGGCGTCCACGCCGGCGACAGTTTTGGCGCTGCCCATGAGTTTGACTCGTGGCACACCATTCAAAAGAACTTCCCGCCCAACGGCAACATCCCGCGAGCGATCACTGGTGGTGGACCTTTCCACTGGTCTCCCGGACATGCTACGGACGATACAGACAACACGCGGGCCGTCTTGCTCGCATATGGTGAAGCCGCCGCCAAGGCCGCGGCCGACAAGGAGCAGCATGGCACAGCGCCCACCGATACATATTTGAGTGTCAGCCAGACGGCTGGAAAGCACATGCTGCAGTGGTACTCGGGACCATGGCCTGGGCGGCCAGACCGGTCACGGCCCAAGGATGTGGGTGGCGCAACAGCGGCCGGTCTGACCCTCTTTGCACGAGCTGCTCGTCAAGATCCACGCAAGGCCGGTGCCGGGCCTGGCCGATGCGGCAACGGCAGTCTTATGCGGTGTATCCCGACGGCGCTGTTTGCACAGGACTACGAGCGGCTGATTCAGGAAACGACACTCATTTCGGCCATTACACATAACGACTGGCGATGCATTCTGGCGTGTATTGCGTACAACGTCATGGTGCGAGAGATGGTGTTTAACGATGTGGCACCAGATGCGGCCGTCTCAAAGGCACTCAAAGTACTGGCCGACCCAGAGACGTCAGACATGGTTGTAGCCGCTCTAACTGTTGGCAGTGCTGCACCAGACACATCGACGTACGACACCAACCGTGCCGAGGTTGAGGCCGCCATTGAGAAGTGCCGTGGGCCCGACTTTGACGTGGGTGTTCTGGCCAATGTTGGACCACAAAAGGCCAATCTCAAGAACGGCGAGAAAGCCCTTCCTCTGGCTGGAAAAGGCTACGTACTAGAGTCGCTATCACTGGCTGTCGGCGCTGTGTTGGATACAAAACGATCCTGGGAAGACCTGATTGTGGATGTTGTACGTGTTGGTGGTGACACGGACACAAACGGAGCCATTGCCGGAGGGCTGGTGGCTGCGCGTGACGGGCTCGGTGCCATCCCGGCCGAGTGGCGGGCCAAGCTGCAGTTCCACGACGAGTTTACAAAACTGGTGGACCAGATTGCGGGTCAGGAAGAAGGTGGTGAACAGTAACCAACGCGAAAACGCGAAATGTATTGTGTATGTAACAAAGTCTACTCAATTTATGTCTCTTATGTATGTCTCTCATGCCTCTCCCACGACGTACCCGTCTGTGCCGTCGTCTGATCGTGTCACTTTCAAATGTGCCAAGTGTTCCTGAATACCATCCAGAATGCGTACATTGACTGGCATCACATCCAAGTTTTGTCGGACCATCTCCTGCTTCTCGGGTGACAGCCGTGCCACCACTTCTGCTGGTGGTCCATAGACATTCATGAATACATGCGCGCCGCATGTCGTGCAAAACGGGTGACCCATGAACCGCCGCGGCCCGAACTTGTAGTCTTGAGTGTGCTGCGCAGCGCCACGGACAACGACCTGCGCTTTCCGTGCGTAGGCCCCCAGCCAGGCATTTCGTGTGCAGATGCTGCAATTGTCCTCTTTGAGGGGTACGTCGGCCAAGGGCGCGAGGAGCTCGACAGCGACGGAGCCGCACAAGCAGGCGCCGGCGGTGGGTAACGGACCGGCGGAGGTATTGTCTGTCGTGCTGTCGGGTGCCTTGTCGTAATCAAACGGATCGATTTCTTGGATGGCTCTCAAGTTGACGAGTTTCTTCCCCACGGGCGGTCCCTTGACATGTGTTCCAAAGAGACCCGTTCCGCAGGCACCGCAAAACTCGTAGACTAACAGGCCGGAGCGGTAAACAGACAGTGGTGTGTCGTTGGCTGTCGCTGTTGTCGTAAGCGTGCCCTCCTCGACGGCATGCCAGATGCAGCCTTGCTTCGTGCAAGCGACACAAGTGCACGACACCGTAGGGATCAGTTTATCGGCAGAGGCTGTTCCGTCGGTCGTTGCATCATCTTCACCCTCGCCGCCGACCCGCAGCTCGAACCGATGCCGGCCGCAGTGGCAATTTCCGTGAAAAATCATCGTAGGGCCTGTCGTGCAAACGAAGTACGATGTACACTTTGAAGAAATGAGAAAGAAGATACAACACAGAAACCAACGTTGTCAGTATCGAGGGCGACCCCAACGAGGTTATCGCCATCCAAACGGTGTGTAGATCATCCAAGGGGTCATCCCCACGTTGCTGCGATTGCGGGGTACCAAACTGCGCCGCCCTGGCTGCCCTAACCGTGCAGGGAAGGTGGACTCTAATCCCAGGGCTATTTTTGACTACAAGTGTTGATAGGAAAAAGAAGAAAAAGTTTGGATAATTTTTCAGTTGAGAACATCAAGATACCAAAATGGGGATGTAAGCAAAATACTGACAGTGCAACAGACATCGACTGCCGTGATACGTGACGATGGCCTCTTTACATCCTAAATGTATTCAGCGGTCGTGACACTGTTTCTTTTTGTATCTCATCATATTGGTTACTATTGAACAAACAAAAACCCACCAAATAATTATTTAAGGACAGGTTCATGACCAAGAAATAAAAGCATCGTCAAATAATAAAGCCACAAAACAACTTCATGAAGAAGAACTCTTCGTATATAGAATGTGGCTCTATTCACACATAAAGCTGTCCACTCTGATTCGCTAGAGATGTTTTATAGTACTATCTTAGTTAATCACCTATAGTACGTATAGCAAAACATAAAAGGGCTTGTGTGCACATACATGTCGATGTCAGGAACATGCTTTCCATGTTCAGCAATTTTGTTATAACATAGATGATGCCTTTCTATTCGATCACGACAATTTTCAATCAAAATACTTTACGACGTACTTCGCTGCCAAATAATCCCGCTGACTCTTCGTTGCCGCTCCATTGACGCCGTCTTAATCCGGTGTACGGAGTAGGCCTGGCTCAGGGCAGGCGCAGGCCGTAGCCGCTGGGTGCTGAGCGCTGGGCGGTTCTTGCCGCAACATAAAAAAAGCGGGGCGCGTCAGCTGTTGAGACCGTCATTGCCATGTGCGTTGCTCTTTCGCCCCGTAATACGCCCCTCCTTGCAGTCCCTTTGCAGCTGCCTCTTTTGTACTCCGTACTCGTAGTAACCGTCCCATCGCACCTGCCTGCTTTCATCGTCCTCCTTCCGGCTTGACGACAACAAACGATCAAAGGAAGGAGACAGCACACATCCCTCCTGTCAGCCCCTTTTTCTCCTGGCACCGCAGAAAAGGTGGCTTCCTTTTGGCGAAACCGCCTCTTCCAGCGCGGTGCTCGAGCCGTCCGCGCACCGGTGCCCTGGAAGCACCCTCACGCCCCGACCCGACGAAGACCTCCGACAACGACGTCGACGACACAATCAGCTGTTTCGACAGTCCCCTCCACAACCGACAACCCTCCCTCCTCTCCCTCTTCTGTCCTCGACCACCTCCGCCGCAGCAAGGCTTCTTTTCTTGCCGGCTACCGCACCGCCCGCAGCTCGGCCGCTCTTGGCCCGCCGCCACGCATCCCGCTCCGCGAACGCTACGTCCGTTTCCGTCTCGAGACCGTTCCTCGCTACCGCCAGCGTGCCCACATCCGCCTCTACCGGTTCCTCGTCGACCGTGCTGCCAGGAGGAGGGAAAAGCGCGAGCAACAGTTGACGCTCCGACTGCTTCCCCTCGCCATGCAAAACAACTCGTACAGCGACAGCGGCCCCGAACGCGGCAGCCGCCGCCGCCGGTTTGCCGCTATGGCCAACAATGTCTACCGCGCCGGCGTGGCTGCGGCCAGCGAGATTCGTGACCAGTACAACAATTCGCGGGTAGAAGGCGCCTCGGCGAACAGCGACTATGAAGAAGATCGGCCGCCCAGCATCCCCGGAGCGTTCCCCGATGTGGCTTTCGCGACGGGGGGCGATGCCCAGATGGTGTTGTTCCCGATGTATGCCAAACGGCATGTGCGCAAGTACGGGCCGAAGCAACATGCGGCAGCACAGCGATACGAGCGCGAGCGGTATGGAGGAGGATACGACCGGGACAACCGCGACGACGATTCGGACTCGTCCAACGACAACAGCAACCGAATGAATGTTGGCAGGCACCCCGATGCGGCGCCCAACTGGCACCAAGAGTTTGCGCGGCTGGAAGACGAAAAGGCCGTTGTGGACGTCAATGTGCATGGCTGGCTGTACCTGGCGAACCGCGGGCCTTTGACACGCAAGAACCGTCTCCTGATCGGTCTGGCCCGACGTTTGAGCGGTGTCCCTGCACCGAACCAGTGGGCACCGGTTGCTGGTGGTGCCGAGGCAAATGTGGCCGTTGCAGCACCCGGTTCGGGTGTTGCGCCCGGTGAAGATTTGCGCGAGGCACAAAAGATTATGCGTGCCGCCGAGGCCATTGAGCGCCGCGGGCAAGGTGAGAAGGAAGTCGCCAACCGCGGCCAGTACAGCGAGGACCCGGAGACGGCCGCCAGCTACGACGACGATAGCAGCTCGGACGATGCGGCAGGCCGGCACAGACCACCAAAGTCGGCGTTTCCTCCACCACCCGGCCCGGGCAAGCTGACGCCTAAATCGTCTTGGTCCACAACCGGTTCGGGTGCCGCTGGTCTTGAGATGACCGAGGCCGAGCTGATGGCCGCCAACACAAACTTACTTGCCCGTATCGGTCCCTTCTTGACAACACCCGTCGTCAGCCAACCCGTCACTCTCTTTTTCTACAATGAAACACAGTCACAGTCACGTACTGTCACCACCTCCGACGCCGGCCACTTCTCGGCCTGTGCCGCCCTCGACTTTGTCCCGACCCGCGTGCGCGTGCTCGTGTCCAGTAGCAACGGCATCAGCTCGTCAAGTGGTGCTGACCGCGGCGCCGTCCCCGCCAGCGTTAGCGAGACTGCCCTCGTCAACAGTCTGACAGAGCCTCTGTCCACTGTCGCGCCCATTGATTTTGTCGAGGACCGCGGCGTCAGCCTCATCAGCGACATTGATGATACCATCAAAGCCTCCAACGTTTCCCTTGGTACACGCGAGATCTTCCGCAGCACATTCGTGAAAGCACTGGACGAGATGGCTGTCGAAGGCGCCCGTGAGTGGTACTCGGCACTGCACCAGCTCGGTGTGCAGTTCCACTACTGCTCAAACAGTCCCTGGCAGCTGTTCCCGATGCTGACGACGTTCTTCAAGCTGGCCGGCCTGCCGAGAGGTCCCTTGCACCTCAAGCAGTACAGCGGTATGCTCCAGGGTATCTTTGAGCCCGTGGCGGAGCGGAAGCGAGGCACTCTCGAAAAGATTTTGAGAGACTTCCCGCACCGCCAGTTCTTGTTGGTCGGTGACAGCGGCGAGGCCGATCTCGAAGTCTATACTGATTTGGTCTTGGCTCACCCGGGCCGTGTTCTCGCCATTTTCATCCGCGACGTCACAACACCTGAACAGCCGGGCTACTTTGATGCCACAAGGACCCCAGGAGGCACCAACTCTGGCTCTGGGTCTACTCCAAACGCAAACAATGCAGCCCGCCGCCCGGCCCTGCCTCCACGCATGGCCACAGCACCGCCCAAACCCGAACCCGAGGGTCCTGTCATGGGCTCCCTGATTGACTTTGACGACATTGCCGACAGCGGTCCCTCTTCGTCGTCCATCAATGTCGGTGCCGGCGGAGGTCTCCCTTCTACCATCCCCCCTCTCTCCACAAATTCTTCCTCGACCTCAGTCAACACTACCAGTGGTTCCGGCGGTGGCAGTGGAAGAAAACCACTACCGCCACCACGGCCGTCCAAGCCGCTGGCTCTGCGGAGCTCCATGGCTGCGTCTGCGTCGGCCACTGCTTCAGTCTCCTCACAAACACCTTCCCCGACAACAAGCGCCCCCTCTTCTCGTCTTGTGCCGCCACCGCCGCCGCCGCCGCGCAAAGCGGTCGGGTCGGCGTCAAGCACAGCCAACAACAGCGGACGCAGTAGTCCCAGAGTGGCTTCGGATGCAGACGAGTTGCCACCGCCACCTCCGCCACGGCGCGTGCAGACGGGAGACCGCAGCACTGAGCCTGTCTATGACCGCCCTGACCGGCCGGCGCAACAACAGCAGTCCCTCCCACCCAACAAAAAGGTCGACATGTGGCGGCGTCGGCTGGCGCATGCACAGGACGTGCTAGCACCGCAGGGGGTGGCCCTGTATACATGGCGACGGGGACAGGATGTGGCCGTCGAGGCCATTGGCATTGTCAAGCAGGCCATGAAGGAGCATGGTCTGTAGTGGGGGAACCGTCTACGATTGAATGTATCATTGTCTCTCTTATCTCTCTTCTTCTGGCTTATTTTTTTTCTCTCCTTCTGTTTTGTCTTCCGTCATTAGAAACAGCCTAGCAAAAAAGCAAAGCGTCGTTCCCTCTCATCACTCTTCTCAATATGCCTGTGACAGTGAAGTTGTGGTTAACAGAATGAGATGTTTTGAACGCCAATATCTATGAAAAACAAACAACAATGACAGATGCAATATGGTAGAATAAATACAAAATTAGACAACCTCATCGCCCACCGACTATGTCTTACCGCCACGGCCGCCACGGCCACCACGGCCACCACGGCCACCGCCACGACCGCGCGCACCACCACGCGCACCACCACGGCCACCAGATGCGCCGCCACGACGAGCTCCCATGGCAGGCTTGACCACACGGGCAGCCGCAGGCTTAGCGGCCGCAGCAGGTTTCGCCGCGGGTTTCGCTGACGGCTTACCCGCCGCCGGCTTGCTACCGGGCTTACCCAGCGCTTTCTTCTCCTGCTTCAGCTTCTTGCCGCCCATGCCGGCCAGCCGGTCTGCCTTGTTGTCCAGCTTCTTCATGTCCTTGTTGCTCAGCTTGCCGCCCAGGCGCTTGGTCTTGAGCTTCTCGCGCAGCTTTTCGACACTCTCCTGCTTCTTTTCCTCGGAGACATTGGCGCCCGCACTCCCTGTGCGCCGCAGCGCCGCCTTCTTGGCCTCCTTTTCACGGGGGGTCTCGAACCATGTCTTTTTGGGCCGAGCGAGAATCTCGTCCTTGTGTTTCAGCAGGTTCTCGCCGCGCGTCACCTCCATCTCCGCCATGGCAATCTTGCGCGCCTCGCGCTCCTCCTCGATAATGTCGGCAATGTCGTCTTCCAAATCGTCAATCTTGGCCTGCCAGGCGTCGGCGGCCGCAGGGTCGACGGACCGGCTCTTGATGACGAATTTGGTGGAGGACTTGGTGCCGCCCTCGCCGGCTTCGCCTTTGCGCATGGCTTTGGTGGCGGAGCGCACAAACTTGCGGTCGGCTTCCGCGACCAGCGTGACGGCAACACCGCGATGGCCCGCACGGGCGGTGCGACCGATACGGTGGATGTAGTCGTCCAGGTTCTTGGGCACTTCATAGTTGATGACGGTCTGGACGCCCTTAATATCGAGACCACGCGAAGCCAGATCGGAGGCCAGCAAGAACGACACGGCGCCCTTGCGGAAGGACTCCAGAGCAGCGGAGCGCTCGGCCTGCTTGATGTTACCGTGCAGCTCTTCACACGTGAGCCCCAGCAGACCAAAGACGACGCGCGCCTCGTGAATGTAGCGCTTCTCGCGGAAGAAAATAATGGTGTGGTCGCGGTACAGTGTTGTACACAGGTGCAGCAGGTAGCCCAGGCGCGAGTCTTCACGGCCCTGGCGCAGACGCACAAACTCCTGGACGAGGGTGCCGGCTGTGCGCGAGTTGCCGTCGGCGACAACCCGCACAGGCCGCAACATGCCCACGCGGATCAGATCGTCGACAGGCGCCGTCATGGTGGCCGAGAACAGCATCGTCTGGCGCGAGCGCGGCAAGAACTTGACAATCTCGTTGAGCTCGTCGGCGAAACCGTCCTGCAGCATACGATCGGCCTCGTCCAGAACCAGAATCTCGGTGGCGTCGACAGCGAAGCCGGCCGTGTTGCGCATGTGGTCAATAAATCGACCGGGTGTACCAATGACAATATCGGGGCGAGCACGCAGCTTGGGCTCGGTAGCCTTGAACGGCGTGCCACCGACAGCCAGGACCATTGTAATCGAGGTAAACTGGGCCAGCTTGACGGCGACGGCGTGACACTGCACGGCCAACTCGCGCGTGGGCGTCAGGATGACGACACGCGTCTTGGGGACCTTGCTGGGGCGGTACAGCAGACGTTCCAGGATGGGCAGCAGGAAAGCAGCCGTCTTACCCGAACCAGTCACAGCCTGGCCGACGACATCCTTGCCGCCAACGGCAAAGGGCATCGTCTTGGCCTGGATCTTGGTCGGGCGGTGGAAGCCGGCGGCGGCGACAGCGCGCAGGATGGGCCGCGAGAAGATGCGCATCGACTCAAAGGTGGGCACAGAGGCCAGCGAGTTGCCGTCCTCGCCTTCTTCGTCCGAGTCGGCGTCTCCTCCCTTCTTGCCCTTCTTGCCCTTCTCGCCCTTCTTGCCCTTCTTTGCTTTCAGCTTCTCCTTCTCGCCGTCTGCAAAAAAGGCCTTTTGGCGTGCCGACTCTTCGGCATCCTCGTCGCTGGATGCGTCGCTGTCAACATCGTTGTCGTGATCGTCGGGGTGGCCAATGGGAGTAGCGACCGAGTCGTTGTCAGAGGCGGCCTCGTCGTCCGAGTCGGCGCCTTCGTCATCGTCCTCATTCTCAGCGTTCTCGTCGTCGTCGCTGCCTACAACGGCCTCGCCGTCAACCTCCTCCTCATCAGAG
This sequence comes from Sporothrix euskadiensis, assembly GCA_019925375.1. NCBI lineage: Eukaryota > Fungi > Ascomycota > Sordariomycetes > Ophiostomatales > Ophiostomataceae > Sporothrix > Sporothrix euskadiensis. Next base: position 235,313 of record JADHKQ010000010.1, on the reverse strand, counting down.
TCGGCGCCCATGCCGAAACCGTCGTCGGCAAGCAGCTCGTCGTCGTCGAGATTAATGTCCTCGTCCTCGAAGCCGGAGCCTGGGCCTGAGCCCTCGGCCTCTTCCTCGTCTTCGTCGCCAAAGACTTCTTCTTCTTCTTCCTCCTCCCCCTCCTCCTCATCCTCGCTCTCCGCGGCCTTGGCCTTCTTGCCAGCCTTGCCGTTCGTCTTCTTCTCCTTCTTGCCGTCCTTCTTGCCCTCGCCCGCCTCGGCCTCCCGCTTCTCCCGCTTCCGCTGGATTATCGCGCCCAGATCCACAATCCGCTCTGCGCCAATCCACTCCATGTCCGTCTTTGTCTGCTCGTCATCCTCCGCGTCGGCAGCACCGCCACCCAGTCCGCCGAAACCGAAATCGTCGCCGTCCCACACAAAGTCGGGGTTCATGTGCTGCCGCTTGTGGGCCGGCAGACCCTCGTCTTCGCTATCCGACTGCTCGTCCGAAATGTCTTCGTCATCTTCGATTGTGCGCCCGTAGAAGGGCTCGGCCTTTCTTTTGGAAGGCATGCCGGCGGCGGATGTGGAATGTGAAGGGTGCGGAGGGTATGTCGTGGGACATGTGGTAGAGAAGTTGTCCTTCGTTGTATACCTTTCCCGCTAAGAAAAATTGGCACAAGTTCAAATGGGTGAAGCTCTCGAAACTTTTTTTTCTGCCGTACAAAATCATTGGGCGGTGAGCGCCAACAACCAACAGAATCCAGGTACTCGGGTGCATTGGCTCCACTTTTTTATCGCCGACACCAATTGCACCAAAAAAGGTCAACAACGGTCAACAATGATAACGTGTGATCAGTGCTCACTGAGTTTGCCTCTCTGCTGGTTAAATCGACTAGTTATATTGTATTTAAGTACTGTGAAGGTTCTTTTACTTTTTTCGTTTTTATGTTGCATGTTCTTTACATGTAATTTTTTTTTTTTTTTTGTTATTATGTGTAAAGGGTTTTCTGGAATGAAAAAAAAAAAACAAATTGAAATCTCACGAAACGTATACAATCCAGACCATAAAGATAACAAGAAGCTGAACCCTGATCTAACTTTATTTGACATTAACATTAATAAGAACATATCCCATCGATTTATTATTCAACTGTGATATCATTTGAGCTACATGGAGTATCTTGGCCGCTTTTCACAGCGGAATGTGGAATGCAAAAGCGGTGGACTTGACACATTCCAACGTTTTTATCACGCACCATTCCTGCGGCAAGTAAACAATATGGGGAACACAAGTGGTTGAGAACTCAAATATATAAGTGAGAGGGTAGTATGTACGCCGGAGAACTATGGCAAGAAACCTGGACCATCCAAATGCAACAAACTTTTTTCTTTTTGACACACATTCTAGGGGTATCTGGGAAGTGATGGAGAGATGGGAAGATGAGAAAACGCGGCAAAATTCGACAAATAAACCAAATGGGAGTGAAGCTGCGCTGTCATACATGAAAATCAGAGAAACAACAAAACGACTATCGAAATCAAAAGACGCTTTCCAACACCGGCTGACAAAAAGACAAAAAAACACAAGACACAAGACAAAACACAAAACGACTTTTAACATCCACCACACCTCAGCAACGTCAACACGAAATCCAACAACCCACCGCACACGACTATGCCCATCCCAGCATCTCGAGCGTCGTGCGCACATCTGTGTTGCTGAGGGCGGCCACGCCCAGAGACCGCACCTGCGTTCCCTTGCGCAGCCGCTGCAGGCCCATGGACACCTTCCAGGCCTCTTCCTGGTCGAGCACAAACAGGAAACGCTTGCCCTCCTGGTCGCGCACGGTGGCGCGCAGAAGGTGCAGCCCTTTTGTCTTGAACTCGCCATTCTGTGCATATTTAGTACCGGTTCGGTTTGAAGTCGAATGAGTCGCAGAAGAACCAGAAGCAGACGCAGAATCATCAAAAGCAGAAGGAAGAACAGTCTCGCACAACCCCAGGCCGCACAGCGCCTTACACTCGCGCAGCATGTCGGCGAGATAGGCGTCGGCGTTGTCATCCGTCAGCGGCCGCGGCTCGCCGCGCACACCGCTGGCGCCCGAGAACGCTTTCCGCCACGCCGCACGCGGCAGGAATGTGGCGCCGCCATTGGCAGCCGAGGGCTTGGTCGGGGGACTTTCGGTGGCAGAATTCGCAAGAGCAATCGCATGTGCGGGGCACCATACCTCTACCAGCTTCAGGGTCCACGCTTTCACGTCCCATTCGCGCTGGGGGACGCCGCGGACATCGTCGTCAATAAACAGGCCCTCGGTCGTAATGCGCAGGATGAGCCCGTCTGTGACGGAGCCCACGCCCGAGAGCAGCTGCGATGATGGTGTCTTGGCGAACTGGTTCAAGAAGCCGTACACGGCACGGATGACAATCTTGTCCGGGTCGTTGGTTGTGTACGGCTGCCGCATCGAGGGCGGCGGAGACGTGTGCGCGGTGGAATGCGACGGCGCCCAGGAGGATTCGGACAGATCGGAGATGGACTTCTTGCGTGCCGGCTGTGGCCGCTTCGGCTTGTCGTACGGCCGGTACGAATAGGTCTCTTCTTCGTCCTGCACGTGAGCTTGCTTGGATGGTCCGGCCGAGGAGGGGGCGGCGGCAGGCTTCCGAGGGGATGTACCTGTGCCGCCGCCATAAGAGGACTGAGCACCAGTCGTGGGTGGCGGGGCCGAACGGGGTGCCTGAGCCTGTGGTCCACCAGGTGAAGAAGTGGGCGCAACAGACGGAGGCACCGGTGGCCTGCCGTTGGGCCAAGGGTTGGTGCGCTCGCCCACAGCCGAGAAGGCGTAGGAACTGCCCTTTCGGTTGATGCGGTCGAGCTCCTTTTGGCGCTCTTCTTCCTCTTTGGCCTTCCTGATCTTTTCCTTTTCGGCGAGCTCACGTGCAGCACGCTCAATCTTTTCTCGAATCTCGTTTGCACGTGCTTCGTTTTGTGCCTTTTCACGCTGTTCCTTCTCGCGTTGTTCCTTTTCAATCTTCGCACGGAGTTCCTTTTCGATACGTTCTCTCTGCTCTTTGAGCTCTTTTTCGCGATTCTCTCGTTCGGTTCGTTCGCGCATCTCCCGTTCGCGTTTCTCTTTGAGCTCGCGCTCACGTCGTTCTTTCTCTTCGCGTTCGCGGCGGTCTCGTGCCTCGCGTTCTCGTGCTTCTCGTTCACGAATTTCGCGGAGTTTGGCGGCAGTCTCTTCTCGTCTTTTCTTCTCGGCTTCGGCCGCTTTTCGTTCTTCCTCTTTTCGCCGAGTCTCCTCTCGCGCCTTCTGCCATGCTCCCTTGGCGGACTCCGCTCTGGGTGTGGTCGGTGCCGGTTTTGGTGGTGGGGCTTGTCGTTGGTAGTTTTGCTGTTGGCTCTGCGACCACGACGGCTTCGGCTGCTCCTGATATTGTGGTTGCGGGGCAGCCCGTGGAGGAGGTGGTTGAGGTTGTGCTGGAGGCGGATCGGGAGTTGGAGGCGGCGGCGGCTGAGGAGGTGGTTGTGGTGGTGCTTGCTGCGGAGGAGGTTGCGGAGGTGGTTGAGGAGGAGGCGGTTGCGGTGGTGGCTGCGGTGGTGGCTGCGGTGGTGGTTGCGGAGGTGGTTGTGGCGGCGGTGCCTGTTTGGGTTGTTCAGGCTCGGGCTCTTGTGGTGGAGGAGCTTGGTGCGGCGGTGGTGCAGAGTTGTAGCTGTGCTGATGTGCGCCGTGAGCTCCGTGGCCACTTTCGTGACTGCGTTGATAGTCACCTCCGTTGCCACCTGCACCAGCGCCTTGTCCTGGCGAACCAGGCCCAGCACCGGGCGAGCCAGCTCGAGATTGGCCTCGACTGCCATTGGCACTGCCAGCGCCATTATTACCGCCATTGCCACCTCGATTCGAGTTGGGCCCATCGTGTTGTATACGGCCCAACGACCAAGCCCCCAAACCGACGGCGATGACCAGCATTACCATGCCTACATTGCCCATGCCTTGGAAGTTGGCCCACCAAACCCGGAAAGCAGGTGCCATGCTGTTGCCGAGAGCGACGACAGCAAGGGCACTTGCAAAGCCGGCAACAAAGCTGTTGATATTGGGCCGCATGGAAGGGAGGTATATGAAGCCGGAACCGGCCGAGTGTTCTGGGATGACAAAGATGTCGTAGTTGCCGGCTGGTAGTCCACCACTGCCGCCTCCTGCGCTGCTCCCGCCCGTTGTCTTGGGCGCCTCGCCATGAGGCGGAGGCGGGGGCGGAGCGCTCATTCTTGGGTTTGACGGTGCAGCCGATCCAGGGTGTTGGCTGCTGGACGGGGTGCCCGACGGCGGTGATTTGGAGTGTAAACAAGATTCTTGACTAGGTCAAGATGACGCCGAGAGAGTTGACAATGAACTTGTGAGGCTTTCGTCAAAGAACAAGCTGTTCGTTTGCGAAAGAGAGTTTGTTACTCGGTTTGGAGAAGAAAATAAGAAAATATGGAACGAGAGGTTCGAGAAGCCGCAGTTGAGTGAGCACGGGAAGAGAAGAGGAGGAGAGAGGACAGAGTCGAGGAACGCAAATCTAAAAGGTGTCTATGGTTTGGTCATGCAAAGAGACGGCGAAAGCTCGACGTGAGGTCGTGACGGGTCGTGAGAGATAGATCGAGTGATCGAGAGAGTGAAAGCGATGCAAACTATCGAGGGAAAAAAGAGGCGTTAGCTTTGGCATTCTACTTTTGTTTGGTCTCACAACAGCAAGGCACCAGATGCAGGCCCGCAACCTGGCCTCGTTCTGCCAACCGTGCCATGCCGGCGCACAACATCGAGACAGTCTCGGCCAGATTGAAGGACGTCGAATTTTGAAAGTCATAGAGGGAAAAGAAAAAGTACTCACGCAACGTGGAGGAACGCCAGGCACCGGTGGAAATGCGCGAAGAAGAAGTAAGATCAATGTGAGAAAGAAAAGAAGCATTCAAGGTCAACAGGCAGCAGCAGTAGCAAAAAAAGAACAAGACGAAACTGTGCTGGTCTGGGGGTAAGGATTAAAAGATGAGTATCAAAAGGACGAAGGGGTGAAAAAGCAAGAAAAGATCGCTAACGAGTATGTGTTTTTGGTATGTCGAGATCTAGAAAGAGAGGAAACAAAGGAAAACGAGGAGTCGAGGAGTCAGTATTGAAAGACCAGGAGAACGGAGAACGTTCGAGAGATGTGGCTCAGGAGAGAGCAGGAGACCACACAAAGGAGAAGGGTAGCCACGGAGGCAGCGGAGACGAAAAAGGAAAACAATGTGGATGGGGAGCGGGTCAAGGACAGAGGACAACGGGGGGTCAAGTGAAGGTCACGAAGGACGACAACGATCCTGACAACGACACTGACAACGACGTCGACAACTTGGCGGCCCTGTCCTGTCGAATGGGGATTGAGGGTCTTGGGCTGCACTTACTATTGGAGAATCGCTGGCATAGTGAGACGTACCTCTGCTCGTGAGCCAGTCTGCATTGTTCTCGGGGGCGTGTGCAGTTGAATTCGGTCGTGTCGAGAGACGACGGTACGAATAGGAGACGACGAGGATGGGTGACGAGGGTGACGAGGGTGACGAAGATGGCGACGTTGACAAGAGAGGAAGAAAGAGGGTCAGATCGTCTTCTTTCTTCTTGTGGTCGCTTCGTTCGGACTGGGTCGTTGGGCGAGAAACGGTGGGAAATCTGCGAATGGAGTCGAGACGGAGGACGAGGAAGGAAAAAAGAGGACCACCTTACCTTGTGGGCTGTTTTCTCTGCGGTTGCGGTTGCGAGGGCGAGAAAAAAAAAGGATTGAAAAGAGAGAAAGTGGAGGAGGGGACAAAACAGGCACGAAAGCCAAGATAATTGAGTGAAGTCGGGCCAGGGTTGTTGGCAACGATTAGGGAAGGAACGACAAGGGGCGTGTGATTGTCCTGCAGAAAGTGAAAGTACGGATGTCAGTTGTTCGTCGAGAGGAAGGTGCGAAATGCAAAAGACGATGCAGCGGAAGGTGCGACTCGATGCACGATAAGCTGGGAGCTCTTTCGCTCTTTCGCTCTCTCGCTCTTTCCTGGCTTTTGCTTTGTCGTTGTCGCTTTGTTACTTCCTTCCTCTTTTTCTCGTGTGTTTTGCATTGTTTACTTTTGTGGTGGGCTTTTTCGACAAATAGGCTGCGTCTGTTGCCTTGTCGGCTCTCTTTGCGGCAAGGCACATGGGAAGCAAGCGGGGCGCGCTAGTCACGGGTTTGCGCGTAGCGGACGTTTTCTTCTACGAGCGTACGTCGTGCGGAGTACTATTGAGCGGTTTAGGTGGTGCGTCGGGGGCTGTCAGGCTGGGCAAGAGGCTGCTAACAAAAGGGAGAAAAGGGGCGCTGAAACGGCGCTAGTGCCGAGTGTCAAGGCGGGACCTTCCACTGACGGAGGGTGAATTGGGCAACAAAAGGACGGCGTCCAAGCATCCAAGGACCCTTATTTTCATAATTTAGTTGACTGGCATTCGCACAGTCTTCGCGACGCCGTTTATTGTCTATGCAAGGAATGAAAGTTTAAGTGCAAAGTACTTTAAGTTGACGTTTTGTATCCCGAGTATCAGACGACCATGGGCAAGGTAAGACGAGACGGAGAGAATATTGACGACTTGGTTGCGTCTTTGTTTGTCTTCACTTTTTGGCTGTCGACAATGTCTCTCTTTTGACTGCCGTCAAGCAAAAACTACGCAGTAAAACATACTTTTGTCTTCGGAAGCCGCTCCGTATTCCGTAGCCGCGCCCCTTTTATGACGGGTCGTTGTTGGGCAGCGGCGTTTTTGTTGCTGTGGCACGGGCTGTTGTGGAAAGAGACAGAAGAAGAAAAGAAGGTGAAGAAGAGGGGAGCTGTGTGAATAGCCGTGACCAGGGCCCGTATCCTGGCCGTAAAGTGGCTACGAAGTTGCTGCTGTGATAGTTGCCACGAGACCGCCTTGGTGCGTTGTGATTCGATTCAGTGTCAATGTCAGAGTGTGATGTTCTTGTCTTGCTGTCAATGTTGTCTGATTTCGTGGTTCTTCCCCTCTCTTTGTGCATCATGCAGAAGAACTAATGCGCGTCGCGACGATGCAAGACGCGGCGGTCAATATGACTGGTTGGAGCGGTCAAAAGTCAACAAGCGCCTGCAGAAAGTCTGCAGAAAAGTCAACAAACCTGTGCTGCAAGGTGAGCCGCGAACCAGATGTGGCAAGAAAAGCGCGAAAAACAAGAGAACAAGCGGTCAACGTCGGAAGGGAAACGAGAGTGAACTTGACGAAGAGGCAGAGTGTCAATGTTGAGTTGAGCACATTGTGAACTTTCAGGTGCCTCTGCTTGATGTCGTTTCTTGTCGTCCCGCCCTCAAATCAAGAGCCTGAAATTGGATGCAATCTCTACCGGCGGCTGTTTCCTCTTCACACCACCAACGGCACCCAGAAGCGACACGAGGAGACTGGAGAGAAAAAGAGATTGGCTACCGCCGACTCGATGAACATGACCGTGCCCAGGCCTGGGCAACCAAACGGCCAGTCGATTGAGTGGACAATGGCCTGCTGCAACCGCTTTGCAGGGGGTTGCAATTTGGCCAAGCCAGACTTTGAAGAGAGCTCCATGTAACTCGTTATGTCCAGTCAACTGGAACTTGGCAACAATTGTCTGTTTTGAGTCTCCGTTTTGTGTGAGCTTGATTTCAGTTTTTGGTTTTTAGTTTCAGTTTTCAGTTTTCTTTGCCTATCAATCCCTCTGCAACAAGGGTTTGTCCAAGATTCGACAAACTTTTGGGATTTCGGAGACAACGTGGTGACGCGCGCCAACCGCATATCATCGCCAGCGTTGCACTGGAGGAATTGGCCTTCTCGAAAGGAAAGAGAAGTCTTCCTTCTATTGTCTGTTCTCTTCTCTCTTCTGCACGCAATTTACCAGCAAGGCAGACGACGGAGTGAAATTGGTCCTCTCGTCTGCGCTAAAAAATATCAGACTCCACAGAAATCCCACCGTCAAAGTTGTCTTGTTGCTAGGCAACGGACGCGCTTTTGGTCACTTTCTCTAGAGATTCATGCAGGTCAGCACACTTTTTTGTTGTGCGGGACGCTCCTTTCCTCTTTTGACCCCACTCTGCCGGGATGCGAGCAGGAAACAAAGAACCTGACATCAGAATCAGAGCAGAAGAAGGCGAAAGAAAAGAAACAAGAACGTGACTTGTTTTGCAAGCCACTTTCAGGGCAATTTGTTGTCTCTCTGAGGAACCACCTGATCATCAAAAGCAAGACGGGGATCGAGAGAACGTGTCCGGTACTTGTTTCTTTTCTTCCCCTGCTCGTGCCGAAGCCGCTTCCCGTCGTGGCCGCCACTTGAGTCCCGTCAACAGTCAACAGTCAAGCCAACAGATGGGTGTCGGATGTTTGGCCGACGCCATGTTTTGTTTGTTGTTGACACTCTCTTCAAAATCCATTCACACCCGTTTCGGAGCAATAATGTGAATGTTCCGTAGCCAACGGCTGTCACTGTTCGGCTATCATGCAAGGTGCGGGCTCGCCCTTCTTCTGCCGCCCGCCATCCACCACCAAACCGTTCCACCCCCTTGCTTCGGCAGGTTCTAGACCAATGGTACGTACTTTCTTTGTTCTTATGGTAGGAGAAGCATTCTTTACCCCATATATTCAATATCTTGTGATTGCATACCACGGACATCCGTCCAGAGTATTCGACCCCGGAATTCAGAATATCAGAAATGGGTCTGTGCTGTAAAGTATATGATTCATCGACAATGAAAAACAATTAGTCATATCAAATGCAGATGTGCCGTGGGAAGACTTGACTTGTCAATATGTCTTTTATCGTTGCTTGTCTAAACAAGTGCCAACAGACCCGTCGGCTCGCACAGACGGTACGGTTGAGTCGGCAGGGACTGTCCTGTTGGGAACCTCATTCGAGTATCTCGCCGTCGAAGGTTGCTGTTCCCAGAGCAGCAAAAGGCCTGTTTTTGGTCAAGGAGGGCAAAGATAGAGTATGTGCATATGCAGGTCAGCCATCCCGTCCATCCTTTACGGCGCGTAGGCACAAGACATGAATGCGATGACATCCGTTACAATGTCTGACAGTAGAGAGAGAATGGTAAGAGCAGAAAAGTAGAATTGATATAGACCCTGCATAAATACACATGGGATGTTGTTGCTTGCTATGCCGGTCGAAAAGGAAAGAAAAAAAAAAGCCTCCAATATAAAACAGGTGCGATGGGAATCGTAATAAACCGATGAAACGAGACAAACATACCCGAGCAGAGCACCATAAATGGCGAGACATGAAAAAAACAAAAGTGCTTCGGAAATGTACAATCTTCAAGCTTTCTTCACCTTGTATTAGTTCAACCGCTTGATCCGGTCCTTGGCCACCTTCATCTTGCCGTGCACCCGGTCCGTGTCTTCGTTGAGCTGGTTCAGCATATCCGACTGCGCGTCGACCTCGTCCTTGATGGCTAGGCCCAGCATGCGCTGCCGCTCGACAATCTTGGCCAGCATAGCGACGTCCTGGTCCTGGTCGGCCATCTTTTGTTTCTGGAGCTGGACGACACCCGAGTTGTCGAGCTCGCGCGTTTGGTCGGTCTCGGGGAGCCGGGCGCCCAGTACGCGGCCGCCACCGAAAGCACGACCGTTCCCTCCATTTCCGGAAGACGCGGCAGCCCCAAACAACACAGCCTTATCGCCCGTTACGGGTGCAACCGAGCTGGCACTACTGGAGCTGCCCTCGCCATAGCTGGATCGTGCACTCGCAAGACTCGCGCTCAGCGTCTCCAAACCGTCCCGCTCGACACGCGCCGCCGCCAGCAAGTCGCGCCGTCGCCGCAGCTCACCCTCACCCAGCCGCTTGGACTCTTGGATGGCCTTGAGGCCTGTGGTGAGCGCTGTCAACAGGCTGCCTGTCTTGACGAGTTCGCGCTTGGCTGCAGCACCTGCTTCTGCTGCGCTAGATGAGACACCGCTGCCAGCGCCGGCTGTCAATGCTGCATCCCGCGCTCCCAGCTGGTTGCGAGCATCCCGTAGTGCATTCTTCATTTCTTTGTGGAGGTCAATCCATGTGCCTGGGTCACTCGCTGCGGCCGCATTGGCCGATGCCAGGCCGATGGCGGGTAGCCGGCTCTCTGCGGCACCATTGCCGTTCCCTGTTGCTTTCGCCAGAGGCGCAATCCCCTGGTTGCTGCGCCCCGACGCAGACGACGAGCCTGCCCCGCTCGTGCTTGGTAGGTTGAGAAAGGCGCGCCAGGCTGAGGTGTCGCGCCAGCGACGGTCGGGGCTCTCGGCAATGGCTCTCAGGTAGGCCTCGAGGCCGATGCGGCGGGTCTCGGTGAGTTCGGGCGAGGCAATGGTCGAGCGAAACCAGGATTTGCCCGGCAAGGGCGCAGGTGGCGCTTCGCCCACAAGGTTGGTGAGGGTGGCATGGAGGGCCGCAAACTCCGAGTAGCGTTTCTGGAACACATAGGACCGCAAAGGCAGTCGGAGGGTGATGTTATAGAGAGTGTAGGCCTTGTCGCCGCCGGACGCCCCGACGGGCGACGTAGTCGGGATGGAGATCTCGATAGGCGGCGCCATGGCGGGCGGGCAGTAGGTGGGTGGAGGCGTATCAGAGAGAGGAGAGGTAGATGTAGGATGTCGGATGTCGCGAGAAAGAGATAAACGCTGAGCGCGAAGATAACCAAGAGTCGAGAGGCACAGTCGTGAATCGAGCGAAGCGAGGACAAGTAAAGACAATGGCGAGGTTCTAGTATGAGGGTGTGTTGAGGGAAAGGCGGGAAAAGGGCATATCAGAAAAGAACGCAAGCTATTGTCGGGCACGGTCGAAAGAGTGAGTCGATACAAACAAAGAGCGCGGACGATCCGGGATGGAAGTGTGACGTCGATCGTCGATGATTGGCGATAGATTGAAGTCGATAAAGAGTCGTCGTCGGCTGGAAAAGAAGAGAGAAGGAGACTGGAAGGGTATCGAGAATGCGTGGATATCGAAAGCAAAGAGAACGGGAAATGTTCACGAGACTTGGATGAAGAGAAGAAGAGGAGTATGGGAGCCTTGGCCACAGCCTTTCGTCGGTGATGGAGAGAGAACCAGTCACCGGGGCCTCGATTCTGTTTCCAAAGACAGAGATAGTGGAGATTCAACTCTAGGCTTTCGGGGGGCCCTAGGCGTCTTATGCCTTGGGCAACTGGTTGCAAGCGGCTTAGCGCCCTGGAATAACAGGCGGCTAGACCGGGGTCCAGGGCCAAAATGTCAGAAGGTCTCAGCGGGTGAGACCCTTCGGACGCAGCAAAAGCAGCTCAAGGGAAAGCGCCAATAGCGCCTCAAAGCCGCTGACGAAATCCGCCACAGGCCGCAATCCAGCCTGTTCTGCACCAACAACAAACACAACGGACCGTGTGCATGACATCAGTGCCACTCAATTTCACTGCGTATCACGTGATGCTCATTGATCACGGAATCACCACATGAACGACAGAGGACATGGACCAACATCTTTGGAAACAATACCAGTGCCTGGCTTAGCTTGACTTGGTAAGGATATCGCCTTATCATTACTGGGTCATAGAGAGTACAGTATCGGAATACCGTTGCCTGCTGCATAATGTTGACGACGGCACGTCCCTCCTCCTCCCCCTGAAATCCGCCTCTCATCAAAACTTCCACCACCGGACTCTCCAAGGGTATGCTACCAAGAAGAAAATACCATTTGTGATACAGGACACCAAGGTATAGTAAAAATGAAATTCATCGCTCCTTTTTGCACCACCGCACACCGCACACCTCACACATCACACATCACACAAGCACCCGTCGACTGTTGTCCAGGTTCCCGGTCTCAGTTGCAGGCTCTTGTTTCTTTTTCCGATCGTCCGACGACTTGGCCTTGCGCGGTCTGGGCGATGTCTTGACCCCTTCCTTCGAAGCCTTGCGAGTCACCTAGAATGTCTCCTGGTCGTCCAGACCGGCCTCCTCGGCAGGGATCTCGAAACCCTCCTCGGTCGAGTACAGGATCGTCTGGATGTGCTTGACGAGACCGTCCTCCTGCTTCTCGAGCTCCGGGTCCTCCTCGACGGCCTGCTGGATCAACAGCTCAATGTCGCGGAGCTTGCTAAAGTAAAAGTCGCGCTCGCGCTCAAGGCCAACGACGGTCTCCTTGAGTGTATTGTTCTCCTGCTGCAGAGCAGCCGAGCCGGGGCCGCCGCCAGCCGCCTTGCCGAGCCGGGGTCCTGACGTGGGCGTCGTGCCTCGCCGAACGGCACCCGTAGAGACGGGCGCGCGTGCACCACCGCCAGTCGAAACAGGTGCGCCCTTCCGCCGCGCGACGGCATCGTAGTCGCCGCCGGGGTAGTGCTGGTCCCAGTAGCGCTTGGACCACTGCAGGAACTCGAGGTTGTCCTGCATCTTGCACTTGACGAGGGCCTGGACGGGGATGAGGCGGTCGACCTGGTGCTTCTGGAAGCAGCCTGCGGACGAGGTGATTAGCTGTGTTCTTGTTGTCGTCTTCTTGTTCTCAGTTTCTGTCTTCATCCTCCCCGCTGTACATACTTTGTAAGACCTTGAAGTTTTGTATGTAGGCATATTCCGTGTTGACGTTAAACTTGACGCGGGACATGGGGATATCGAGGAAGATGCTGTCGAAGACCTGGCACAGCGCGGCTCTGTGACGCGTTAAAAGGTGAGACGCTGACGAGTATGGTTTGTATCTGCCACCGGGGGACTTACCCTGTACCGCACTGCTCGACCTTTGTGACGTTGAGCTGCAGGAGGCTGTTCAGCCATTGCACGAGTTCCTGTCTGTGAGATGTGGTCTGTGGTCAGCTGAGCTGTTCAGACGCCACCATATGTACACCGTGTGTACGCCATTATATCACGCGTCTTTTGTATGTCGTGTCGGATCCTAGATTGGCATCGGACGCGACGGACGACGCGCCGAGGCACGGCTCAACGCTCCAACGTGTCTGCTCGGGACTCGGAAGCTGGCGCCGAAACGCGGTGTAGAAGAGGAGTGTCGGGCGTCGGGTCGTGTCGTACCTTGATTCGCCCATCTTTGCGGCTGGAAGCGTGACAAAAGAAAGCAAAAAGAATAGAAAGAAGGATTTCGGTATATGTCGTGATGTCGTAGAGCGCGAAAGCGAAAAACGCTGAAGATGACGCAAGTGACGTTAAAAAGGGGGGTATGTAGAAGGGTGGAAAGGGTGTGTGTCGTGAAGAAGGGCGGAGAAAAGAGGGGATATCGTCCGTCGACTCGGGGTGGTTATTCAGACAAAAGAAGAGGGAGATGTCGAGATAATCTCGTTGTTGAGTGTGTATGCTCAAAGGCAGTGGCAGTTGCAATGTTCAAAACGGCAAGAGGCAGGCACGAGAAAAAATAATAGCGAAAAGAAGTCCACCTTGACCGGGTGGTTTCCCGTTTCCACCTTTCCCAGGCAATCGAATTTCCAACATCGGCCCCATCCAAGCCAATCAACAAAACAAGCCAGCTCAACCCAAAGAGTGGGGTTGAGCCCCCCTTGCTCTTGGGTGCTGGTCGTTCTTTCCCCTGGAGCGGGTGGCCGACGCCAGCGCCAGGGGCTGTTTTCCAGGGCAGTTTTGTTTTTATTTATTTATTTCTGACAGCCCCGTCGCCCCTGCAACAAGTGTCCCCCTCGGTGCCCCTCCATGAACTGGTCCGTGCGTATGTTCTCGTGCAAAGTCACGTGTAGTCAAAGACAACTGCTTCACCAAGCTCTGTTACAGGGCATCGTCTCGCTAACCTTCACGTACTGATCTTACTTCTTGCCTCTACACGTTGCGATGTATCGGCGTGTGCTCCGTAGGGCCCATCTCTGTGAATTTTCTTCTTCTTTTTTTTTTTTTTTTTTTTTTTTCATGAACTATGCTTTCTTTATTTTTTATTTTTTATTTTTTCGACTATCTGTTCTATCAAAGTGGGAATATGTTGTGAGTTGAAGCCGAACCAAAAGAGAGCATGAGGCACAGGGCAGTAATACCTGGCGAGATCCCCATGTTTCTTCCGAGTTGATCAAGACAGCCACCTACATGTAACATGTTTGAAACCAGCAAAAACTTCATCCAATACTAAAGAGTTTATGAGATTTATCTTATATCCGATATTTACTAACGAGCAAGCCGTCTGCGGGTGACGCTGCCAGTGTACTAGCTAGAGAAGAGGCTCCTGACTCGAAGGATCTGGCTGTAGCTTAGCCTTGTGAGTTATTAGATGACATTTAGACTTGGATGGAAATCTTTCTGTTGGGTCTCATATTTGCTTTTGGCGAGATGGACCGACGTTTTGTGTGTTCAAATATACCTGTCCAAGGTACCATGGAACACATGCCGCAAGCTTGGTAGCAAACACACAAACACAGCCACATACAATTACACGTGCTTGTATGATGGAACGACAATAAGTGTAGCCATTCATTGTACACGATTGCACAGGTCGCCGAGCCTCACAATATTGTAAAAGTCATATTACTGCATGATGTTAGCCCTTCGCCTTGTCCTCGGATGTCTGTTCTGGCTGAAATATTGTTTCTACGCTGCACGATTTCTCTACACAAATCATTGATATGATAAGCTTCATCTTGTAATTCTGCCCATGACTGCATGCTCTACGTTTCTCCAGCTTTATAGCCTCCTTTGGCTGCCCCTTTTGTCATCGTGCTTGTGTTGTCCCTGTCATCGACCTGAGCACTCACAGTTGTGGGTACTCCCAAAACGGCAGTTTAACCCCGGCTAAGCCTATTCGGGAACATAAAGTCCGTTTTCCCAATGGGGCAGCCATTGGTGGTGTAACATGATTGGCTCAGACAGAACGACATTCACCTCCTTCCTCGAAAGATGCACCTGCCACTGACAAACGGTCGATTACTGCTTTGACAAATTGGGGAGGAAGGTGCAGCCGTGAAGTTGCTTGTCGCGCCTTCTTTATTCTCCCCATGACTCTTCATGCCCGCACAGCGCGTCGTTCGAATGGGGGAAATGGTTTCCCCTCTGATGATTTGCTGAGAAAAGCAACTTCCGTCTGCTTCCTCATGATGCACCGTGCCTGCAGGCCCCCAGTCCATCTCCTTTATATTTGATACTTATGTCGAAGCTGAGTGTCTCCATTTCCAATAAACCAGACAGCGTCACTCTTCTTCGACATCCTCCTCACATCTTTTATATCTCTTTGCTTCCGCCACATCTCCGACGCCTTGCATATTCACCAAAACCACAATCATCCAAGCTATCAAAACCCACTCCCGAGGGAAAGTTCTTTTTCTTCTGCCTATCTTCGACTCTTCCAACTCCGGCATTCATCTCAAACCCACCTCTACATCCTACCACAACTCGAGTTACGCCAGATCTCCAACAATGGCATCTCCTCACGGATCATTCCTCGCTAAGGACGGGGATATGGAGGCCAACGCTGTGAACATTCCCTCACCGGCACGCCTGTCTGGCGCTGATGCTTCCGGTGCCGATAGCATCGGTGAAAAGGACAAGCCAGTCGCCGTACCCGTCGGTGCCCCCGTTGCTGCACCTTCTGCACCTCCGCCGCCGCCCAACGGTGGCGCCCGCGCATGGCTGCAGGTTCTCGGTGCCTTCTTCCTCAACTTCAATACCTGGGGCATCGTCAACTCTTACGGTGTCTTCCAGTCCTACTACTCGACCGGCCTCCTGGCCTCGTCCACCGAGTCGGCCATTTCGTGGATCGGCAGTATCCAGGCATTCCTGATGCTGGTGATTGCCGTCCTGTGCGGTCGTGCTCTGGACGCCGGCTACTTTTACACAGACATTATCATCGGTACCTTTCTCGAGGTCTTTGGTACCATGATGACGTCCATCTGCAAGGAGTACTGGCAGGTCTTTCTGGCCCAGGGTGTTGTCGTCGGCATCGGTGCCGGTATGGTCTTTATTCCTGGTGTCGCTATTGTGGGCACCTACTTTTCAACGCGGCGCACCACTGCCATTGGCATCGCCGCCACAGGCTCCTGCATTGGCGGTATTATCTACCCCATTGCCCTGCGCCGCCTGATTATCTCGATTGGCTTCGGCTGGGCTGTCCGTGTCATGGGCTTTCTGATGCTCGCTACCCTCATCATTGCCATTGCCGTCATGAAACCCCGCCTGCCGCCGCGCAAGTCTGGCCCGCTCATCAACTACGAGGCCCTGCGCGATCCCGTGTTTGCCATGTGGCTTGTGGCCATTGTCTTCTCGTTTATTGGCCTGTACGTGCCCTTTTTTTATGTTGAGCAGTACGCCACCAATATTGGCATCGACGGCACCACCGCGTCGTACATGCTCATCATCATCAATGCCGCCTCCGTCCCGGGCCGTGTCGTGCCCTCGATTCTCGCCGACAAGTTTGGCAACATGTCCATCCTGGTCCCGGCCGTCTTCTTCTCGGGCGTCATTACCGTCGCCTGGATTGCGGTCCATGACGAGGCCGGTCTCATTTTGGTTTCGATCTTTTTGGGCCTGACCAACGGCTCCATCCAGGCCGTCGTGCCCGCCACAGTGCCTTTCCTGTGCCCGGACCTGTCCAAGCTCGGCACGAACCTGGGCATGACGCTGTTCTCGGCCGGTCTGGGTATGCTGATTGGCAGCCCTGTGGCTGGTGCCATTTTGGATCACCAGACAAAGGGTGGTACCTCGACTGTCTACTGGGGCGCGTTTTTGTTTGCGGGTATCACGACCCTGGCAGGTTCTCTGCTCGTCATTGTGGTGCGGTACATGAAAGTGGGCCTCAAGTTGGTGAAGGCATAAAGCGGATCTAATGGAAGATGCTTAAAATGAGAGGATAAAGTAGGAAAGACTGTGTTCGAGCTGGACTCTGGTCAAGTTATATTATTCTATGACATTGCATTTCCGTGGCGTTTGTGCTATTCTTGCAGTCATTGCTTTGTTTGTTTTTCTTCACTTTTAGATGGCTAACGGGTTGTAGCAAACAGATTGGTTGCGATAAGCAGTACAAGAGGCTGGTAATTAATGAGATTGTTTACTCTAGCATATCAAAGAGTTTAACCTGTCTTTATTTAGTTTCATATTTGTGGATTTGTTTTTTGTTTACTATCTGAAATAATGTCTGTTTACAAAATTCTGCAAAAATATGCAAAAATATGTTAATCACGATGACTCCGTCTGAAACCATGCTAAAATGTCATGTATATAGAAACCCAGTCATAATTCATTCCGTATATACGTAGAAATCAAAACATATTCATAACTGTGTCGCTCGAAAAATCGAGAAACGTAGAGTCAAAGTCGCCCATTAATGCGCACCCCGCATCGAAACTACTGGAAATGGCGTACGGGAAAGATATGTCCGAGCCAAAGTCGAGCCCGAACATTTCATTCCCACTTCCAGGCGCGTTTCCGCCCATGCCGATATAATCAGGCGTTGTTGTTTGTGAACCAGCTGATGAGCCAGCTGCCGATAAGTCGGACATTTGTGGGGGACCAACACCAGCGAGCGGCATCGGCACCCATGTTTGCGGAGCTGCAAGTGGCACCATTTGTGGTGGCAAAGTGCCGGCAGAAGTGAACGAAATGGAAGAGGCTGTAGCTGGAATCATGTGCAGTCCTGTTGTGGTAGTTGGCAGTTGAGGAGCCTGAGTCGAGGCAAATTGGCTGACAGCAGCAGTAGCAGCGGCGGCGTCTTCCATACTGATTGCCGAGTCCTTTGCCCGCGAGCTTGTGGTGGGTTGACTGGCCTGCTGCTTTTCCAAGGCAAGCTTGATTTCGGCAATCTGCTGCTTGGCTGCCTCGACTCCCTTGTCAAAGATGCCATCAAAGTCGGTATACAGGCTGTTTGTGACTGCGATGGCAACGGCGATGACCATGCTGATCTTGGCAGTGACAGGTCCCAGGTGTGACTTGCTGCGCCACAGGCCGAGTAGGGCAGACAGTGAGTGAGTCAGCATGTGCTGGAAAATGGACGCTGTGTGCTGCTGCCGTGGATGCACAGAAAACGGCATCGTCTTGTCAATATCGTGGCGGCGTAGACGACCCACCACGAGACAGCCACCCAAAGCTGCACGCCCGGCGTCTGTCCACATCAGATGGTGAGCCATGGCGCTAGTGTCGCTTGCTGATGCACTGTGGTATTCTGGTGGAGGGTGAGGCTTTGACTTTGATCTTGATCGTGTCCTTTGCGTTTTCGGTTCGCTGTCTTTGTGCGAGAGCGACTGGAACTGGCTCAGGATCGATGTTGTGAGGTCCCATATCTCGAGCAGTTGGGGGCGTTGTGTAGCAAAATCGCCAGATGAGACCAGCTCAGCCGTCGTGTTCCGCAGAATGAAACTCATAGATACGATGAGCAGAAAGCTGTGCATGCCGACCGAGATTGAGGCACGCTGCAACTCGATAATTGGGTCGGTTACCGTAGTGCCCGATTGAAGACTCGGCGGTAACTCTTCCACAAGGGCGGCAAAGCCTTGTTGCAGCTCCTTTTGTTGTTCGACAGTGACTCGTGGCTTGGCCGAGCACAAAACTTGGTGGACTGGGGCCACGACATTGGCCAACTTGGCACATGCGTAGTTGAACGAGGCATCATTTTGTGCACTCTTGTCATCCAGCGTCCATCCTTTGATGCAGTTTCTCGTGCTTTCGTCTAGTGCCTCCGTCGTCAAAGGCACTGGAAGGATGTTGGGTGTAGGCAAGGGACAGTCGCTGTCTTCCAGACGAAGGTTTAGCTGTGCTCCAGTACGAATGCAAGACGCGAGGTTTAGACGTATAAAAGAGGCCCAAAGACGTTTTCGTTGCTCCATAAAATATGGCGATGCTCCCGGAAAGATTTCCGGATCGCGATGGAGTCCCATTCTCAGGACGATGTTGCTCGTTAGGCCGAGGAGACCCATGTTGTCATATTCGCCTTCGATATCGGAGCTCATGACTGTCCCCAGAAGAATGAGCTGAAGTAGGACCTGCAAGCTGCCAGTACAGGGCTTTTGCACGCGTGAAGCACTGTGGACGAAGTCTTTGACGAGGCAGCCCAACCGCCGGCCATGTATGCGGTGCGGCTCGGACATCTGCATGCCAAGTGCTACTGTCATGAGGATGCGAAGTATGTAGACCGAGTCCAAGCTAGTTGCGAAGCTTCGTCTCTTGTCTGTAGAGCAGGAGAAAGCTTGGTAGAGGTCGGAGGCAAGAGTCGTTGCGTCCACAATGTCGTAGATTCTGCCATAGCTCTGGAAGTAGCGGCCGATCCATTGCTCGCATGATGGTCTGTCAGGAAGCACAGACAAAAGAACCGATGCCGACAGTCCCACAGGCACGATGGGGCAAGGAGGGAGGATGGCTGTGATGTTGTTGGCAATGCGTAGGTGCTCTTTCAGCTCCGAGAACTCTTCCATACTCTCCTTGAAGCCGTGTGTACGGTTGACCATGGCGTTAATCACCATCATCTCGTTGCATGGAGCCATCCAGTGACTCACGCCGATGAATCTAGTCTTGCGGTTGGATCTTTGGATGATGTGACCCTGGAAGGGCTGATTTGAAGTAGTGGTTGTTCTGTCTGGAAGGCTTTGTGTATTGTGTTGTGCCCTTGTGGGGAGAGCAGTTGGTAATGTTGATGATGTAACTGACTTTGGAGCAACTGTCGCTTTCCGGGATGATACTGATGCTGTAGACTGCGGCGAGCCTCTGTCAGATGCCGCCTCTGACGTGGCCTTAGGGGCCCTAGGTGAAGCCGGCTTGCTTGTTGATGTTACTGTAGTTGACGATGTTTTGTTTTGGTTGTATGCACATCGGGAGCCGGTTCCATGTTCGACACATGGCTGGCACGGCACCTCGCGGTCGCAACGGATCTTTCTTGAACGGCATTGCCAGCAGGAGACAGCCTCACGGATTCTTGGTCGTTTGCGGCCGGCCTTCTTTTGAGACTCTTGCTCAAAGGTATCGGAGCTGAGATGGCTAAAGGTGAGGGGTGCCATGGCTGCAGCTTTTGTGGTCGTCAACGCTCAACCAGCGGATGGATTCGATGCTAGTCGAAAAGCTGAAGTGGTCGAGGCGGTGGTATAGATGAGAATGTGTGTGTGGTGTGGAAGGCAACCGTATTCGTTTTCGTGCGGCTGAAAATGTGAAGGGGCAGATAGCTATATATCGTCGGACAATGTCATGGGATATCGAAAAGGATAGAGCATGGGAGATGGAAAGGTAACGGCGAGGGGCAAGTGGATAGCAGCTCCTGTTGGGCGATAAGGGGCGCCTGTATTGCAGAAAGATGACGGGAAAGTGCAACCAACAAACAGGGCCAAGAAAGGGATGCTTGGGGGCTGAATTTGCCTAACCTTTTGGCTTTTGCAACGCCTGGAACAAAACAGGAAACTACGGATGAGCCATTGAGTTTTCTATGATGATAAAGAGGAAGGAATGGGCGAAGAATGAACAAGATAAAAGAAGTGAGGAAGGAGCGATGTTTGTGCGACAGCAGGTGCCCCTTCCAGGGGTGATCGACGCTAGGCTGGCCAAATAGCGGCCGAATGTTGAGTTTATTCGCTGAAGCAACAGCCGAGCTAGTGGGCTGCAGGGGACGAGCTTGGCCTTTTAGCGGGAGGATTACAGCGATGGCCGACAGTAAGATGCTGACTTTGATGGTTTTGATGGTGTGAAGCGACCTGGATACGAGCGGCGTGGATTACTTAAACAGGAAACATCGATTTATGTGCTGCACCTGAGCGTTAAGTACTAAGCGGTGCTGTGATACCTGCCGGGGCTGTTCAGGCCAGGGGTCGCGCCTTCTCGCAATTATCTCTTCCCTGCATCCCGCCCATCGTGCCTTCCTTTTGTGCCATTGCCTTTTCTTTCTCACCATGACGGAAGGCGCGAACGGCGGTGTGCCGTGCAGATAAGGATCCCAAACAAAGCCGAGATGACATGGCATCCTGCCTTGTCTGCTTTGTTTGTCTGTCTTGTCTCCCCCCTTGCTTTGCCGAACTTTTGATACCCTGCAAAACGCAGGTCGACGGACATGTCACCACGCACGAGCAGGGCTGAGGCGCGTATCTCTTGCTCGGGCCGTTTGATATCTTTGTTGCGCCATCCCGACGAAGCACACCCCCCCATTTTTAAGGCTTTTGCAATTCGATCCGAAATCCCTCGAGTTGGTCCATTATCCTTCTAGAAGCCGATCGAAAGCCCATTGTTCTTACGTCCACACACCCCCAGACGCCCTCGTGATTACGACGATCGTCGGCGGAGACGGGGTGCGGCATCATCGATAGACGAAGAGGGAATCGAGCACATGAAGAAACACGAAAATTGGCCAGTCTTTCAGTCCCTCAGAAGACCGAGCTCCTCGCGTCTTTTGTCGTCATGATCTGTCATTCCCAAAGAAGGTAAGTGGATGTCGAGTATTCGGAAGGACAGAGCGTAAAGGGGCCCGCGGTGGCCGACCTTGTCGACAACAACGGCAGGATCTCACGTTGCTGACAGTTTATTGTTTTCAAAGCGACAGAACCATCACTGTTTGGCTCGTTGGCCGAATGGAGCCCCGCGTATAGGTAGCACAGACGCACTTCTGTTTACCCTTATGTCCTCCAGGGCCACGCCGATGGGAGTCACAAAAAAGACATAACAACACACAGAAGAGACAAAAGACACAGGAAAGCGTGGCGGCGCCTCGGGTCATTGTGCCACAGGATATCATCATCCGTCGACTGCTGTTACGAGATACGACCATCCCAGCAGGCTGCAGCGCGTTTTCAATGGCCTGGCGTACGAGGTCGTCAATATGCTTGATAGCGGTTGTCAACAAAGTCCTTGTCTATCACTTACATTATACGGCAGACAAATGAGTTCAACCGCGGTGAACATCAACTGCGGTCATCCAAGACCTTTCCAGAAGCACAGAGACGGGGTAACATAACGGCGAGCCTCCACTCTCACGCCGTGGTGATGACTGCTACAGAGACAAGTGCCGACTTTATGACCTGGCACCCAGAGAGTACAGAGAGTGCCCAAGGTAGCGACTAGGATCGCCACAGTTGCAACCTCTTAAGCTCACCGGAGACTGACAGGATGCCGCTTATGTGTAGGATGGCCCTACTGCGGTGCATCTTGGACCCCGTTCTGTGGTACGTTGGAACTTACCCGAGCTGACTTGCTTTTTCATACCATCCCCCACTAACTGCTTTGTTTTCCTTCTGAAGTCATTTTCTTACCTGTCACGGATCTACGGGTCACCCTTATTCCCTTCTCTGTTATCATTTCTGACCATCTCCCATTGTGCACCCATTATCACACGTTGTGTCTGTTTCGATACGTACACATATCACTGTGCCTGAACACGCCATGCGAGTGCGAGGATCACCAAAATTTCACCTTCGGTCAGAATCTAGTGACCAACACTATACTCTAGGTCGTGCCGGAATGTCACTGGCTACTATGCCGCCGCCGCTTCCGTCGCTCATGTTCTGCCGGCCCCGTACCGTGCAACCAAGATTGCGGCACACCAAAAGCACCTTTGATTTCTGCAAAGCCAACCTAGGCAGGCCTTTTGCAAACTTATGGGTTTGTGGCATGATGTATGGCCTACCGTCTTGGCATTTGCAGGAAATTTGCTCTTTAGCATCAAATAGCTGGTAGGTTAGGTCTGGCAACCCCCCCCCCCCCAAATTTTTTGAAAACGAAAGAAAACAAAGCATCAAGAAAGGCAAGCAGGAACAGCAACAATGCGACAATGAAAGAAGCGATAATGGCATGCGCAGTACCACACATATCATCAACCACACACCACACCGACAAGGCAGGCCAACGCGGCGGATATATGCGATGAACTCCAGTGCCCGCCTTACTTTATTGCGACATCCTCCCACGCGCAGAGTTATCCCAATGGAGTAATTCAGCAAAAAGCTACAAATCATTTTCAATGCAAGTTTATCTAACTATAGCTGAGACACATGGCCATTCTACATTTCTCAGCGTCAGCTTCTTCTATCGTTTCTTCTTGGCTTGGCCGTCCAGCGACCTTCCATTGTTCGTTCTTATTTACTCCGAAACACTGCAGCCAATTTGACGACCGAGATCGGTGATGCCTGGTCTGCGCATAATGGTGAAGTGGTCGCCAGGTACCACTTTGCACTCAATGCTCGTCCCCGGCAGCAATTCCTCCCAGCCGTTCGGACCTTTGTCCTTTCGCGGATCCATTATCCAGTCCTGGGCGGCATTCGCTCCTCCCTGCTTCTTTCCTTTTGTTCCTTGGTATTGGCTCTGTACCACCTCGCCAACAGTTTCCCACATACCATCTCGTGCCCACAAGACAGTGACTGACTGTGGCACCGCCCACCGGGGAATCGGAGAAGGGGTGTATTGCTTGAGCGAGTTGACAGAACCGGCAAAATGATCACGAACGCCCTCCCGAATTCTGCTCTTGCTGGACCGACCCTTGAGACCGTCAAAGGCGCCAATGGTATCCAGCAGGTCAATGGTTTCTGCCGACATTGGTGGCAACGACTTGGGGCATGGGGCATCAATCAGAACCAGGCTGACCACCTTCTCGCCGTGACGAAGAGCAAGCTGAGAGGCCACCTCAAAGGCATATGAGCCGCCGATGGACCAGCCGCCAAGATGGTAGGGACCGCGGGGCTGCACTTGGCGGATCCCGCTGACGTATAAGCTGGCCACATCCTGAAGAGAGATGGTGAATTCCTTGGGGCTGCTCAGAAATGGGCTGTTGAGGCCGTAGACGGCGCCCTTAAGACCCATAGGAGGCAGGCCAACATAGCTGCTTGCACTTCCTGAGCCATCTGGGAGAAGGAAAAGGGCTGGGGTGCTTGCCGAAGGAGTGCCCTGCAGCAATATAGCCTCAGCAGTGTATGTGGCAGTGCTTGCCGTTTCAGGCACACAAAGCGAGGCTGCCTTGGCCACAGCCTGTGCAAGCTCCTGCGGCGATGTGTGTGATTGCCCACCCAGGACCGTCCGGATGTCATTGAGCGTCGGGTGGTCAAGCAAGAAGCTGGAAGGCAGGACACGGCCAGTCTGCGCCTTGATGGTACCGAGAATGGACAGTGACAAAAGACTGTCGACACCCAGGTCGGCGAGCGGCGTATCGTCCTCAATCTCGGAAGGGTCAACACCGACCTCGGCAGCAATGATCTTGCGGAACAGCTCAGTGGAGTGGCCATTGGCAGCGTCCGGGTTAGGGGTCTGGCCCAAGCTGCTCACTGGAGTGTCCACCTGGCTGGGCGAGCCACTGCTTCTGGCACCACTTTCATCGTCGTCATCACTGCCGTAATCTGAAGGAGGCGGCGTGGCCCGCGATGTTTCATTGCTGGAAGGTGGCGAGATATTGACAACAGGTGCAGAGCTGTCATCGTCAGTGAAATAATTGCGGAGCTGGTCCACACCAAGGTACTCAGTGAACAAAGTCGCCGGCAGCTGACGGCCGAGGAGAGTACTGAGCTTGGCCGTGATGCTGATAGCCAACAGACTGTCGACGCCAAGATCGGCAAACCAAGCATCGTCCGTGAGCTCAGAAACTTCAATGCCCACCTCGGAGGCGACAACACCGAGAATCTGAGCGAAGACGCTGGGTTTAGCATGGGCAGGAGCTGAACTTTGTGCCGAAGACTTTGCAACAGACTTGCCACGCCTGGCAACAAGACTTGATGACGAAACTGCCCTCTTCACGATCGGCTGGGCAGAAACGATGGTGTTGTCTCCAGAAGGCAGAAGATACGGAAGAATGGAGCGCTTGACACGCTGGAACTTGAGATCCTCGCACATGGCGACGACGTCGCTGCCATCGAAGAAGTACACATCGCCCGACAAGACACCCTTGCTACCGACTTCCTCTTGCATGCGAACATAGCTGCGGTATGACCTGTCAGCCGACAGCTCGCCGACCACTTTGAGGCTTCCCCAGCCGTGGGATATAAAGACGGAATCGGCAGGCGTCGTGTCGGCACCGTTCAGGATAAAGCCAGACAGGTGCGCCAGACCGTCGATCCAGTACGGGCTGCAGGTAAACGTGCCATCATCAGCTTCATTTGTCACGAACTGCACCTTGGCCGTGGCCTC
The DNA here is from genome assembly GCA_019925375.1 of Sporothrix euskadiensis. Classification (NCBI taxonomy): domain Eukaryota; kingdom Fungi; phylum Ascomycota; class Sordariomycetes; order Ophiostomatales; family Ophiostomataceae; genus Sporothrix; species Sporothrix euskadiensis. The sequence continues at coordinate 210,348 of JADHKQ010000010.1, read as the reverse complement.
GCGCTCATGGCTATCCATGTATACTTCCTCAAGTCCCTGATACTTGGGAGCGTAATCGACAAATGCTGCAAAGAGCTTGTACACCATGGGGCGCAGAAGCTTGTGGACTTGGCCGCGGCCAGATGCTTCGACGAGCTGGTCCATGCGCGAGCGAACAAGATAGCTGTTGCGCTTCCACACGGACTGCCATGTGGAACCATCATCGAAGGAGACCTGGCAGTGGGCGTGCTCGACCTCGGCAGCATCAGGGCCATCTTGGCTGCTGAAGTTGACAGACACGGTGTTGTTGGATGTGTTCCACATGGCAGCAGTACGGATGATCTGATTTGTCTCGCCGGGCTGGATCAGCAGCGGCTTGTGGATCCCCATGCCATGGACGTCCATACACAAGTCGAGATTAATGGGCTCAACCGACTTGTCAGAAGAGGTTGACTGCGACAGACGACGGATGTAGTTTGCAGCTGTGAGAGCCATGTCGCCCATGACAGAGCTGGGGCAGAGGCCAGCGCCATTGACAAGGTGGCCACGGAGAGCCTTGTTGAGCTTGGGCTCGATGGCATCTGTGGCGAACGTGACGGCGATACTGCCCTCGCCGATGATCTGAGAAACTATGCGGTGGATGCCCGTGGTGGCCTTGAACTCTGGGTAGGAGGGAGCTGCAATGACAGGAGTTGCTTTAACGAGTGCCTCGGACGAAGTGGTAACCTGAGCGGGATCGCCTTTGCGAAGTGCCCAGTCACCACGGTACTGGATCCAGTAGTTCTTGAGGTCAAAGGCATACGTCGGCAGCTCGAGAAGACGGAGGGACGACTCAAAAGCAGCGTGGTACTCTTGCCAGTCAATGTCGATACCAGCTTCGTACGTGCGGGCCACGGCCTGCGAGAAAGTCTTCCAGTCGCTGTCACCGCGCTTGAGGGAGGGCAGGAGAACTGGAGACTTGGTGTTGTCGACTGACGCCAAAGTCGAGCGGGCAAGGCCGATGCAGATGGGACTGGGGCCTGTCTCGATCCAGACGGCGTGACTAGCCACGATGGATGTGTCGGCAAGCAGAGAATGCAGTGCATCCTCGTACCGGACACGCTCGCGCAACTGGTGGACAAGGTAGGTGCTGTCGATGGGGCTGTCACCAGCAGGAAGCAGTTTTCCAAACAAAGTCGAGGCAAAGGGGATCACCGGCGCCGAGAAGTGGGCTTTCGCCGTGACATTAGAAAACTCGCCGACGACGGCGTCCATCTGGGCCGAGTGGAAGGCAAACTGAACATCCAGCAGAGTCGTCTTGACCGAGGCCGACTTTTGAAGCAGCGAAACTTGAGCGGCGGGGCCACTGACGACTGTGGCCGACGGGCCATTGGCACAGGCAATCTCGCACTGGCTGAAGCCGCACGAGCTGCTCAATAAAGACTCGGCTTCGGCAACACCACAGGCCATGGCAAGCATCGACTGTGTGCCAGGCTCGCAGTTGGCCAGCATGAGGTGGGCGCGATGGCCGACAAGGCACAGACAATCACTCAGCGAGAGGACGCCCGCAGTGCAGAGAGCAGCATACTCGCCCAGGCTGTGACCAATGACGGCAGCCGGGATGACGCCGAGGGACTTCCAGAGAGCAGCAAGAGACAGCTCGATGGAGACGATGGCCAACTGGACCTGCACAGGCGAGGCGTTTTCGAGGGCCTCCTTGGAGCTTTCAGCAGCAACAAGAGGCAGGAAAGAAGCAAAACCGTGACCAACAGCAATGCGGTCGCAGTCCAGCATAGACTCGCGGAATGCAGGCTGTGTGGCAAAGAGCTCAGAGGCCATGCCGGCATACTGCGATCCCTGGCCTGTGAAGCAAAAGATGACGGAGGGAGCCGATGAAGACTTGGACGGTGCCTTGGAGGTGGAGGGAGCAGAAGCAGCCAACCTGAGGCTGGAGACAAGACCGTCGAGTGACGAGACAACATGTGTCTGACGCAGGCCATGGTGCATACGGCGGGCCGTGGTGGTGTAGGCCAAATCTTCAAGGCGGACTTGTGAGCCAGCATCGCTGCAAAGATAATCGAGGAGACGCTGAGTGTTGCCAGCCAGTGCAGTCGCAGTACGGCCAGAGACAGCAACGACGTGGTGACTCCGCAGATCAGTCGCAGCATCAGCAGCACTCTCAAGACGGAGAGGCGCATCCTCCATAACGATGCTCGTGTTGCCGCCGGCAGCATCAAAGTTGTTGATCAGCACGCGGCGTTTACCATCACCACCGGGACGAGGCACAAAGGGGGTTGTCTCGAAGGCAATGTGCGTGTTCATATCTTTTAGGTGGGACAGCTTGGGGTTCATGCGGCCCGACTTGATACCGACGTGCGGTGGGATCGCGCTGTGGCGCATCATCATCAGCACCTTCATGAGCGATGTGACACCACTTGCTGCCTCGCCGTGGCCCAAGTTGGGCTTGACTGTACCGACATACAGAGGTTCGGCCGGGCCCCGGTTGCGGGCCAGCACGTTTGTGACAGACTTGGACTCTGTGGCGTCGCCGGCTTGGGTGCCCGTGCCATGCAGCTCGGCATAGTCAATGTCGTTGGGTTGCAGACCGGCACGATCGAGAGCCGACTGGAACAGGCGCTCTTGGGTGGCCGCGTGTGGGTGCGTAATGGAGATGGCCTCGGCAGAGTGGTTGGTGACGGCGGAACGGATGACGCCTAGGATGTTGTCGTTGTCGGGGATTGCGTCGGACAGACGCTTGAGAACGATGACGGCCACACCATCGGCGCGTACGTAGCCATCGGCTTCGGCATCAAAAGTCTTGCAGCCACCTGTCTTGGACAGGAAGCTGCCACGGCTAAGACCAGCAAAGAAATCGGACGTGGTCAGCAGGTTCGCTCCACCGGCCACGGCCGTATCGCAGTCACGGGCCAGCAACGACGTACAGGCCAGCTGGATCGACGCTGCACTCGACGAACACGCCGTATCAACCGAGTAGCTGGGACCCTCCCAGCCAAAGTGGTAGTTCAGGCGGCCGGGACCAAACGCGCGGATACCGCCAGTGATAAAGTACGTGTCGACATCTTGGCCGGCATTGACCTCGCGGTAGTCGTCGCCCGTCTGGCCGACAAAGGAACCGATACGGCGAGCCGCCGACGAGGGGGTACGACCCGGTGCATAGCCCGCCATCTCAAGCGCTTCGTACGTGGTCAACAACAGCAGGCGCTGACCAGGGTCGGTCTGAGCCGCCTCGCGCGGGGACATGCTGAACAGCCGGGTGTCAAAGTAGCCGGGGCGGTCAATAAACACACCATAAGGCGTCAACGTCGTGTTGCGGCGCTGGCCTGTTGGGTCGCAGTGGGTATTGACGTCGAAACGGTCCGGGCGGATGGGCTCGTGCAGGTCCCGGCCCTGCTCCAGCACCTGCCAGAACTCTTTGAGCGTTTCACTGCCAGGAAGACGGCTGGCCATGCCGACAATGGCAATAGCATTGTCGCCTGGTGGAGGAGGCAAAGCGGTACCCGACGGTGAAGGAGTGGGCAGCGACAATGAAGGGTCGGGCAGGGTTTCGACGCTGATGTTTTGGGCAGTGAGGTAGCGTGCAATGGCCTTGGTTGAGTTGATGGGGCCAAACGAGACAAGCGTCACTTTTGTGCTGTCATCAGAAGCGCCAGCCAGCTCGGCCAGACGATGCATGGCCGCGCCGAGATCAATGGGGGCCTGGAAGATATCGTGGACAATGTCGGCCAGAACGTCAGTGATGGCCGAGCTGGTGTACTGAAGACGACCGGTAGACGATGCCAAAAGTGTCACGTCAGTCCGCCGAGTGCGGGTCAAAATGGCGGACGCAGCACCCTTGTGGCATGCCTTTTTGAGCAAAAGGTCGACCGAGATTGGAGGCAAGTGCTCGGCGTGGAAAGCAGCAGCAATGGGCAGAGAAATACGCTTGGTACCCTGGAAGACGGCAGGCTCGTTGGCAAAGAGGGCTGCCGTGGTCAACGGCGGGCCGCTGATGGTAATCACCGAAGAGGCCAATGATGCAGACGAGATGTACACACGGCGGTCAGCAGCAAGAACGTGCTTCTCATTGAAATCGGCCAATGCCGCATCAACAGCAGGCCGATCTGCGGAAATGTTGGCCACAAGTGTAGCCCAGGCTTTGGTGGTCGTCGGCGTCGTCGTCGCCTGCAGACTGTCGCCCAGACGGGCCGTGCGACGGACGCCTTCGTAACCGACATGAAAAGCCAGCACAACAACCTCGTCCGCTACCGCCAGCAAATCGGCCAAGTTGTCAGAGAAAGCCACAGCCATGGCAGCCAACAAGCCAGTGCAAGTGCCGAGGATGGCCGTGTTGTTCTTGTTGTCAACTGACAACCGGCGCGGGTTCTTCTCCAGGTCGACAATGACATGGCCCAGCTGGGCAATGCAAAGAAGAGCAGCTGAAACAGCGGGGCTGATCTTCAACAGGGTCTCTTCCGTGGTGGCACTGCTCAGCCACCGAGCCAGCTCCAGCGGCGACTCAAACGAGACCGGGCATTGACGCCGGTCGGCTGCCGGAAGACGGGCAATGGCGGCCCGCAGACCGTCCGTGCTGTCCCGAAAGAATTGACGCAGAGGCGGGCTGTACAGGCTGTGGGCATTGAGGGACTCAATGGACGGCAAGACCTCGGCGGTCTGGTCGCCGAAAAGAAGAACAGTAGTCATGGTGAGGTGGGGTGGGTGAGGGCAAATGATTGAGAGGAAGAGAACATGGGGCTTGTTATCGGTGAAGTTTAAACGAAGTGTGAAGCTCGGGTGTCTTGAGAGAAGATATATATGGACGAGTGTCTGATGGAACCGTCGAGATATGTTGAGAGCTCTGATACAGAATAAGAGCGGTGCTAAGACATTATGTCGTCACGTACAATCATACCGTCAACAATCCGTTAACAATCCGTTAAAGTTGAATGGGGAAAGATGGATGTGAATGGCATTGTTGACATGTGTGACAGCTTGCCCGATGTAGTGACATGTCCCGAGCAGTGAATGCCGTATGCCGTATGCCGTATGCCGTATGCCGTATGCAGTACTTTGGAGTTTTCTATTTTGGTCAGTACAAATTGAGACAGGAGGTGATATCTCAACGACTGCATGGGAAGCCAATGAAAACCAAAAGGAGGAGAGGAGATGAAAGAGGAATCCCGTCACAGGCAACAGACGGACGACCGCGGCCGAACCATGTCCTCTCCTCATGAAAGGAGGCACCACTTCTACAACACAACCATACGCGGGATACGACGGGATTTGAGCCAAGCCGATACTCGTTGGGGTTAACAGACACCAAGAGATACTGACGAGAGGCGACGCAATGAGGACAAAGTCTATGATGTCGGTAATAATGCCGTACAGAATGACAAGTATTAAAGAGTAGGGAATAAAGATAAGGCGTGTGGCTTAGATGGAGTAGATGTTCGTCTCGGGGAGAGAATGGAGAGAAGGAAGGAGACACAACATTATCCGAGGAGTTGAGAGTAATGCTGTTCAACGGAGACTATCCAATGGAGATATCCTGTCAGATGTGGAATACGACAGAAAGTCAGTGAGACGGCATGCACTCTGCATGTCTGCCCTACGGCATATCTCATGCTTGGCATAGGACAAAAAGAAGGACAAAAAGACAAGCGACTGCAAAGTCAATAAGCATAAGGCGGGATGCACCAAAATGTCGTGCTACAGTGTGCCTCAGGGGGACTCAGCACGCTGTTGAACTCGTCGTATTTACGTTTATCTACTTTCGTTGTGGCGAAAACGGGCCTAAACTTCCCAATCGGGGAATTTCAGTCCACAAAACGTGTAAGTCAAACATCCACAGACTGTCTACGAACGTACTTCATTTGCATCTCAACAGGAAAGAGATCCACAGGGCTGAACTGCCGATGGATATGTGTCAGAAGGTTTTGAAAACAAGGAAAAAGACTTCACACAAGTGGCAGATTGTGTTTACAGTCTTTAACGACGGAAAATCACCGTCGTTGGACAAGAACAGATAACTGCAGTCATCTCGCTTTCCCCTTTGAGAGGGTTTCAGTTCCACAGACTTGACACTAATGCCAAAGACTACTCCCAGCCACCAGGCTCAGCTCGGCCCAGGCCGTCTGGAATCCGTCTAGAAGCCGATTCGGTCTTGGCTGTCAGCTTCTCTTGGCCGGTTGACTCGTCAGTGTCGACGACCCTGAGCTACTTCCCCTTTGGGTATTGTTCCTGACAGTGGCCGTCCATTACCCCTTTCGTCAATATTAACCATCCAGTAAAAAGGAGCACGTATTCAAACTTCTGACGTGCGTCTCGTTTTCTCCTTTCTGATAAACCAAACGACTGTCATCACAGTGTATCACTGCGTTTGCATGATCAGGCAGCGGTGTTCTTTGATGGCTCCCACTGCGATAATCTCCTGTCGTCCACCCCAACGAGATCTATTCTTAGACATGGTATTAGCAGTGAGAGTTCTGTAGTAAACGAAGCAAAACGTAGCAGCCTCTCTTATTATATAATACACATCGTCTTACTTTCTCTGTTGTTGATATCCACACTTCTATGAATCATCTCAACATACGCCCTACAAGTTTCACTTCTTCTCCGTCATCATGAACTCCACAAGACCGTCTCTCCAGCCTCAGAACGGCGGCAGTTCTCTGTCTCTTATCATAATTGGCGTTATTGCTGCTGCTGCTGCGGCTGCGGCTGCTTTTTGGCTCATCCAGCGCGACCGTCGCCTCGCCCACATCCCCGGCCCAACATGGTGCCGTCTGACCGACTACCCACGCCTTCGCTGGGCCTGGTCCGATCGTATTCACGAGTTCCACCAAAAGCTCCACCGTCAGTACGGCGATGTCGTCCGTCTCGGCCCCCACTGTGTCAGCATCGGTGATCCCAAAGCCATCCAGGCTGTCTATGGCACAGGCGCCAACCTCCCCAAAAGTGACTTTTACAAAGTACTGCAGCCTCTGGCACACGGCAGGGTCGTACAGGGGCTGTTCAATACACAGGATGAGGCCCTGCACCGCGCCCTCAAGCGGCCCATTGCCGGCATATACTCAATGACCAATTTGGTGTCGTTTGAGCCATATGTGGACACCACCATTGCTGCCCTCTTGCGGCAGCTAGAAGCCAGGGCTGGCCAGGTCATTGACCTCGGTGCCTGGCTGCAGTTCTTTGCCTTTGATGTCATGGGCGAGATTACCTTTAGTCGCCGTTTTGGTTTTCTGGATACGGGCGCCGATGTCGACAGCATGATTCACGACATTTACCAGTTCTTTGCCTATGGGTCGGCCGTCGGACAGATGCCGCTGCTGGACCGGCTGTGGGCCAAAAACCCGCTGGTGAACCGCTTTCTGCCGGCCAAGAACTCGAGTGTTGTGGCCTTTGCACAGGCAAGAGCTGCAGAGCGGGCGGCCGTCGCAGAAAAGACTATGGAAGACAACTCGTACAACAGCCGGGACTTTATGTCACGGTTCTTGGAGACGCGGCGCAAAGACCCGAGCATCCCCGCCCACTTTCTGACGGCATGGACGACGTCCAATGTGCAGGCGGGGAGCGACACGACGGCCATTCTTTTGCGGGCAATTGTCCATTTCCTCCTCACCCATCCCGAGTCTCTCCAGAAACTGCGTGCCGAGCTCAGCCTCGCCAGCCACGAGGGCCGTCTCGGCGTGGCCAACGGTATCGGTGTCGTCTCGTGGAAAGAAAGCCGCGACCTGCCGTACCTCGATGCCTGCATCAAAGAAGCAGGCCGCCTGCATTCCCCTGTTGGACTGGCCATGGAGCGTGTTGTCACTGCAAAGGCCGGTCTCGCGGTGTGCGGCACCCACTTGCCCCAAGGTACGGTTGTCGGCCTCAATCCTTGGGTTGTCCACCGCGACCCGCGCATCTTTGGCAACGATGCCGACGAGTGGAATCCGGACAGATGGATCAGGCCAAAGGACGAGATCCGTGCGGCCATGGAGAGGTCTCTCCTCACGGTAAGGCACACTCAGTCGATCGCCAAGTTCGATCACGTTCATTCACTGACAGCACAGTTTGGCGCTGGCCACCGCACTTGCCTAGGCAAAAACATTTCCTACCTCGAAATCTACAAGCTCATTCCCACTCTGTTTTCCAAATATGATGTAAGTCCACCATCAATTCATGCAATTTGTTGTCAGGGAGCTAACGAACAGATCACATTTGAAAGCCCCGAACAGTGGAAACTCGTCAACCACTGGCTTGTCTTCCAGCAAGGACTCAACGTCAAGATTCATAAGAGGCATGAAGATGAAGTGGATGAGAAGGCCACAGTGTAGAGACAAACTGAAGATAGTAGGGATACTTTACAACACCAAGGCCGGCCCCTTTACCCTGAGAGTAGAACAAAGTGGAGGTAGAATGTGGTGATGTCCATACTCGTCTTTGTTCATGCCACGGATGTGCGAGAGTTTGGAGCATATTGAAGGTCTGTAAGTTCCTCCATATACCCATGCCGTTGTACGTCGTAGTATCCCATCTAATCTATACAAGCACTACAACGTGGCTATGGTCTAGATGTGCCGTCGATCCATACATGTCGACTTGTCCTGAAGGTGAAGGTAAAGAAGATTTGACATTGTCAAACGTCTGGCGAGTAATTTCACAAGTTCTTTCTGCAGGTGTGAATGTTCTAGTTGTTCTTTTCTTTTTTTTTTTTTTTTTTTTTTTTTTAGGGGGAAGATTTTTTTGGTCTAACTAGAGTGCATTAAAAAGTTGACAAATAAAACCAAACAAAAATCCATCACCCATTTTTTTTTTTTTTTGTTTGAAAAAATATAAAAATAAACGATTCGAGTAGAAACAGCACGACTCGGACTTGAGTTACTCTCACACACAAAATTACAAGGTCGAACGTACAACAACTCGCATCTTTACAACAAAACCTTTCATTGTTCATAAGCTACTGCTACTCTGCTACTACATTCCTCTCTTTTGTATACCTCTAGTTCCCGTTGATAATGGCTAGCATCTCTTCTGGGTGCTTGGGCGCCGTCGTCAGGTTCTCGCTGCCCGTCTTGGTTATGACAATGTTGTCTTCGATGCGGACACCACCGACGTCCCAGTACTTGTCGAGCACCTTTTCGTCAATGTACTGGGCATGGGCCGGGTCCTGGAGGTAGGGGCGGATGATGAATTCGCAAAAGTAGATACCGGGCTCGACAGTAATGACACTGCCGGCGGGCAGCTTTCCGCGGACGCGCAGGTAGCGGAACATGGTATCTTTGTCGGCGTAGTTGGCGTGGCCACCAGTATCATGGGTGTCCATGCCCAGGTAGTGGCCGAGGCCGTGGGGAAAAAAGGCGACGCTGGTGCGGTCGCGGAGGATGGCGTCCTTGTCTCCTTTAAAGATGCCGAGGGCGTGCAGTCCATCGATGGCGACTTTGTGGGCATGGACGTGGACGTCGTCCCAGACGACGCCTTCTTTGAGCAGGTCAATGCACTCGAGCTGCATGCGCAGGACAATGTCGTAGATGGCGCGGGACTCGGCTGAGAACTGGCCGGAAATGGGGAACGTGCGGGTGATGTCGGCGGCGTAGCAGCTGTATTCGGCGCCGGCGTCCAGCAGCAGGTTCAGCTTGTTGGCCATGGGCTGGTCGTTCTTGACGTAGTGCAGGGTGGCGGCGGCGCGGCCACTAGCGACGATACTGTGGTAGGCCTGGTTGCGGCAGCCCTTGGAGACACAGTGGCCCAAGAAGACACCCTCGAGTTCCTGCTCGTTGGCAACTTTGCCAACATTGGCCAGCACGGCGCGGTGGCCGGCGCTGGAGACATCGTTGGCCTTGGCCATGAGGGCCAGCTCGTACGGCGACTTGACCACACGGCACTCCTCAATGGCTTCCTTGAGCAGCGAGAAGTCCTTGCCATCAAACTCAAGGAACGTCGTCTGGTCCGACACCTGGCCCGCCATGGCAAAGACCGTGCTCTTCTGGTCGGCCGTCTTGGTGCTGGCCTTTGATGCCAGCGTCGGGTTCACGTCCGCCACGTACTTGACCTCGTCCACGTCCCACTGCGCCAGCGCCTCCTCGGCACTCACGGGCAGACCCGACCAGATGACCGACTCCGGGTCAATGGGCGGGATAAAAAGCGTCGACTTCTCCGTGGCCAAATCATACACAAAGTACGAGTCGGCCAGCGGGCAGCCTGTGAGGTAGAAAAACGGCCGGCGCTGGCGGAACGGCTCGGCCTCGTCGTTATCTTCCAGCAGCTTGGTGGCGCGGCTCTCGAGGTACAGCACCGCATTTTTGGCAGCACCGTCGCCGTTGTCCGGGAACTTGCTGCGGATGTAGTCGGCCACGCGTTTGGCGTGTGCCTTGGCCGGGTACTTTTGGCCCTTGAGGACGGACTCATAGCCGGGCGTGGTCGTCATCGTGGCAGGCGGGGGAGGTTGCATGGGAGCCGTGGAGGAGAAGGGGCGACAGAACGTCTGTGGTCGAAACGTCTGTGATCGAAAAAAAGTTGTCGGTCGAGTCGTTGTCGCCAAAGTGACGCGATTCGCAAAAGCAGTCGTGGCAATGGCGATGCTTAAAGATCGAAAGGGAGAGATTGCAGTCGCGCGAGGAGGTCGACAGGCGAGGCGCATGGGCGTGGGAGGAGGGGAACAGAAAAGAAATACGAGGTGGTGAGAAAGAGAGTCGTAGATCTCGGGGCAATTTAGAGCTGGGAGACACTGACTTTATTACGTTCGTACTGGATGTCGGTTTCGGAGCACGCGGGGCGAATGGAGAGCGAAAGAGAGGGAAAGAGCAACACAGAACAGAAGGTGAGATGCACTTCTGGAGAGCTCAAGCTCGAAGAGGAAGGAGCCCCGCCCCGGCCGTTTACACACGGCTTTCTGCCCGCGACTGCTGTGCACAGCGGCAGTGGTGCTGGCGTAGTGGGGTATTTTGGCAGAAAAATGGGGGCCGTCACCCAAAAACGGTAGCTGGCAGGCTGGATAAGGAGTTACAGCACTGGCGGCCAGTGGCGATACGCAAAAACAGTGGTTCTAGAAGACGAGAAGAATATGAATGTGGAGCGAGAAAAATGAAATAAAAAACTCACAAGATTTGACAACAAGTAAGAACGCTGTGACGACAAAGCCTTGGGTGGAAACTTCAATTGCTGTCTCTGCAAAGTGTCTCATTAGAAGGGTGGGCCGGAGAACTCGGGTTCTACCGGCTTACATAATACACGAGACTCACAGGGTCTTTGAAGACAAAGAATCACGACAAAGGCACGGTAACGACAAGACAAAGGGACCACACCGGAGCCTGGCCATGGTCACGAGAATGGCATGGCATACTGCATTGTCGCATGGTCACTTCTATGTGAACTTCACTTGCATGGGGATAGTGGTCTTGGAATGCTTTGTTCTCGTATTATGCGCCTCATCGCGCTTCATGAACTCGTTATTTTTTGACGCCAAGAGCCCGATGGGGGCACAATCTGTCTCTTTGTTTGTCCTCACTCGCTTCAGTCATTCGAGTCGCCGGCTCGCTATGAGACCTCGACCTTTGGCCGCCTCGTCACATTCAGCGAGTCCATTGACGCCATCACCGCCGCCGTCCCGTCCTGGTCCAGCGAGCCTACCGCCCGCCCGCTCTTCATTAACATCCAGTGCTGCCGCATATCCTCGGCACATACCGACAGCTCAAAGCCGGCCAGGAAACAAAAGTTGATCTCGAGACGCGCAAGCTCGGCCTCCGTGACACCGCCGACACGGGCCATTTTTGTGTGCGCATAGCTCAAATCCTCAAGAGCTTTCATGGCGACGCGCAGGCCGGCCAGCAACAGCCGGTGGGCATTGCGGCGGGTAACGGCAATGGCCTTTTCGGAGACGGCCAGCCGATAGATGTAGTAGGAGGTGGCAATGTAGACGCCGGTGGACATGGGACAGAATCTGTGGAGCCTTAAGAGATACTCGGAGATGCCGATGGGCGGTGCTTTTTTGGAGTAGAATTTGCGCGTAATGGCCGAGTGCTGGACATTGAGGGGTTGCGAGTTGGCGCCGTGGATAATGTACGGCTCGGCAGGGGGCACAACGAGAATAGGTACGCCGCTGCTGCTGACGGGTGTTTCTGTGTTCTCGCTAGAGTCTGCACCAGAAGCGGGCGACGAACCCCGCAGATGGACACCGTCGATTTCCATCTGTATCGGTTTGGCCGGCGGTGGCGTCGGCGGCAGCCTTGATCGTAAGGGGGTGGAGGGCGTGTGTGTGCTTGTCTTTGTGTCGCTCTTGTCGTTTTCGTCGCGCGGCGGTGTACAGCGGTCGTTGCTCTCGTTCTGATCGCGGTCGCGCTCCCTCTGTTCACGCTGGTGTTCTTCTTCCGCTTTGCGTTTCCTGTCCTCGCGTTCTGCCTGCTCGCGCAGCCGTGCCAGGCTGTTCTCGCTCAGTGTCCGCACAATCACCTCCTTCTCAGCCTGCATGCTGCGCATGTTTGTCGGCGTCGACCCCTCGTCGTGGAGCGGCGGCGGTGTTGGTGGGATGTCGCCCGTGAGGCGCACGAGCGCCTCGACGCCTGCACCCAGCATCTGCAGCGCGGCGAGCGGTGTCACATTGAAGATGTCGTCGGTCAACGACGCGAGGCGTGGTGACGGAGCGTCACTGTTGCTGCTGTCGCTGCATCGTCTTGTGAAGAGACTCGGGTCATCGGCCGGGACAGGCGGTGGTGGCGGCGAGTCGGGCGTGCTGCCCTGGTTGTGGTGGTCGTCTTCCGACATGTGTGTGGATGTGGTGAAGTGATGTGTTGAAGAGAGTGATGAGAGTGAGTTCACGTCGTACGTCGCACGTCGAATGTATCGCGTCGTCGGTTGTGTAATGTAGAGATACGGATATGGACGTGGAATGCGGCGCGATGCAGTGCAACGGGCGAAAGGGTGCTGTCATGCGTTGAAAAAAAAATAAAGAGGGAAAGAAACGGCGATCGTCTGCGTCTGCTTCGTTTGATTCAAATGCCGTGAAATGTCGCGCGCCGGCGCGCTTTTGCTCAAACGTTGGAAAAAAAAGGCCCGGAATGTACTCTGTCTTATCCCTGAGGATTGCTTTTCGACTGTTTCTGATTGTCCCTGATTGTCCCTGATTGCGGTGCTTCTTGCTATAATCCGTTGACTGCGGTCATTGTCTGACCAGGTTCGCTGGCGTCGCTGTCGATGCTTGTCCGTTTATGCGATCGCTTCGTCTGATCCCGGTCCTCGGTTAATGTGGAGGAAGGGTGTGGAGGAGGAAGAAAGTACGACGTAAGCCGGGGTGCGTTTGCTGTTTGACTGTTGGAGATGCGATGTAAATGACAGGGGAGGCTTGTGAGAGAAAGCCGCCGAGATGAACAAATGACGGAAAGAAAGAGATATTGGAATGGCTGGCACGTGCTTTTCGTTTAGGTGGTGGACATAGGCAAAGACGAAAGGACGGGAAGAAGAAAAGGTGTGGTCAGCACGCAGTTGGCTGTGAGTCGGACCGAGAAATGGGTGGGCTGAAAGATAAGAGAGTCGGCAAGGTCGTCAAGGTGGTCGCGAAAGTGGTGACGTGAATGTGGCGACGCGAAGAGGGTGACGAGGTGAGGATGGAGACGTTGAGGAACAGAAAAAGAAAGGAAAGAAGAGTAGACGAGACGAGACGACGAGACGACGAGTAAGAAGGAGACAAACGGAAAGAGTCAGCAAGAGGAAAGGGAAAGTGCAAATGGGTGCAAACGATGGCAAGACGGCGGACAGCAAGATCGGCCGACTACTACGACTAGACCACGCCTGCCCAAATTAAATAATTTAACGGCGAATTCCTTGTTCGTCTCCAAGGTAGAAAAACGGCCTGAAGCAGAAGACGGACTGCCGCGACGCAGAGCCGGCGGTTAGGCGGGTTAGGCGGGTTAGGCGGGTTGGGCTCCGCTGTTCTGGCGTTCTAGAAGTGGTGACGACTGGGCGAGGAGAATGCCACGAGACGGTCCTCAGAGGCGAAACGGAGAAAGGGCCCCCAAATGGCCCAAATGGCCCAAGTGGTCAGGCCAAATTCGTCAGGCAGGCCCTGGAGCCGAACCACACTACCGCGTGCTGCAACAAAGAAGGGTCCCGAAAGAGGGGCCACAAAACAGCGGCTTCCCGCTGAGCCCTTGGGCCTTGTAGGGGACTGGGGTCTAAAAACTCCTAAAGAAAAGTGAACACTTCCGAAGTGAGACAGCGAGACAAAAGAGACGGGAGAAAAGCACGAAATGAAAGAGGCCTGGTCAAAGGCTGGTCAGCGCTTATGGCGGGGCAGAAAGGCAAACAAGTGCGCTAGTAAACGCGCCAACCTCGGTTTGGCTGGCCTTTTCTGCCGTATTTGCTGGTCCTTTGGTGTCTTGCGCGTGCTTTTCGTTTTCTAGTGCCGTTTTGACGTTTGTCTTTGTTCTCTTTTTTCGCCGTGACAGCGGTGACAACTCGAAATAGGTGAAATGGCAGAAGGGGAAAACCGATGAAGAGAGGGAAGAAACTAGGGGACAGGCGCCGACGATCCCCGGGAATAAGAATTAGGGGAGAAGGGAAAGAGCAAAGGGCCAAGACAACTGTCTGCTGCAGAGAAGGAAAGAACAACACAAGGTGCCTTTGCGCTCTGGAGAAAGGCTGGAGAATTGTTTGTGAGTGGAATGCGTCAAAACGACTGAAAACAGCAAGAGCAAGTCCCAACAAAAAGAAGAGAAAAGGGGTAAGGCTGGAGAGGGAAAGAACATCATAAAGTCCAGAATGGAAAGAACGACTGGTCGCCTTCTACATACGTCGTATATTGTTCGACCCCCAACTTTCTTGTGCGCCTCACGTCACATTCCAATTTTCAACTTGCATCTGACCATATTGGGAGAACACGACCAAAAAAAACGATCAAAATTCTATTTAGCCGCCCCTTCTGCAGCCCACCAGCCCACCTGGTGGAACTGTGGAAGCGCCCGTTCCTTCCCCCACCTGCACCTGCCTGGCAGGCCCTTCCTCGTCATTTAAAGAGTGGCGTTTTGTTCCACCCTGAAGCCCAACGGAGGTACCACTCACTAATGCCCCCTTCCCGGAGGGGCGGCAACGGCGACAAAGTGAAGCAAAATAGGGGTGGTGGTATTCGCCAGACATCGTGGGGTAGGCCTGACTGCTGACTTTTTGATCGAGATGGCCTGTTTCTACACGAACATTTAGTATATCACTCACTTATCACGCCCTCTTCGCTTGTCTACCCATCAGTTGCCAGTCGACCGTCTCCTGCTCTTCCGGCCTGTTGGTTGCATCGGGAACGGCAGACGGCTCAATGTAGATGCCAAGAGCAGACTCGAAGAAATTACTCACTCTTGTAACCAGCCGTTTTGACGATTCTGGCTCTCCACGTCCATAAAGATTGGCACCGGCCGCTGTGTGGCTCTGGGCGTCTTCGCCTCCCCCACGTTCAACCCCAGTATCACCCCAGCTTTGTGTTGAGGCGTTTCCCCAAGATGGTGCCCTCTTTCGGTTGTCCCTATTTTGTGAAATAAGATACAGCAGGGAACCACATATCATAGAGAGAAACGTCCGAGATTCTTATACTGTGCCCCTACTACAAAGTCCTGTGAGAGCTAAACATACGACTGTCGATCATTATGAAGACCCGGCAGACTGCCAGACGACCAGACCCCCCTTGTCCACTACACCCGGGCCGTGTTCCGACCATTTGTGAGTTTGTATTTCCAGCCCACGGATTGCCTCATCTAGGCATTCCCTTGAACATTCAAGTTGCACTGCACTGTCACCGGACAGATGTGCCGTCTGCTCGTTCCCCCACGTTTCTAAAAGCGGCCGTGCACTTTTATTACTCTGACTGTTGTATACACCAATACCTAGAAGTTCGACCTCGCAGCAGGTACGACGTACAGACATGTTCCTTGCTTGCTTAAGCAGACTGCACGCAGGACGGTGATTTGAAAACGTCAAGAAGATTCGACCGTATTAAAAACGCTACACCGTCAACTCAGAAACCATTTATGCAAGTCATGGTATCAAAAATCATTTCTCATTATTGTATCTTAATGCACCCCATAAATGCATTTTGATGTCCAAACGCCCATATTATGAATAATCTGTTCCTGTGTATGCCTACGCACTCTCCGTCGGCTCGACATCGTACTCGACGTCCGTCCGGATCACATACTTGGCCCCCTTGCGCACGCCCGTGCCCTCGTGCAGCAGCGCACCACGGGTCTCGCCGTGCGGGAAAATGGCTACACCGCCCATCACAGGCCGCACCGGGTAGGCATTCAAGGTACCCTCGACGGCGCCAGGCAAGAAAAAGGTCGTCTCGCCGCCTTCAAACTCGTCGTTCAAGTACACCAAGAACGTAAACAGCGAGCTCTGCTTCTTGCCCTCGGGCGAGTCGTCGTAGACATAGGTGCGGTCGGGGAGGACGCCCGAGGGCGGCCATGCACCGTCAATGTGGCAACGGTACTCGGCACCGGGCACATACCGGTAAACACGGAACCGGCGGTTGATACCCCGAGCCACACGGCAGCCCATTACGGATGGCACGAATCGCGAGATGCGGGACCATAGCAGGTCGTGGAACTGCGGGTCGACGACCCAGTAAAAGTTGTGTGCCAGGATGCTGACATCGCCATCTTCACGGACGGGCGCATCGGGCAAGAAGCCGACAGACTCGCCGGCGGCAATAATGGCCTTGCACTCGTCCGGCGTCAGGACGTCGGTGGCGACACCCAGGCGGGGGACAGTAGGATGAGGGTGGTAGGCGATGGAGGCAGGCGCCTCTGGAGCGAGAGGGACAGCACCCTCGGCGGATGTGTAGACGATGGCCGGGTGGTGGTTGGGCGGCTTGCGCTGGGCACCCTCTGTAGTCTCAATGATGGGCAGTGCATCAGGGATGGCGTCTGGGTTCGGTGCGTGCTTGAGGATTGACTTGTCGAGAACGGAGGCGTAGACCTGCTCACGGTCCTTGGATGGCCGGAGGTCCCAAATATCCTGGGTATGAATTGCAGGTGTGCCGGCCGTAGCACTGTTGTAACGGCTGAGAGCATCCGGGTTGATATCGATGGGCCCCGTCGCACGGAGGATGGCATCCACCACCAACAGACGCTCCTTGGCCTCGGCCGAACGCTCGGCAGCCACCGCATCTCTGTGATCTGGGGCCGTGGACAGGCCGCTGATGATATCGAGATCGCGAACCCATCGGCAAAGGGCTCCCAACTTCAGTTCCTCACCGCGCAGGCGCATCTCGGCGAGCAGGACACGGGCATCCATGTATTTGCCGTCGGCCAGTGCGGCCGAGACGCGCGCCGTCAGGTTGGTGCCTGCAGCATTGACGCCAGTCGTGCATGCCTGCCGGAACTCATGGACGGCGCCACGCAGTTCTCTGCATTGTTTGCCCTTGATCACGGCAGGGTGGGCGGCCAGTTCTCGCAGCGTCTCCACCGTGATTTCGAGCTCCTCTGTTGAAGTAACCGACCGAAGACTTGTCGGTTCGGGCGCTGTGTCGCTTGGCGGTGAGATGGGACGGGCAACCTTTGAAGGCTTCTGGTCAGGCTTGCCCTGCACCTGGGCCTTTCTTTTTCGTGACGCTGATTTGGCCATCGTTTTGCGTGTGGATGAAGACCGTTGTTGACGATGAGAGTCGTATGAGACCTGTAAAAATCAATACAACAAGACGTGCACGTGATGTGTACAGTGTAAAACTTGGAAGGCTGACTCTCGCACCGTCCCCTCACCGTCCTTATCGGCTTATCGCGCCTTGGACTCGACGTGCGGGGGAAGGTACCACTTTGACCACTTTTTGGTTGCTCGGTGGGCAAATGCCGAAGATAAGCGGGCGCGCCATGGCCTTCTCAAGGATTCAATTCCATAATAGATTGGCCAACTCGTACTCCGTAGTTTGTACCTGGCGACTTCGACTCCAATCCACTTGACATCTTGATTCGAACTAGCCCCGGAGCCGTGACGGTCGGAGCCCGCCCAGGACGCTTACAACCTCCGGAGCCTCACGGACAATGCTACATAAAATCCGGGGATTGATGCATACGTAAATGGAGAGCGCGACGCGGCGTTCATTTTAGGCTACTATTGCCAAAATTTATGGAAGAGCGCGTCTGAAAATGGAAAGAACGTACGAAGACGCGTCGGTTTATCAAGAGGGGTCGCAGCTGGTCGCAGTTGCCCCCTTGGGCAGCTTTGGCGTCTTGGGGTATGAATGACCTCAGGATGCAGCTTCCGCTTCTGGTAACGATCCAGATGCAGTGCTTCTTGTGACAAAGACCAACTCCACCAGCAAGGGAAGCTGCGACCTGTTCCTCCTTCTTGAAGCACAGATGCTCATGTGAGCGCTTCTGCACACTCCGCTCGTGTCCCTTCTCCGAATTCTTGAAATATGATTGGTCGACTCAGGACCTTTAAATAGGAAGCTGCGACCGACATCTTTAACGATTGCTCTTTCCACTTATACAACAACTTTTTTGAGATTTCTCAGATCGTTTTCTGATTTTTGACGTCTCGCAAAAACTTGTCGAGTCCTTGGTGATATCATCAACGTGCATTGACTCTGAGGTCCACAAAGCGCCACCATCTCCTTACACCTGAGTCTACTTAGTGTCCTTGTTGACATTGGATTCCCCAGCTTCTTATTTCCAACGTGCAAATCACCTTCATATTTATATTCCCGACTCCGAACTACCGCCTCCCCTCTTTGACCTCTTCTTTTCTTTTCTTTCGTTTCTTTCTTCTCTCCTCCGTCGGTAGGTCAACCACTCACGTTTCATACAACCTACGTCCCCCCCTCTCTTCAACCCCAACCCGCCGCCGCCATGCCACTACCGGCTCCTCCCCCGCTTTTGAGCTTCCCACCCTGCCACACTGCCCGCATGGGTCGCGCAGCGGCTGCGTCCAGCGCAACCAGTGCGCGCCGTTGGTTGGCCACAAGCGGCTCGACTCTGCCTGGTGCCCGGCTGCATCATCGCGCCCGCGTGTCGCCATCTTGCCGAGGCCGGCAGTCCCTCGCTCCTGTCCCTGGTGCGGTCCGCTTCATTGCCTATACATCGTCTAATACGAGCAATTTGAGTACTGCAACGACAAGCAACAGAGGCACGTCCAAGACATCTGCCAGCTTCACTGCAACCCCCATCCTACCATCGCAAGCTTTTTCTCAGACTCAGACTCGCGCCGCCAGCACGACCGCCGACAGTGCCTCCTCCAACTTCCCCGACCCCAACATGTACACGACGTCGTTTGCCTTTTTCGAGGCGCTGTGGGAGGCCGGTGTGACGCACTGCTTTGTCAACCTCGGCTCGGACCACCCCAGCATCATCGAGGCCATGGTCCAGGGCCAGCGCGAGAAGAAGGACAAGTTTCCCAAGATGATTACTTGTCCGAACGAGGTAGGCCCACGGTTCAATTTCCGACAGTTGTATTAGGCGCCGCTAACAATGCAGATGGTCGCCATGTCTATGGCTGACGGTTATGCTCGTCTCACCGGCAAGCCACAGTGCGTCATCGTGCACGTCGACGTCGGAACACAGGGCCTCGGTGCGGCCGTTCACAACTCGAGTACCGGCCGCGCCCCTGTTCTTGTTTTTGCTGGCATCAGCCCCTTCACCATCGAGGGCGAGATGCGCGGCTCACGCACCGAGTACATCCACTGGATCCAGGACGTGCCCGACCAAAAGGCCATTCTGGGCCAGTACTGCCGCTACTCGGCCGAGCTCAAGACGGGCCGCAACGTCAAGCAGATGGTCAACCGTGCGCTGACCTTTGCCAAGTCGCAGCCCGCCGGTCCCGTGTACCTGTGCGGTGCCCGCGAGGTTATGGAGGAGGAGATCAAGCCATATCACCTGAAGCAGGACGACTGGAAGCCGGTGCAGCTGGGTGGTCTGCCGCCAGACTCAGTGCAGGACATTGCCACGGCCCTGGCGGGTGCCAAGGAGCCCCTGCTGATCACGGGCTACGCTGGCCGCAACCACGGCTTTGCCCCGTCGGTTGTGGAGCTGGCCAATGCTGTGCCGAATCTTCGCGTCCTGGATACGGGCGGCAGCGACATGTGCTTCCCAGCTGATCACCCGGCCTGGCTGGGTCTCCGCTTCGGTTCCCACGATGCCATCCGCACCGCCGACGTGATTATCGTGGTCGACTGCGATGTCCCCTGGATCAACACCCAGTGCCCGCCCAAGGAGGACGCACGCGTGTTCCACATTGACTGCGACCCGCTCAAGAAGATGATGCCGGTGTTCTACATTGCCGCCGAGCAGCGCTTCCAGGCCGACTCGCTGCTGAGCATGCAGCAGCTCAACGAACACTTCAAGGCCAATCCCGTCCCCGCCGCGTCGGGCAAGGACAGCGCGCGCATCGAGGCGCACAAGGCGCTGCTGGCCAAGATCGACAAGGCCGCCGAGCCCCAGGCCGACGGTGGCTTCGGTGTGGGCCACCTGACCAAGAAGCTGCGCGAAACGTGCCCTTCAGACACCATCTGGGCCATTGAGGCTGTGACGAGCACGGGCTTTGTGCACGAAACCCTGCAGCCCACGCAGCCGGGTCACTGGATCAACTGCGGCGGCGGGGGTCTTGGCTGGTCGGGTGGTGGTGCCCTTGGCATCAAGCTGGCTACCGACTACGAGGCCGGCGGCAAGAACAAGGGCAAGTTTGTGTGCCAGATTGTGGGCGATGGTACGTTCTTGTTCTCGGTGCCAGGTAGCGTCTACTGGATCTCGAAGCGGTACAACATTCCGGTGCTCACGATTGTGCTCAACAACAAGGGTAAGTCCCACGCACGCCGCTCAACTGATTTGTGATCTGATTTGTGAATATGTGCTAACTCTCGATTTAGGCTGGAACGCCCCCCGTCGGTCGCTGCTGTTGGTGCACCCCGAGGGCTTGGGCTCGCAGGCGTCCAACGAGGAAATCAACATTGAGTTTAGCCCGTCGCCCGACTACGGCGGTATTGCCAAGGCGGCGGCGGCAGGCGACCTGTTTACGGCGCGCGTTGACGAGGCGGCCAACCTGGACGAGGTGCTGAAGCAGGCGATTGCATCGGTGCAGAACGGCACGAGCGCCGTGGTGGACTGCAAGGTGGCCATGGGCTGCTGAGCGATATACGGACTGAAAGAGTTCAAACGAGGCATATGAGTAGCTAAAAGAATGCGATGAATTTTACGTTGCCCACTGTTCATGTCCGGGTAGGCGGCTCGCTGCCAGCCCCGTGATGTATTCAAATTTATCATCCCCACATCTGCAGAGTCCATGACATAACAAGGAACATCTTGTTGAGCCTCATTCCGACATACCCATGGCACATAACATTGTCCGGACGAAGAAGATAGGACCCGGCTTCAGATGCGAGTCAGTATTGTTAACCATTTAAATATGTATACGGAGTATTGCATCCCCATGGCATTCCCTGCGCCGCACCCCAACTTGGCCTCCAGGTCTATATGCGGGTAAAAGCAAAAATGGGTGACGGGTGTGCTTCCGAACGGCCACAGGGTGCCGAGCTGTATATTGAATAGGCATAGGAGGCAGCATTGTATGGCACGTATCTGTATGTAAGCGACAGCGACTGTGATGCTATACGCACTTTGGATAAAATCAAATTCTCAAGGGGATGTAGTGAGCCATCGATTGTTGAGTCGCGGAAAGGACCATCTGCTACCACAAATTCAGGAACGAAGAGAAATGGGACAATGGGTCCTGTCGAATATGCTGGAATAAGGTGTTTATGTCTCTCCAACGACGTACGGAGCGGCGATGCCTGGCTTTCTGGGGAAGAAGGGAGGAGTAAAATACAGCTTTGAGAACATACTTGATTCCCTTGGCACCCCCTGGTTAAGTATTCCCCTTTTCCTCCTGTTCTTCCCTCAGGTACCCTTGTATCTCCGAGTCTCTCATCGCTTTCCTTACCTCATTCTTTTTCGCCGCCGCCATCATGCACTCCACACTCACCCTGGGTCTTTTGTCGACCCTGGCCGCCGTCGTCAGCGGCCAGGACATTACCAAGGTCACCAACTTCACGGCCGGCCCGACCAAGACGCTTCAGCTGTGGTCCAACGTCCTGAATCTGTTGGACCCCAAGACGGCGGCCAATACCCCCCAGAGCGGCTACACGCAGACCATCTACGGCGACGGCACGTCGGCGATGGCGCAGCTGGTCGGTAACAGCGCTGCTGGTGTAAGAACAGTAGGAGCATTCAAAACGATGATCGATACATGGTCTTCTTCAATATGATCGTATGATGATAGTTATTTACGTATCTATTTAAAACAAATCTGTTTTTCAGATACATACTTATGTACAGTATTAGTCCTTTTTGAAGCGTGAGAGTGAGAACTGATCCAGAGCCTTGTCTTTGGTACCAGTGGCCACGAGCTCTGCGATAGTCTGGCCAACAAAAGCCGCCAGTGTAACACCCGAGTGCATGACAGCAAGTGTTAGTCCAGGTTTTCCACTGTCACCCAAGATGGGCAGACCGTCCTTTGGGTCCGGCCGGATGCCGACAGTGTAAAAGTCGAGCTCCAGAGGTGGAAGGGGAGTTCCGTCAAGGTCAGAACGGAACATGTCCTGGACTTTCTTGAAGAAGATCTCTGCTTCGGCAGCAGGGTCTGTCGTTGGATTGCCGCCCGAGTAGTGACGTCCAGCAATGACTCGGCCCTCGACAGTCTGTCTCATGTGCGGGCCGTTGGAGATGGCAAGACCATTCAGAAGTCGGGTGGCCACGGGCTTGGAGTGGACAATCAGGCCAGGTCGGCTGTTGACGGGGACAGTAATGCCCAGTGAGGCAGCCAGCTCGACAGTACCCAGGCCGGCTGCTAGGACGACATGGTCGGCCGTGATGCTTCCCGATGGTGTCACGACGCCGACCACCTTGTCCTCTTGCACGAGCAGACGCTCAACAGTCTCCCGACGGAGAGCTGCACCATGAACCGTAGAGGCATTCTCAATCATCTTCTTGGCCGCCAGATCTGGCTCAATGCTTCCTTCCTCCGGGAGAGAGGCAACCCATCCCCATGAGGGCAGACAAGTCTCAACCAACCACGGCTCACGCTTCAGCACTTCTTCGTTGGTAATCTTCTCCGTCTTGTAGCCCCAGCTGGCATGCTGCTTAAGGCAAGAGTCAAGCTCTTCCTCGTCCTGCTGCCACTGTACATTGCCGTTCCAGCGGGCCAGCTCCGAGAGGCCAGGCACTTCCTTGATCAGTTCGTGCCAGCGGGCCATCGAGCGGTGGCGGATGTCAAAGTACGGGCGGGCATTGTTGAAGTTGGCATTGAGCCAGGCGAAAGAATTGGGCGTGGCAGTGCCGCCCACATCGGGAGCGACAATGGTGATCCTGACAGTATGACCATGCTTGGCTGCCAAGTGCCAGGCAATAGAGGCGCCAATGATGCCGGCACCGACAACAATAACATGCGGTTTATCGACGGTCATGGTAAAAGTGGGTAATGAGAGCAAAGAATATTGAGTGCAGGGTGTGTGATAGAAGAATATGTGATCCGAATGTTGGGACGGATTTTGATTGTGATTTGAAAGCGAGATAAACCGAGCGCAGATAATCGTCGCGTTTGGACAAGATGTGTCTTTTTATCTTGTGTTATTCTGTCTAAATCTATAATTGTTTTCGCGTTTTATTTTATCTGGCACGATCCGGTGGAAGAGTATCAGGAAGTGTGCAGGTATGCTGGACTTCAAGATGAGCGTGCAGACTGCTCGGGTTCTTCCGAGGGAGGAGACATGGCCGAACTCCTCATCAATTGACTAGTATTTTACCTTGAAGATTGCCATAGTAGTCTTTGAATTCTTTGAATAGTTCATACGCAGACAAATATCGCCACGACCTAGAAGGCTTACATGGACACCGAAAGCCCTGACCTAACGGGTTACGGAGTAGTTTGTCACCAACAGACTGCCAGCAGTGAGGTAGTCGATATGGTAGCGTGGGATTGGATTTGATCAAGATATGGCCGGGTCTTTCCACAAATTCTGATTGGCTCCCCCACACTTTAAGGAGATATGCTCGTATTGTTCCGGGCTGCCAGATTCCATCGTGATAAGAGACTACCGCAGGCTTGGACCAAACAACAACTGCAGGAAAATGCCGACTTAAACCTTGTGCACTCTAGAATCTGGGGTATAAACAATGGGCTCCGCGGTCATGCCATCGATCATCGGTCTGGATCATTCGTTCATCACTTCACTCTCGTTCACGCCTCTGCCCTTATACACAGTCGTCTTCTTATTCTTTCCATGAACTGAAGTGAACATCGTTTCACTCCCGACCCACCACCGCCATGACCGAAAAGTCCTACTTTGGCTTTGACGTGCTCGTGCGCCGAGTCAAGAATATCCAACAAGCTCCTCGCGAAATCATCGTCAGCCCACGTCTTCTCGGCACTGCCTTTGTCTTTGCTTTCGCGGGCTTTCCCGCCGTCTGGGACCAAGGCTCGTCGTCTGTGCTGCCTTCCCTGCCTGGCTACGATGCCTTTTTCCATGTCTCGACCGGCGCCGATGCCAACTTGATCAAAGATCTGGTGTCTCTGGTTTACATTGGCTACGCCATCGGCTCGGCTGCTACATTCTTCATCAACGACCGTATCGGCCGCCTCTGGTCGTACCGCCTCTACGCCTTCATCTACATGATTGGTCTCGTCGTGTCCATTACAGCCCCTGGCATCCCTGGTCTCAATGCCTCTCGCATCGTCACTGGCATCGGCATCGGCGCTCTGACGGTCACGGGCCCCATGGCCATTGCCGAAATCAGTCCCGACGAGATTCGCGGCATGCTGACCTCGTGGTTTGGCGTGTGCATGTCGCTGTCGCTCATCTCGTCCGTATTTTGTGTCTACGGTGTCTACATCCACTTGGCAGCCACGCGATTCCAATACCAGGTCGTGTGGATGGTGCCCATCCTAGCCATGGTTGTTGTGTTGGTTGGCAGCTTCTTCTGCTGCGAGTCGCCCAAATGGTTGATGATGGTCGACCGCTACGACGATGCACTAGCCGAGCTCGTTCGCCTTCGCGGTCTCCCAGCCGACCACCCCCGCGTCCAGATGGAGATCACCGCGATCCAAGACGCTGTTCGAGCCGCTCATATCGACTCGACGAGCGAGGTGCGCCGCATCAAGCAGATTTTACGGGATACATTCACAGTCGGTGCCAATCTTCGCCGTGTGCAGCAGAGTCTTGTGTCCTACCTGCTGGCCCAGCTGTCCGGCGCGAGCCAAATTACATCCTATCTCGT
Source organism: Sporothrix euskadiensis (assembly GCA_019925375.1). Classification (NCBI taxonomy): domain Eukaryota; kingdom Fungi; phylum Ascomycota; class Sordariomycetes; order Ophiostomatales; family Ophiostomataceae; genus Sporothrix; species Sporothrix euskadiensis. Next base: position 185,173 of record JADHKQ010000010.1, on the reverse strand, counting down.
GCCCATCATGACATTGATCGGCGTCAAGTCGAACACAGAAGAGAAGCTGTTTTTGAGCGGCATGTACGGCGTTGCCAAACTGGCGTCGGTGACTCTGGCCTCATTCTTGATCATCGACACCCTTGGCCGCCGCAACTGTCTGTTCATCGGCATCTCCCTCCAAGTCATCTCGGATGTCTTCATCGGTGTCTATATCAAGTACAGCCAGCAAGGTCCCGTCCCCTACGGCGTCTCCCAGGCTGCCCTTGGTTTTCTTTATATCCACGGCTTTGGCTACTGCATCGGCCTCTTCGTGCTTCCATACGTCTTTGGCGCTGAGTTGTGGCCCGACCATCTGCGCACGTTTGGTGGTGCCTTGAGCCAGACGTTCCACTGGTTGTTCATCTATGCCATGAACTATGGTCTCCCCTCGCTGTTGAAGGAGACGCACAACTGGGGCGCATTCCTGTTCTTTGCCGCATTTGGTGCCGTTGCTCTTGTCTACGTCTTCTTTATGGTCCCCGAGACGTCAGAGCTGTCTACGGAGGAGATTGATCTCATTTTCCGTGGCCCTTGGTTCCAGGCTTATAAGACCAACCGGCTGATTCTCGACGGTGTGGTCGGCGGCAAGAAGCGGCCGGAGTCTGCTGTTGGTGACTCCAAGTCGGTTGCCAATGAGGTGGCATAATTTTACATAGAAAATCCCTTTGCACGCACAATGACAAACGCAGTTGTACTCAAGACAAATCAGATAGCAACTTTTCAAGTACAGACAATATATATGGCTATGCACAAGGCCTTGGATAGTCGTCTATTATCAATGCAAGATTATAGATTGTTCACATCGTCGTTACATTATCTACTTTAAAGTACCCTGAAATCAGATGGCGAATCCTGTCGCCTCTCCCGCTGGCTGCAGCAAATCCTCATTGATCCATTGCATCACCTCCCACGGATCTTCCAAGCTACCACTCTCAGCCACAATCGTCGACGCTCCAACCACACTTCCTGGCCACGCTGACATGGCTGGCTCGCTGTCAGTAACGCCAACTTCCACCAGCATGGCCATGGTCTTTCGTGACAGTGTCTCGAACATGTCCCTGTAGGCGGCCGCCCTCTCCCATCTCTCCGCCATGACAGCAAACACCATGGAACAGTCCATGCATGCGCTGCTCACACTGTTGAGAGGACGAGCGGCACGGGCAGCTGGGGATGTCCAGAGGCAGTGAAGATATGTCAGGCCTGCCAGGAACAAGACGTGGAGACATCCCCATGTGCATCCAACACGGCCCAGAATAAACTGTCGGTAGTACCCACGGCTGATGACCTCTGTAGCCTCCAAGCAGGCAATAACGATTGGTGCTGGTACCTCGGATCGTGCTTCGATCAAATGGTTGCGGTGGAGTAGCAAGACGGAGTGGCTGTAGTTGGAGTTGTACCAGTCATTGCTGCCAAAGAGAGTCAAGGCTTCGCCAGTTCGTGGTGGTTCGGGCGGTGCCGTCGCTCTCCACTCGTCAAGCTCCACCTGCAACTGTTGTATGCGTGCTGTGTAGGCCTCGTCGGTAGTGCGGATGCGTGTCGTATCAGTAAACAGCGCGACGTGGATCTTGGCCCACAGACGCCGCAGACGGAACATGTGAAGGGCCACAGATAAGTCTGGTGCAGGTGGTGCAACTCCGGGGTTATTTGATGTAGCGGCTGCAAAGACGTTTCCATCACCAATGTTCTTAGGCAGCTAGTCGGTGAGTACAAAGAACTACCCTACTTCAACTCCATATGGGGCAGTGCTTACCTGAACATCGATTTCCCAAATGGAAAGGCCGAGCGGTCGCCCGAGGAACATGGCCACCGAGCAGTCAATAGCAAAAGCGGTCCAAAATGCACGCTTGCGCAACTCTACCTGGACGGCGCCCATCTGCGGTCCAAAACTCTTGACATTACGATGATATCCGAGCTCGATGCATTGCCGGAGAGCGAAACCTGTCAGCTTCCATAGGGATGGTCCGGTGGGTGACCGTAGAGAGTAGATACAGCAGGCTAGCAGAGCCTGGACGGACTGCAGGTTGTCTTTTTGGAGAACAGTATCCATGTACCTCATAGCCAAGAGGTACAGTTGCTAGATTTGTTAACACAAAGCAAACCATCCCGATATGATAAGCCTTCTGACTGTACGTACCTCATGGTTGTATCGGGATGTTGGCATCAGCAAGGCGCCAATGGCGTATATCTGAAGGCTTCTGTGAGTAAAATCCGCATGCGTTTCATAGAGATAGATGTACTGGAAGCACTCACAATGTAAACGAAGAAGGACGCCACGTCTGGATCCGATACCGGCACTGGCAACGTCGATACCCTCTGCACTTCCCACATTCTGAATGTCGGCTCATGTAGGAACGGGTACTGGATGTGGATGTTCTCAAAGTAGGCGTTGCTCAAGACGAGGCCGTCCTCGTATGTTGGGATGTCGACTGGTGACGATAAACCAGGGTCGTTATTGTCTGCGCTTGTGCCATCTCCGTTGCTGCCGTTGTTTCCTTTGGTCGTTTCTCTCAGCAAGAACGACGACCCAATGGCCCGTGAAAAAGCAAACGCCGATGACGATCCCAGGTACCGCGGTTCCATTCCAGCGGCGCACAGTCCAAGCATACCGACTCTAGCCGACAGGCTGTCGACGTCATCGTCAGCTGTGTCTGCTTGACTTATGTTGTCTGACTGTGCGGACGGGGTGGCCGTGGTACATGGTGTGGGAGGCGCCGTTGGCCGACTCGAAGCTCCAAACTGTCCATTGTGTGCTGCTAGTTGTTGCCGCGGTTGCTGAGCTGGCGTAGGTGTCGGTGCTTGTCCATTGCTATTCAGCAGACCCTCGAGATAGGCTATCCGCGTCTCCAGAATTTCTAGATAGTTGCGCGGCTGGTGTCGCTTCGTGATGGGATCCTCAACGAGGCAGGCTGCCGCAGAGGTTAGTTAGCTACTGTCACAACTTATTACAGATGTACCATGGACAGGATGTCTTACTCTGGCTGAATCGCACACAGCTGGCACACGCGGGCACGCCATTGTCGCACTTCAGCTTGTGCTCCTTGCAGTAGATACACGCAACGAGCATGCGCGCGCCTGTGCGGATGCGCTGCGGCTCTTTGCTTCGTCGCCGGTCTTGTATGCTGTGACTGTTGGGCAGCATCGTCTTCTTCTGGTTTGCAGAATTCATTCTGATAATGAGCTCTCGGATTCTGGTGAACTAGATGCATCTACGTTCGTATCCAAATGAAAATCAAAATGTAGAGGCCGTGAGGAGAGTGAGGAGAACTGGAGAACTGGAGAACGATATCAGTCGTCAATGGCGTAGTCCCAAAACAGTACTAGTGTCGGAAGAATACGATGGAGAGCGCTCATTGGTGACATCTGAGATAGCAGTTGTCGTCCAAAGATGAGGCAACAAAGAACAAAGTGGCGTCCTATCTTCTTCACACTGACAAAAGCACTCCAAATCAATCGTAGATGATGGAAATATTGCAGAGTTAAAGTTAAAGTAAGTGGGATGAGAAGCTCAATATGTGGCACTGGAGCTGACATGTAATGGTTCTGTTTACCTGCCAGGGTAGCATTTTCTATAATTATATTTGTTTTTCAATTTAATTTATAACCCGAAAAAAAAAATTGTAGAACAAACTTCAAAGATTACCACGAACAAAGTACAACAATCTCCCTCAAGCCTGTACCAGTCATACTGGACTGCCCATGGTACGTATTCTCCCATGTTTTCCTTTCTTTCTTTCTTTCTTTTTCTTTTTCTTTCTATTTCTCTCTTCTTCTAAATCTAAATCTCTCGACACCGACGGCTAACCACATGATAGATGTTCGTGGCAGCACTGTTCTTGTATGCAGACGCACAGGCCTTTGGCACAGCCGCCATCTTCGGTATGGTTCAAGACCTGGGCTTGTACACACTTTCGGTGGCTTATACTATTTATCGGCACTCTGTGTTCTTCCTCCTTTGAACGGATGGCTCAATGGTCTAACTCAACTTACTGACTCAAACTCTCATCACATGTGGAAGACGTCTGAACAACCTCTTCGAGTCGGCATCTGGTCAGCAGGCGCGGCCATTGGCAATTTGTGCGGCCAAGAAATTGACCCACCAACTTACTGACTCTCCATCTTCAACTTTGTCCTTTCCTTTGCCAACAGCAGTCTTGGACCAGGAGTACACTTATCACGAGTACACTTCCTTGAGTTATTTTTCATTTGTTGTTTGGAGCACTAATCCTTCCTCACCAATGTTTGGTTTCGGTGGACGTCCTGCGACCTCCTTTGGCTACACGGCTACCGAGGCCCCAACACTTCTGATACCAGCATCTGCTGTTGTCATCGTCTCCATTGCTTTTTCTGGGTAGGGTCTTGACTCCTTCGCTAGAAACCCTCCCACGTTAGACAACTTCATCAATTACGCGACCCCATTCATGCTTTTCCCTGCCATACATGATATCACTAAGCCATCGTCTGATTGTCCTCGCATATGGTGCTTCGATGGTTGCAGGGTCAGCTGCCTGTCCAATGTCGATGTCAATTTTGCCATAACGGATTGTTCGAACAGGAGCAACAAAAAACTAGTGTTGATGCAGTAGATTAGCTCGTGGCATTGACAGACATCAACGGGTATGCTTACAGCGGTGCCAGTGACGAAAACCTCAAGCAGCCTCTTATCCTCGAATGCCTGGAGAAGATCGCCTATGGGCAGGTCGCATTCTTTGACGGTGAGAGCCTCCATTGTTTTGTTGGTGTTGTTGGTGTTGTTGGTGTTGTTGGTTTTGTCGGCGTGGTATTTTGTTTCTGTTCCCAGTCTCTGGCTTGCTAATTCGAGAACGCTGCGCCGCGTTACACCGTCGAGAATGATGTCGCCGAGAGGCGGGGTGACAATCTCAAGCTTTCCGGTGTTGGCATTGCGTATGATTGCAAAGAAATTGCATGCTCCAGCCTCTGTAATGCATTTGTTCGGCCCAAAAAGCCACAGGATCTGGATGAAGCCCTGCATGTTACCTTCTTCCTGGGCTACAAGAGTTGGTGCGTAGTTGGCACCAAGCTGACGTCGTCAGTACGATGCTCAAAACGAACAAGAGACACGAAACGAAACGAAACGAAGCGAAACGAAGCGAAGCCAACCTTTGCATTGCCAAATCCACCGGGCCATGCCCTGACTTGTGTATCACTGCAGAGAAGCTTGATTCCAGGCCCAGACTGTGCAAACTGTGGGAACAAAACAGCCACAATGAAAAGCTTCGCCTCGGATGGACGAGACACACCCAGAGCGGCACTTGTGCCAATCACGGCAGGTCTGACGTAAAGAAAAGTTCCTTCCTCTGGTAGCCAATGATGAGCCTCCACGGCCAAGAAAGCAACAGTGAGCTTCTCAAGCTCGACGGGATCTACATCCGGTAGCCCTGCTCGATAAGCGGACACCTGCAGTCTTTTGCAGTTGAGTTCTGGCCGGAAGAGTCGCACGCGACCATCATACCCACGGTAGAGCTTAAGACCCTCCTACACCTCAGAGAAAGGTAAGTAAGTGGTTGGCAAAATATCAAGTGTGAATGAGTCAACTCTCACGACTTACGAAGCACTCCGTTCCGTAGTGTAGAACGCTTGCGGTCGGTGCAAGGCTGAATGGCTGGTAGGGGACAATGGCGGGAGCTTCCCAGCCCTTGGCTGCACTCCAGTCTACAACAAGCATGTGGCTTGTCGTACAGCTCTGGGTGCGGCGTATTGGATCATCATTTGGTGGCACCGGCCTTTGGAAATCTTTTTGGACAAGCTCGGTGCGTAGTAGAGATGCGTCAAGGCGGCCCTGTTTCGGTCTACCTTGTGTTTGCTGCATGTCTGGTTCTCTTGTCATGGTTTGTCTAGTGTCGCATCCGAAAATAAGGAGGTACTATTTTCAATGCAGTGCGGCGTTTTGCGCATCCGCGCAGTACTTATCGTACAACGATAGGCCCCCTTTCAAGATGATATACTTAATTAGGAGTTCCGGTACGGAAATCGGCCAAACATAGCCGGAGAGGGATAGTATTACGCGCGTGACGAAGACCTTGATTGGGACATGTTCGAATGAGCCCATTGTGTACGTCGTGCGTCATACTTTGAAAGAATCGGATGAACGACACACTACGACGTACTCCGTATAGATTGTTCTTATCATAAGATGGGGACGCCCGGAGATAGCTTTGGAGGGGTGCTCTTTCCACTGCACTCAACACGTCTCACTTCTACGATACCGTCTGCACGATATGCTAATCATCATGATAAAGCTATGCCAAAACGGGCGATTTTGTACGCGCAAATGCCAACCCAATTCAGCTCCCATGTTCATGTGCATCGATGTTGCAGATGAACTCATAACGTAAAATAGACCCATAGGCATCTGGCCTTGTCTTATGACCAAGAGAAATGGCAACCAATCGACCTTGCATTCTGTCTCTCCTACTGGCATTACCTCCTAGACACCAAACACAACATACACTTGGAAAGACACTTGGAAAGACACCGAACTGGAGCACGGAGCCATGGACGAGATCAAGAACGACCTCAAGGACGAGGTCAAAGTGTCTGCCGGGCCAGATGAAGCAGAATTGGAAAGCGGCACCATGGTAGACTCGTGAGTTTGAAACCACCGGCACCAATACGAAAGTGCTCGAAAGTACTCGCACAAGACTGACATCTGCAGGAACATCACCGAGGTCCAGGCCGTCGTCCCACCCTACGACGACCCGGAAATGTATGTCGGAACGTTCCGTGCATGGACCCTTGGCATAGTGTCGACGATTGTCTTTGCTGGCCTTCTGCAGTTTTTCCAGCTACACTCTCCACCCAGTATGTTTACATCCAGACTGGTTATTTGAATAGCTGCGCCGAAACATGAGCAGGACCATGGACTAACATGATATGCCCAGTTTTTCTCGGCGCCCAAATCGTTATCATTATTACCTTGCCGATCGGCCACTTTATGGCCCGTGTCCTCCCAAAGCGGGTTTTCAATGTCTTTGGCTGGCAATTCACCCTCAACCCCGGCCCATTCAACCACAAAGAACACACGATTACGGCTATTATGACGTCTCTCGTCGCCGTCTTCGACAACGGATCACTTGCCTCGGATGTCTACGTGGCCTTTGACAAATTTCTCAACATCCCCATCTCACCGGGTTTCCGCTTCATGTTTCTGCTCAGCACGCAGGCACTTAGTTTCGGCTTTGCGGGCATGTTCCACCGGTTCTTGGTGCCGCCAGCCTTCTGCACATGGCCCGGCGTTCTGCCGATTTGTACCATGATATACAGCTTCCACGATTCCACGTTCCAGAACCAGGTGGCCAACGGTTGGAAAATTAACCGCATGAAGTTCTTTTGGGCCGTTCTCGTCGCTGCTGCCGCTTGGCAATTTGTTCCCAGCTTCCTCTTTACATCACTCACCACATTTGCGTGGGTGACATGGATTCGCCCGGATAATGTTGTTCTCAACCAGGTCTTTGGAGCGACAACAGGCATGGACTTGCTCCCCATGACAATGGACTGGAACCAGATTGCGGGCTACCTCTCGTCCCCCCTGGTTGTGCCGTCGTGGGCCATTCTCAATGTGCTCGGCGGCGGTGTGTTCTTCTTGTGGGTCGTGTCGCCGGCGCTACATTGGAGCAATGTCTGGTATGGCCGCTACTTCCCATTCTCCTCGTCGGGGACCTTTGATAATACCGGCATGGCCTACAACACAACGCGCGTCATGAATGCCGACTACAGCATCAACGACGAGGCCTACGCCGCCTACTCGCCTGTTTTCTTGTCCACAACGTCTGTGCTGTCTTACGGTTTGGGTTTTGCCTCGGTCACTGCCGTCTTTGTGCACACCTTTCTTTATCATCGCCAGACGCTCATCACCGCTTTCAAAGAGGCCATCCGTCGAGAGGAAAGCCAGAATGAAGACATCCACGGCAAGCTTATGCGTGCTTACAAGCGCGTTCCAGAATGGTGGTATGGCATTGTGTTTGGCATTGTTTTCGGCGTCGCCATGGCCTTCATCTACGTCTACAAAACGCAGCTTCCGTGGTGGGGTCTGATCATCAGCATCTTGATCAACTTGGCCTTACTTCTGCCCATCGGTCTGATGCAAGCCACGACCAACATCACGATCAATACCGGCGTGCTCGCGGCCCTTATCGGCGGTTTCATCTGGCCAGGCAACATGATGAACAATGTCATTTTCAAGATCTTCACTTTGGTGTGCACATTTCAAGGTCTCGGCTACGTCCAGTCTATGAAAACAGGTCACTACATGAAGATCCCACCGCGCATCACATTTTTGGCACAGTGCCTCAGCATAGTCATATCGTGGGTGGTGCAGACCGCTGTCAACCTTTGGGCCATGGGCCACATCAAGGGCATTTGTACGGCTGAAGCTGAGAATCAGTTCTATTGCCCGCTTGCAAAGGGATATGCAGCCAATGCCGTCTTTTGGGGCCTCATTGGTCCCACGAAGCTCTTCAAGCACGGCTCCATGTACAACAGTATGCTTTGGTTTCTCTTGATTGGTGCGGCGCTCCCTGTCATCGTCTATTTTCTTTCTCGCAAATTCCCCAAGAACAAGTTTCTCGCAAAGGTAAGACAAGATCTCCAAGGCTGCTCCATTTCAAATGACGTTTAGTTTAGTACTAACACATTCACACAGATCCATACGCCAGTCATTTTTGCGTCCACCTCTTCAATTCCACCTGCAACTGCCGGTAACATTGTGACCTGGGCCCTCGTGGGCCTGGCATTCAACACGCTGATCAAGCGTCGTTACCGCGCATGGTGGGCAAAGTACAACTATCTTTTGTCTGCTGCGATGGACTCGGCCCTTGCAGTGACAACGTTTCTTGTGTTCTTCTGCCTCACTTATCCTGGTGTTGTGCTGGACTGGTGGGGCAACAACATTGCGAACGAAACTGCAGATGGGCTCGGTACACCGCTTGACACACCAGCTCCAGGCGAAACATTTGGTCCTTCGAAGTGGCTTTAGTCCTACTAAATATCCTTGATCGCCTCCGACACCCTGGATCCATTTACATGTTATTGACGTATCTACAACGCGTATCTATAATGCTCTTATTCCAGGTTATTATTGGTATTTCTTCAGGTTAATCTGAATCATTATGTATATTTTGCGTGCTATTGTTGCTATTGTTACTATGTCCCTTTAAACTTGAGAGTGATTATATTGAGTTCAATTTATATGACTAATGTAGGCTCACTCAGGACAAGTTGGATCCGAATGTATAGTCTGGTGATAGTTGCTAGTAATCCAAGCGTTACCGTGATCCTGTACGTCCGCCTCTTGGTGGAAGATATACAATTGATCTGGTGGCAAAGTCGCTGTCTTCTCTAAAGTAGAAATTGCGGGCCAACCATGTACACGACGACTTTGTCCACGACGATTCTGGCGATCCCCCTGACTGTGGCACGTTGTCCATGCAGCCGCGCCACCCCACGCGATCGCCCCCATGCCACACATATGCATTCATACCGACAACTACTCCGTACGACGTAATATGACATGTGTCAAGATTGATTCTAAAATGTACTGTCTCCCTAGTTCTCGTCGCTTCCCTTTGTGTTAAAAAACCCGGCGACCTTGTGAATTGCATCCAACCAGTGGTTCTGTACATAAAACGCCACATAAGGCATTGGCACTGTCAGCGCGGAAAGTCAATAATACAATCAACGGCAAATACAACTTACATCAACAGACGAAACAGAGAGCCCTCCAACGTGTGGCAAAAGTGTCGTGCAATCAAGCTTGAGTAGCCGCTGTGAGAGACTTGGTCTGCAGTGTGCGCATAGTCATAGTCAGTTATTTGCAAGAAGGTTCCAATACTCTTGATAGGCTCAACGTACTCAGTTTCGTAGACGTCAAGTCCAATCCCGTGTATAATTCCCGCTTCAACACCGTGAATGAGTGCATCTTCGTCGATGCAAGCACCTCTTGCTATGTTGACAATGCGAACACCGTATTTCATTTTCTGTATGCGGTCCATGTTGATGATATGGTGTGTTTCCGGTGTATATGGGCATGCTAGGAGAACACAGTCGACCTGCGATACCATTGTGTCAAGATCGTAGAACGGGCCCTCTCTGGATACAGTGTCGACTTTGCTTTGCTGGTCTTCCACTCGGGGGCCGCCGCGGCTGAACCAATATACTCGCATGCCAATGGCTCGAAGAAAATCTCCCGTTCGCTGCCCGATGCGGCCATATCCAATGATTCCCACAGATTTGCCTTGTGGGTCAACACTTATGTCTGTGGCACGGTGCATTGCGGCCACAAACAGAGCTGGATCGCCAGATCGAGCCGCTCGCTCAGCCGCGCTGAGCTGCCGAAATGCCGAAATAGTGAGGTAAACACCGACTGTTGCAGTGGAATCGACACCTCCTGCTGTACCCTGGACGCATATCCCTCTTTCGGCTGCACCTTTTACATCTTCTCTCTCCAGCCCGTGGCCGAGGTTGACGAGCAGCTCGAGACAGGGCGGGATTGATGGGAGCTTGGCGATATGGCCCGTCCAGCCAATTGGTATCCCAGTACTGGCCTCTGTACCTAGCCGGAGAATGGCGACTGCTGGATAGATTTGAGATTTCTCGTCCTGTAGGTCGTTGAGAAGGGCAGTGAGTGTGCCAGCCTCGTATGCAATCAAGTTGAACTTGGTGGTCAAAGTCGCAAGGTGAGGCAACACGCTGGGCGGCGGTGTCCCCATGTAGGCAACAACGGGCTTCAGTGCCATTTCTGTGATGGCAAATACGTCAATCAGGGAAGAATAAAAATAAAAAACTGAATGCCACAGTCATGACCCCCCATATTGCGCCCAAGTGATCTAAGTACTGTCGGTTCGATGCACGTCGTAAAGGCTTTCCCAAGTAGAACTAGCGCTCTCGAGGGCCAGGTTCCTTTGCAGTCGTCTGAGTGGTCCAGGTGGCCGTTTCCGTTTCCGTGTGGGTCTGGCATTCGCCCTCTTTCCTTTCTTTCCTTATCAGAAAACTACAATCATCACACAGATGAGATATAGACGTGTATTTCATGTGTATTCCTTGTGTATTCCTTGTGTCTTCCTTGTGTATTGCTTGTGTAATCCTTGTGTCTCAATTACAGGCCACCAGCGTCAACGTAGGGCACTCGCATGCCACCGTTCTTATATCTATTCGTTTTATTTGATTGTTTTGATTGTTTTGATTGCTTTGATTGGCTCTCGTTCGGAAACACCACACCTGAAACCCATTCAAAGTACAGTGTAGGAGTGCGTCGCCCAACCAGCCGTAGAGTTGGAATACAACGTGATTTGAAAGGGAACACAGCGTCCCAACACAAGACTGGAAGCAAAAGATGCACTTGTATCTTCTTCTAGCAGCATGCGTTCTTCTTCTTCTCGGCGTATAGCACGATCAAGCACACCACTGTCCTCATCGAGCACAGCCTCATCTTCATCTTCGTGGATACGCGCACATACAAGTCCCCAGGTGCCTTGCGACGTGCGACGGCGCTCTGTTTCTTCGTCGAGAAACACCATCAGTCGTCTTGTTTGGTGAACGTTCCATATGCCCTCCCGGGCACCCATCGCTTCATAAACGCCAAGCCACTTCCATATCCAGTTCTGCATAGACGGGTCCGTAGTCCAGTAATAGGCACCGGCGATGGCGGGCAAGATGCCGTGGCCAAATGCTTCTGCCCGAGAGCAAGTCACGGCGGAGAGGCCAGCAGCAATGCGGCAAATGTGCATCACTGTGGCTCCTGTATCTTGGGGTGCCTCTTTTGCCCCGTCCAGACCGTATCTTGTTCGTGCCCGCATGCGTGCGCACAGAAAATGCGCGTAGTTGACAGCTGCGAAATGCGAGTCTAGAGCGTTGGGAAAGGTAAGCGGCCTGATGTCAACTTGCTTTGCCATTCCCTGTAGGCCTTGACGTAGCGGGAACGTCACGCTCTCTTGGACGCCGGTGTCGACGGGCAGCTCAGACGGTGGCAGACGCTGTTGCCAACGTGTGAGGTCGGAATCAATCTCCTGCATTTTGGCAATCCATTTCGACGCTTCCTGGGGCCGGCAGCGGTATTTAAGCTCGACGTTGCCAATACGCCGGATCAGCACCAAGAGCTGGTCCCGCGCACTATCAGACCGCTCCACCATTGTCGACAGGTCGCTGGCCACGCCGGGATTCATAATCCGAGTGCCAGTGACCGCCATGTCGCGGTCCTGCAGTTCCACGAGCAACGCCATGCGAGCAAAAGCCCAAGCAAGCTGCCGCCCATGTTCCCTTTGCATAAAGCGTCCGTGGTAGGCACTGAGGATGCGGCCAGCAGCACGAAGGTGAGCCCGCCACGCAGCAAGATGGCCGAGACGGAGGTCGCAATTTGCCAACAGCAGCCGTGTTAGGAACCACACAAAGATGTCTTGGAGGGAGCAGTTGAGGAACGCTTCTGCTGTCGTAACCGGAAATGCTGCATGGAGGGCCCGTATGGACATGGAGTAGTGGCGCAAAGCTTGCTGTTTGTTGACAAGGTCGGCGGTCAACGTCGGCGGGGCGCAAAGGGCTGTCACCGAGAGTGCTGCGCGGTAGAGATGCGGTGCAGTAAACGACTCGTCTCCAAAGAGGCTGCTAATTGGGACAATGGCTGTCAGGCCCGTGATCCCGTTCGTCAGAAGCCGGTTGAAGTGATCCGGGTCGTTGGGAAATTGGAAACATTGCCGCGCGGCTGAGTGGACGCAAACAACGGGCATGGTAGCAGGGGTGGACATGGTTGTTGATGCTGCGTTATCCTGGGCCGCAAAGGTTTCAAAGGCAAAAGAGAAATCATAATCGTTCTCTTCGTGAGCGTCGGTAGCCTGTGTGGGCCAAAGGGCTAAGCTCTCGTCAACAATAGATGACGGGCTGTCTTTTTCTGACGTGTTGTCGGCGGCGGTTGAAGGGTCCCATGCTGTCCAAAGCCATGACTCGTCTGCCATGATATCCTCTTCCTGAAATAACGAAATTGGCGAGCTGTGGCAAGTTTCTGTGGCAGGCAAGACGTTTGCCGTGTCATGGGGTGAGCGGGGCGTTTGAGCCGTCGTTTGAGCCGTCGTTTGAGCCGTCGTTTGTGTTGCTTGCTTCGGCCCTGGCGGCTTCTTCCGTGACTGGAACTTTTGCGTGATAAACGTTGTCTGATCTCGGAATGCGACCCGGTTGATGTAGCCCTCGCAGGAGAAACCAAGCCTCGTGCACTACCAGGGGTCAGAGGGCATTCGCCAGTGCTGGATGACATCAGAGTGGTGAACAATTACACACGTACATTGGCACAGCTTGGCTTTGTTTTGTCGCAGCGCGTGTGTCGGCGCCGGCAAGTGAGGCACCCGTCACGCTCGCGGGACACAACATGTCGCTTTCGGGGCGCTTGCGGGGACAGGTTGGACCCCGTTTGTGCAATCCCAAGGGCAGAAGTCGGTGACACGACGGTTGGAGCCTTGAGGGAGGACATTGCGTGCTGTATTTTTATCCACGTGGTTTGAAGCAAATCTGGAGGATGGTAAAAGATGAAGAGCAAGATATTTTCAGGGTGGATGGGAGAGAGTGCGATATCTACGTCGTACGTCGTACGTCGTAATACGTCGTAATAGTCCGTAGCAGAACGACATTCCCTTATCTTTGCTCCATGCGCTACCCGGGTATCAAGCCATGTGGCACAGACTTTGACTGATGCTTATCTCTGAAGATACGGATGAATTATCACACTGGGTTAAGAGCACCCACTAAAGCACCACTAAAGCCTCCCCACACCACCCGGCCAGGCCACCAGCCCTTACAGCGTGCATTGTGCCTGCCACAGTTCGGCAAACCGGCCTTGACCTGACTCCAACAACTCTTTCGGATTCCCACGCTCAACTACGCGTCCAGCATCCATGACTATGACCACGTTGAAATCCACGATTGTCTCTAAGCGGTGCGCAATAGCAATCAACGCTCGATCCGACATCCTGTCGCGAAGCAGTTCTTGGATCCGCGCTTCAGACACCTTGTCTAAACTGGCCGTGGCCTCGTCGATGATCACAAGACGCGCCTTGGACAGCAGCGCGCGTGCGATTGTCACCAACTGCTGCTCACCTTGGGACAAGTTGGCGCCGCGAGCCTCGATGTGCTTGTCCAGCGTCCACAGTCCCCTCTCGGCCATGGCATCCCCCATAACGTCGGACAGAACAGCACATAGAACAGCGTCCGGAATTCGCCCAGCCAGGTCCAGATTGAAGCGCAGGGACCCTTCAAACAGAACGGGATGCTGCGGTACGAAGCACACCGCCTGGCGTAGCCGGCCTGTGTCGATGCTCTCCACGTCGATGCCATCAATACAAATGGCACCCGCCAGTCGGGGAATGAGACGCATCACGGCCGCCACCAGGGAGCTCTTGCCACTGCCAGACCGGCCCACGATGGCCACGCGCTGTCCCGGGCTCACACTGAGGTCGATTCCCGCGATGACAGGGTTTGCATCGAGTGCATATGCAGCGCTCATCTGCCGTATCTCCAGATCGCCGTGAGAGGGCCAATTCCGGTAGGACGCGTCCAGACAAGGCTCTGCCAGGACATGGACTTCCTGTGGAACACCTTCAATGTATTGCTCCAGCCGGCGAAAGCTGGTCATGTCCACCTCGAGAAGACTCGATAGGTAAACGGCGTCTGTGGTGTCAGTCGCGAAACTTGTTCCCTCGCTTCAATTCGCTTCAATTCGCTTCCAAACGGGACAATCAACTTACATAAAAGGGCCGTGCAAAGTGTTGTCGTACTCGTCATGCTGAAGCCAGCGGTTGCAGGACTGTCGCTGCCTACAAGCGCCAGAGTCGCTGTGGAGAGCGAGATGAGACCCACCAGCGCATCCATGCGTACCGCCAGCCACCTCTGGCACGCACTCACGTCTTGCCACATCTGCAGGTACTGAACGAGCGCCTCTTTAAACCGGCCCCGGACTGCTTCCTGTTTTCGGTGTGCTCGGATCACCTCGATGCCTGTGATGGCCTCGGATACTCCAGATAGAAGTGGCGAGAGGCTGGCGGAGTACAGCTGTTTCGCTGCGGTAGAGCCGTACATGTAGACCTGGCCCGTCACGAGTCCGAGCCCGAGCAAAACGATGGCCGGCACAAAAAACGAGGGCAGTACAGAAGACACCGCAGCCACTCGAAAGAGGATGGCTAGCGAGTTATCAACGACCTGGCGCAAGAGCTCTGTGACTGTATTGTCAAGTGCAAACATGTCAGCCGAGAACCGGTTCATGATCTGGCCCATGGGCGTGGCCGTTGTCCAAGCAAATGTCGCCCCGAGAACAGACGCCAGCATAGCAGCGTGCTCGGAACGGCTGGCTGCCAGGGATCCGCGGAAAAAGAGAATGGCTGACGTAGACAGGAATAAAAGTTGGACAAGACCCAAGCCAGTGAACATGCCCAGATATTGCTCACGGCTTGCATCGACAAAGTGTGAAGGCGATGCAGTTGACGAAGTCGATGATGATGACCACAATGCCAGGAGAAACGATGAAGCAACGTCGGCGGCATGCATTGCCAGAATGGATGTGCAGAGGGCGGCAATGTAGCCAAACGAGCCATAACGCCGCAGAAGCGTCAAAATAGAGAAGCGCCCGCCAATCCCATCCGCAATGTGTTCTGCATCTGGAGCTGACGTCGTGGGTGGCGTTGTTGGTGCGATTGGTGCGATAGGTGCGGAGGACAAAAATGGCATGTCCATATTCTGCGTGGACATGTCTGGAAGAGGAGAGTGTGGAGAATGTGGTATTGTCACATCTCCCGTCGAGCCGTTGGTGTCTTTCGCCGTCATCTTGATAATTTCCCCGTTGGAAAGCTCGACAATCAAGCGGGCGTGTGCACGACACACATTGTTCTCCGTAACAAGCACCACAGTTCGACCGGACAGCAGCGGGCCGAGGATGCACTGCCGCACAATCCAGCGCGCCGTGTTGGCATCCAATGCCGACAAAATATTGTCCAGCAACACCGTCTTCGTGTCCGCATAGACGGCTCGTGCAAGAGCCACGCGAAACCGCTGCCCACCAGACAACGTACCACCGCCTTCACTGACGCTCGTCTCGTCCCCCAGTGGGAGTGTCGTTGCAAAATCAACATCGAGACCAACAGCGTGGAGAGCGGCCAAATATCGCTGCTCGATGTAGTGAGAATGGAACACGATGTTGTCTCGAATCGTGCCACTGTGTAGCCATGGCGTCTGTCCGGCGTAGGACACGGCCTCGTCATTTCGCCATCGGATACGCACACTCCCAGAAAGCAGGGGCTGTTCTGTGAGCAAGGCCTTGAGTAGAGTTGATTTTCCAGACCTAAGCAGAGGTGTTAGCGTAATGCAGAATGTGGTTTTTTATTTTTTATTTAAGAAAAAAAAGGGGCTGCAACTGTACCCTGTTTTCCCTGTGATGATATTCAGCCCGCCGATGGCGAGCTGTAGGTTGACATTGTCAAGGACAGGAGTGAGAGATGAGTTGTGGCTGTACCGTCCAACGATGGCATCTGTGGCTCCCAAGAACTGATCCCCTACAAGAAGGTACTCTTCGCTATCCGTATTCTCTGCCACCAAGGTATCCAGATCCTCGTCGAGGAATTTCACGACGCGGTCCAGTGATGTCCGAGCCTGTGCAAAGGTGCTCACACCAACAACCGCCAGAGACAGCATTTCCCTGAGTGTCTTGAAAACAGCCGTCACGGTGAATGCCACCGATGGCGTGAGAGTTTGGCCATTGTCGCCGAGAGTATAAAGGCCAAGCGTCACGACCAAGGGTGCCAAAACAAGGGCGGATGAGACTGCATCCGACACGATGACAATGGTGAGCTTCTGCCAAATGCTCCGTAGTTCCGCTGTGCGCTTCTCTCCAATCCAGGCAGTAATTGCCTCCGTCTGCCCCATCATCTTGACAGTTTGAAGCGATTGTACAACTTCGCCAACACGACGAACACGAGCATCAATCGCGGCCATGATGCGAGCCTGGGCCGCTCCTTGATAGTGGCTGATGAACCAGGACAGTGGAATTCGTGTGGCGAGAATGAGGGCAAGGCCAGGGATGTATGCATATCCAACTGCACGATACAGAATCACGCTGGCAATGGCGACCTCCACTGGCACCATGAAGCAGGCCATGATTGTGTACCGCAGTGTCGCAATCTTGTCAATGTCAGCGGTGATGTGGGTGATGATGCCGGCGGAGTCGATATGTCGGCCCGGTCGTCGATGCAAAAGCCTGCTGTGAATGGCGTAGATGACTGTTGCTTTCAGACAGCAGATGTTTTGCGTTGAGAAGTACTCGAATGTCTGCATAAACAGACCACGGACTACTGGTGCCAGACCATATAGCAGCACTAGAAAAAACGGCTGGAAGACGGCGGGTTCTCCTTCCAGATACTCGACAAGTCCCCGCAAGCCTACCGTCCCGAGAAGCTCGAAGCTCCCACACACCACCATCAGAATTGCCATGACGGCAAGCCGTGCCCGAAAGAGTACCCACAGGGCCATTGCGGTGGACCGTTTTGCGTAGCTGGCCGCTACAAACGCGGATTGCCAAGCGTCCGGGGCGCACACTGGATCCAATGGGGGCAGGTCCTGAGCACAGATGTTTCGTGCACGACTCCGGTAACTAGCCATCACAAATGGACTGATCCATCCGTATGTCAACCACCGCGTCATTGGTGAGGCTGTGTCTCGAACATGGTGTTGCTGCTTCTCGTTGTTTGTTGGGTCGTCGGCGAAGACTGGCGGTGTGATAAGTGGGAGAAGAATGGCAGCAAGAAAGGTAAAACCACTGTGGATGGCTTGCCATGGCGTGATGGCTGCTTTGCCTCTTTTGCCTCTTTCTGTGTCTGATAGAATTGCTGGAATGACCACTTCTGGTACTATCACGACAAGTAGAACACCGAGTCCTGCAGCACGAGCACAATTCTCAAGTATGCTTTGTGGTCTGCGTTGAAGCAGAGAAACAATATTCAAAGTAAGGGAGAGTGCCTGTACGGAGACGTTTGTCTTTGGTCAATACCTTGACTATCGTGTCAATTACAGATGATTCACCGGCTATTCACCGGCTCTGTCTTTTTACATACCCATAATGCACAGCAGGTCGAGAGGACGGGCCACTGCCATCTCTCGGTGTTGGTAAGCAGCGCCGTGCTGGAAATGAAGCAGCCGCCTGTGGTGAAGACGGCTGCAATTTGATGGGGAAGATGTTGTCGATGCGACTCCAAAGCCGAGGCCTCGCGTGTGTGACTGTCAAGTCGGTGTTTACCGTGCCGTTTTCGTGATCCAGCCACCACACGTGCGAGAATCAAGACAGAAAAAGACCCCAGGGCTGCTGCTTGAACAGAGGCGCGCAGGCTTTCGTGGCTGTGATCTAGAGTCTGCATCTTGTGGTGCCTTCAAAGTGTGTATCTAGATTTCTGCGTTTTGGCGGTATTTTGGCGGTATTTTGGCGGTTGATTCGTGCGTGTTTCCATATCGATAACCGGTTATGTTTCTGTTCCTCAGCATCCCCCATATAAACAGCGTCGTCAAATTTACGTAAATGCTAGCAAAGTCCAGAAGTAGTCGGCACCGAGCCTGGATAGTGAGCCTGGATAGTGAGGCTAGAGACTCCAGCTCGGAGATGCTCAACTACCGCACTCAACATGCTACATTCGAGGGATTCATACGGTCGTCTACGACTGCCATATTGGATCATGTCTGAAAAGGGAAACCCCATATGATGACTTGCAGGGCGACCCACAGTGATAAGGACCCCCGCTCTACGTAAACATATACTGAAACTGGACTAGTGTAGTTGTTCTGTGTGTCAATGACTATCTACACGGCGAGTCTACATTTAATATGCATGGAAAGAGAAACTGCCGGAAGGAAACAAAGATGATTCGATAAAGAACAAACACAACAAACACAACAAACACAAAACGATATGGCGTATCTGTCTCCAGTTCTTCGTCGTGCGATCGCTGGGCTCGCAGTCCTTACCTTGGCGACTCAAGGTGTGTTCGCATTCCCATCCCACAAGCAACAACAGATTCCTTTGGGCGGGGACGCCGAGTACTCGAAATACAGCCTGCCTGAATACCCTCAGCACGCCGTCCGCATACGCAAGCAGACCGACGAGATATGCGATGCGGGGTCGACACAGTACACTGGTTGGATTGACAACGGCGGGAAGCACCTTTTTTTCTGTGAGTTTTAACATGATACATAATGCTGTTTATTTTTGGCACATTTTCCCTCGTTGCCTTTACCCTCTCTTACGAGAATCCCGCTAACAGCTCCTCTTCTTTAGGGTACATTGAGAGCCTCAACGATCCGCAAAATGACCCAGTCAATCTATGGATGACTGGAGGGCCAGGCTGTAGTGGTCTCATAGGTAGGCAATAATCTTCGCCTCGTCGATATGACAGAGTACAATGCTGAACCGACTGACCAGGCATGATGATGGAGCTGGGGCCGTGCCTGATCAACGAGGATGGCACCGGCACACATCGCAATCCGTACACCTGGACAAGCAACGCCTCTGTCATCTTCATCGACCAACCGGTGGGCACGGGCTTCTCGTATGTTGAAAAAGGGACGGATATGCCACCGGACTCATTCGTTGCGGCGACCGACACCTACATCTTTCTGCGTACTCTCATGTCAGCCTTTCCCCATCTTCAGTCATTGCCCTTTCATATTTCCGGCGAGAGCTATGGCGGGCACTACGTGCCCACAGTGGCAGCTGAGATCATCCGTTACAACGAGATCGAGACACGTCTGGGCGGCAATCTCACCATCCCACTCAAGTCTGTCATGATTGGCAACGGCTTCGTGTCCCCGCTGGACATCACCTACGGCTACTATGAGATGCTTTGCACGACGCATCCTGGTGTTTCCAAGCCCATTTTCAACGAAACACGCTGCGAAGCCATCGCTGAGGCGCTCCCGCGCTGCATGTATCTCCACGAGGCCTGTTACGCCTACCCTGACTCGATCATTTGCCATGCTGCAGACGAGTTCTGCTCAAACCAAATTCGCAAATTTTATGACAGCGAGTCGGGCGAGGGCGGCCGCGATCCATTTGACATTACGCGCACGTGCGAGGTGGACCAGCTGTGCTATCTAGATGCCGTGCGCATCGAGTCTTACATGAACACCCCGACGGTATGGTCGGCCCTGTCTGTCCCCCCGGCTGTGGCCAACTTCTCGATCCTGAGCATGGACATCCATAATCTCTTCTCGCGTGGCAACGACATGTATGTGAACACGGCCAAAGAGGTCCGGTTTCTCCTCCACAGTGGTGTTGATGTCCTAGTATACAATGGCAACCTGGACTTGGCATGCAATACACCGGGGAACCTGCGGTGGGCCAACGCTCTGTCGTGGGAAGGACAAGCCGAGTTCGCGTCGCAGCCGTTAACAAGTTGGTCTGCAACAAAGAACGGATCTGTGGTAAAGGCCGGGTCGATGAAGGAAGCTGTGTGGCAAGGCAAAGATGGGCTGTCCTCTCGGTTCTCGTTTGTCACATTTGACAATTCTGGTCACATGGTACCACGCGACCAGCCAGAGGCATCACAGCAGATGATGCATACATGGATGGAGGGCGGTAAATTTTAAGCTGTGGCTTTTGTAGTCTTCCAACAACCGGCCGTCCGTTATTCTGTGATACATTTACATTTGTTTATCTCAAACCGTAACGTGCAGAGTCACGACAACATTCATGGACGACGTGTATTATTGTCTCCGAGATCTATACGGTGTATTTAGATATGTATAATTATTCTCTCCAGAAGCCCCTGGATTCTTATTCCGCCCTGCTTTCTAGTTTCCACCTCCCACGTCCCGCACATCCACCTAGGGGTCCTGCTCCTTGTTGCCTCCATGCGCGTCCCGCCCGGTTGCCTCCAACATATGCTGGATCGTCTGGCTGGGCAGCCAAGTATCGGCGGGGAACCAGTACCACGTGGCAATGGCAAAGATGGTGATAATGGCCATCATGACGGGCGCATAGTTGAGCGTCGAAGCAGTCACAGGGAACTCGTAGGGCGAGAACAGCACAGCCACGACCCAGGCGTTGTAAATAACAGTAATGACCTGGAAGGGCTTGCTAAGACGGCCCAGGCTCCAGGCGGGCTTGGGAAACGTCTTGGGTGTCAACAGGAGGCGGCCAAGGGCGATCAGACCATAGGCAGCAGCAGAGGGCACACCGGCCATGGACACGAGAGAGGTGAAGGCCACTTGGGATGGCAGGATCGTGCAGGTAACAATCGCCGACACACCCCAGACGACATAAACAGCATTGCGTGGCTGGTCGCCGTCGACGCGGGCTACCCACGAAGAGTAAGGCAGGACACCGTCACGGGCGACGGCAAAGACCAGACGCGAGGCAGCCAGGACGGCAATGGCGGTGTTGAACCAGAGGGCAATGATGCAGACAACATTCATAAAAATGTGCCCACCGTCGCCCAGGACAACAGCGTAGAGAGGGACAAAGGGCTGCGTACCGCCAAACGAGAAGAAGGTGTCCGGGCCGGGCACACAGAAGAGGAAGAGGATGACGACGACAAAACCACCAATGCCGGAGACAACCGTCGACCAGAAGATACCGCGAGCAGCCGTAATGGAAGCGTTCTTGGTCTCTTCAGCAACGTGACCAGAGGCATCGAAGCCGATGAGAATACCGGCCGTGGCCAGGTAAGACAGACACCAGTTCCATCCGGGCGGGGCACCGGTGCCATTGTACGTGCTCATGAAGGCATCGTGGGCCGTCTGGAAGCCAATCGTGCGAGCCGTGGCCACCGGCAGCCAGATTATGTTGAGCACGAAATCGAGCAGCATGAAGAAGGTGGACAGCGAGAAGATCCACTTGAAGTATTTGGCTGTCATTTTTAGCAAAGAACAAGCGAGGAGCAGAACAAGCAAGAGGAGCTGCAGTTGAACTTACGAGGCAGAATACACCAGATGCAGGCAGTGGCCAGCATGACTTCGGTGCAAATCCACTGGACGGCACGGAACTTGACGTCGTCCGGGTCGGACGGGAAGTCGAGGTTAAAGACGACCGTCTCGGACAGCATGTAGTTGACGGCACCCTGGGTGTTGCTGGCACAGAACGTCGTCCACGCCGTCGTACTCCACCAGGCGACAACAAAACCAAAGAGACGGCCCCAGCGGGGGCCACCGGCCTCGGCAGCCCACAGGTAGATGGAACCTGACAGAGGAAGAGATGAGCAGATCTCAGCGATGACGGCGGCAGTGATGAAAGTAAAGACCACTGTAACGAGGAAACTGGTCCAGTAGGCAAGGTTACCACCGGCCGCGATACCGGTAGAGAACGTCACACGGACACCACCGACAAAGTAGAGAGCGGCTATAATGTGTTAGCCTTATCAAATGTAAAGGTGCACATCGCTCGTGACGTTGATATCCAGACGGGGGCTTACCAAAAGAGGTCGCGAAGTTATGGAAAAGGTTGAAGCTACGCTTCAGAACCGGCGTATAGCCAAGACTTTCCTACCCGTGAGTTAGCCAATGCGCCACATCCATCATAGAGCAGAGCCGCAGGCTGCTTCTTACCATAATCTGGTTGTCGTCCTGGTTGATGTTGCTGCTCAGCTCGTCGCTCGTACCCGGCGTGCCAGCCGGCACAGGCTGGATCTCATCAACGTCGGCCATGATGGGGGCTGTCGTGAGTGTGAAGAGTACAGGGACCGAGGAAAAATTATGTGCCGTCTTAGGGTACGTCGTTGTTTGTCGCAGATGCTGGAGAAGGATACCGAGCGTCCGGATCGATGGGTCGCGTGCTGCACGGCACTTTATATGTTGGTTGTCACGGAGCAAGCTAGCCCGGAAAAATCTTCAAGGAAGCAAAACACGAGAAAAGGGATCACGCAAAGAGGAGACGCGAATGGGGCTATAAAAACCCGTTGCCTCGGTCGTATTTGTTGCTATAGCCGTGTCTAAAACGTGTCGAACACAGATAAAAAGTGCATTACTTCCTTCCAAGTACGACGTTCAAGAAAAACTACAGGCCGCGACGCTTACAACGCGATAAGCCCGGTCGATGTCGTGATCGGCATCTGGCCCTAAATCCAGAATAGCGTCTCCGTGGGATGGGTGCTAGAATGGGGTTCTGTTCATTTTTGGTGCATTTAAAAAAAAAACCTGTCGAGCCTGTGGATCTTTTTGGGAGCTAGTCCCCACTTTCTCACTTTTCTCTTTGCATCCACGGATCGAACGGTCAATGGAGCACGCTGCTGCTATGTTTGACAGCTGCTAGCCTCCTTTTTGTGAGAAGAATAACGAACAAATAAGACTTATTTAATAGACTGCCCATCGTAAAGGGCCCCTTTCCAGAGATGTGATTCTCGTTTCACGACGAGACGACGACCTTGCCAGTTTTAAAAGAAAAACGACCGAAAGGATGGCACTTCTCACCTCTCTACCATCAAGCTGGCTTGCGTATGCTATAGCCGGCACCGTGCTTGTCGTGATTGTGCGGGTGAGTACGATTCTGGCAACTTTCACAAGGCATTTAAGGAGAAAGAATGACGCAAGACAAGAAATACGAGATGAATCTCTGTCTCGGAGTTTGCCGTTTTTGATCGAGCACTGACGACCTTTTGACAGCTCGTCTATCGAGCAAGAACGGATCCACTATCCCACGTGCCGAACGCGGGCCTGCTGGCACCTATATCCCGGCTGGCATGGGCTTTCCTTCACGAGTATCGCGGGACAATCACTCTCGATCTACCAAAGCTTCATGATAAACTAGGTAAGACCCATAACGGCGGCAATGATTCACAAACACCGCTGACAGCGTAGGTCCCCTCGTCCGTATTGGCCCGACTGAGGTATCTTTCTACTCCCTCGATGCCTACGATGTCATCCACAAGGCCGGCAGCAAGTTTGAGAAAGATCCCCGTGTCTATGGCGGTTTCGTACAAGATGGCCACCCAGCACTATTTTCCATTACCGACCCGGGTGAACATGCCCGTCGCCGCCGCTTGATGGGCCAAGTATACAACCGGAGCAAGGTGCCACTGCTTGAAGAGTTGATGCTGCATCACATCACACACTGGGCGCGGTGTATTGCTCGGAGCCCACAATCTGTCAATCTGCCCGTGTCCTGCCGTGCTCTTGAGGCCGATATTATTTGTGCGTGCCCTTCTTTCAGTAAGGTTTTATGTGCTGTGGACTAACATTGCGCAGCCGACTTCAGCTTCGGCACGACCGTTGGCGCCATTGATGCATGGGCGAACGGCGGCGAGCTGGCCATGGTCGCCAAGAACGATGAGCTTGCATCGTGGATGCCTGTGGTATGTCGGCCATTTGCAGCTATAAATCTAACAGGAAACCTAGGAAACCTAGGAAACCTAGCTGTCTAACTGTTCATGTAGATCACAAACCTCCCAGGGCTGTGGGAGAGACTTGAATCTCTCCAAGCTCGACTAGTAGCCCTGACTGGCCGCCAACCGGCACTATGGCGTGGCCTGTCTGAATTTGTTGAGGTATGCACCTCTGAAATATTAGAATGCAACAGTCTCTGTGTTACTTTTCCTAACACAACATCACAGTGGTCTCACAAGTCGTTCGACAACCTTACCAAGTCGAAAACTGACGATGACGCTGTCAACCCGGCCACCGGCTTCCCTACTCTTGCGGGCACTTTGCTTCGGTCCGGCTTGCCTTCTCTAACAGCTCTCGCCGAGGCCAAGGAAAACATGGGACCCGGTACAGACACTACGTCGGCCAGTCTGGCACACGTACTGTGGGCGCTTGCACACAATGCATCTTTCCAGGACGAGCTGTACCGTGACCTGGAGAGGGTTGGCTTTTCAACTGATATGACCACTCTCGAAGGCATCCCACGGATGCGGGCCTGTGTCAAGGAAGGTGTCCGGTGGGCTGGGGCCGCTGCGGCGATGCTGCCTCGTGTTGTGCCACAAGGTGGTGTGGAGCTGCACGGAATGTTCCTTCCAGAGGGGGTAAGTCAGCACACCCTGCATAAATTTAACTACAAACTGCTAACCAGAGCAGACCGTCCTGACGTCGTCACCCATCTGGTACCTCCGTGATGCCTCTGCCTTCCCCAACCCCGACGAGTTTAACCCGTACCGATGGATGACACAGGATGCAACCGAGCTCCGCCATGATGCGCTGCGCGACAAGTACTACATTCCCTTCTCCAAGGGTGCCAATGTCTGCATTGGCAATCAGTAGGTTACCTCCATCGTATCAGTTCATTCCATGTTCCAAACTCTTGCTGACATACCAGCTTTGCCTACTTTGAGCTCTACCTATCCATCTCTCAGGCTGTCCGCCGGTTCCACATCTCCGTACCCGGTAACAGAACGCCATCACCAGTCCCGCATGGACAGTCTACTGCTGGAATATGGCGTCCGGTCACTCTTCCCCAGCGGAAAGAGTGGGTGGCTGCAGTAGTCACTGACGATTTGCGTGTGACGATGACACCAAGAGTCCCCAAGCAGTAACTTTATTTTTCATCAAGAATGAACATTGATTACTACAAGCAGCAATAGTGTCGAGATCGTAAAAAAAAATAGAAACTAAAGTTACGGCTTGTGCGGGTTTGATCTTATTTTTTTTGTTTATAGGAGAACACACCGTTGTGGCCGCCACAGTGGGCGGCCGTCCCAATCGGGAAATATGGGGCCACACTTCGTTACTGATTGGCCCGCTCTCGCAGCCTCCTTGACAACCGCATATAAATACAGCCCTTCTTTCTCAACGTCTCTCTCTTGTACTCTTGACTTCTTTCTCTTCTTTTCGTTTTCTTCCTCTCTACGGCTTTTCATAGCAGTGCTTTAATTCTTTTCCTAAACCCTGTCTCTGCCGCCTCCAGCCTCCTCCTTTTTCTTTCTGCACTTGCTTCCTTCCTCGATCTCAGAGTCAAAAACTTAGACCTCGCCGCCGAACAATGGTCCTCCAATCTTCGGGGTCAGTCCTGTCCTGTTAGCGTACTGGAGCTCGAGATTTTTTCAAAGTCGGGGTTAACTTTAAAACGAGTATAAAATACGCAAAAAGTTTGATACCAGACTGCGGAGATAGTTAGTCCCTAGAAAAACGATCGTGCGTTTATGGCGAATCCGACCTCTCCCTCTCTATGACTTCCGATGCCGACGCAAATCCTTCTGCTTTCATATTAAACCGCCGCGCTACCGGGAAGCGTGTAAATCTGGACCGTACGGTTCGTAATACACGAGCGTCCTGGTCATAGAATCCTCCTGCAACCCAACAAAGCAAGTTCCACCTCATACATGCCCACCGATCCCAGCCTTGTGGAATTCTGAAATTGTGCATGGCAGCGTATTCAAAACACAAAGGATACCAGCCAGCATAGTCCCAGTCGACAAGCCAGAGCTTGCCAGACGGATGAAGGATAATGTTTCGAGGCGCAAGGTCATGATGCGTAAACACCAACGCGTGGATTGGTGAGAGATGTTGTTTTGGGAGTTGACGATGCTCAGCTTCACTTTTTTTGATCTCGCTGCGTAAAGAAATGAATTCCATCCAGAAGCTAATAAACGCATTAATGTTGTCTTTGGTTGCACTTGGCGATAGGCGGAAACGATCTTCGAGCCAAAATGACGACCGGCATAGACCAGTAGCGAGCGAGCCAGCTGTCAAGGATGTAACGGACCGTAGCTTCTGAACGAAGCCACGAAGCTGAAAGGCTAGGGAGATGGTTTGCAGCCAGCTTATGGAGGGCCAAAGTACTTCCAAAGTTTGGCCCTCGATGCGATCCATAATGCACCAGGTGAGACGACCGACAACGACAGTTCGCCTCCCCCGAGGGGCCCGAACGCCGATATTGGCGGCAAGCTCCATTGCAGCGATGGCATCCTGGTTAGAGTCTTCGGAGTACCGTTTTGCGAGGTAGATATCGGACAATAGAACAATCCCACTGTGACCTTTTAGGGTAGGCGATTCGCGTATAAAACGTGCTAGCTCTGCGTCTGAATACTGCTCTAGCAGATGGTCTCGGAAAGTGGCCATGTTCGTTGTTCGTTGTTGATGGATGGAGAATGATCAGTTGTAGTTCTGACAGAAAACATTTCCACTTGATATTTCCCAAATGACACTGAGCTCACCGCTTTTAGAGCTGCCTAATTCAGTACTGTCAGAAGGAGCAGGGCAAAAGGAGACCTTATGGCTCCTGATTAGCTGCAACAAATGGATGAAATTAGGGCCCTCGGCACCATTAGGATGCGAGGACCACAGTCGAATCGAATCACTGGACCGCCCACTTGTTTGTTACAACACATCCCGAAAGCCTTTGATCTTTTACTCTCATAAACGTAGGCGACGTGAAGAATCCGCAGAGCTCTAAACGGGCCTCCTGTTATATGTAGGAGGCGCTGATGGGATCACCAAGGCTGCCATCAGTTTCGTAGCCATATTTATCTGGAGATTCTCCGCAGTCCGAATTTTGTCAAGAGGAACATAACTGCTGTGGTGATGCCATTCGCTTTTGTCTACGTGTCAGTAGTGCTTCTTACATTCACACTTTGCAGCCAACATGCCCGAGGCATCTTTCGACGCTGCCCGAGAAGGCATTGTGCAATACAGGCTTATAGTAGTGTTTGTAATATCAAACAAATCAAAGTCTCTTATACCAGTACACTACTCTACTATCCTTACATCCGGCTTGATGTACTCCTTCGTGGTGTTCCACTCCCCTGCCAGGCCCCATGGCTTCGTCCTGAACTCCGTCTCGAGTAGGGCTGGAAACGCTGGGCTGAGCACTAGGTATGATGACGTCACATCAATTTCCTTGCCGGTAACGCGAGACTCGTCGTCGGGCAAAGGAAGCCCATGCACGCGTACTGTCTCGTGCGGCCAGCCGTGGTCGTCGAGCTTGGATTCTTCAAACTCAATAACCCGTTTGGCCGTGGCATACGCGACATGTGAGTTCCACAGTCCCTCACGACGCGGGGCATACTGGAGCATAGCGAGCGCTCGTCGCCGGATGCCGGCATCGCGGCACTTCATGGCCGTGTAGTAGAGCGGGCCCAGGATTTGAATGTCAAACGAGACGAGGGGCGGCTGCACGGTCTGACCGGCATCAGCCTTTGTAGCGGCAGCAGGAAGGACGACGGCCTCGGCGTGCTGCACCAGCTCTTCAAACTGGGCGACGTAGGCATCGGTGGCCATTTCGCCGGCCGTGGTGCACACCCGCAGCCAGACATAGACAGTGAGATAGTGCACGCTGAACATGTGCAGAGCGTCGGCACTCTGGTCAGTCCATTTTCCTTTTGTTTTCATATGGTCCACCAGCTTGTCGAGCTGCGTATGCCACGCATCCAGCAGGGCCTGAAGTCGTGCTTGTTCCAGCAAGTCCTCCATTTGGATCTGGAATGTCTCGGCCTTGGTGGCGGCAACGCAAATAAAGCGGATGCAGGTGTCGAGGATACCGACGAGTCGCAGTTCGGCGTCCGCCAAGTCTTCAAAGCCGGTCGAGACCTCACCCCCGTCGGCTTTGCCGGCGTAGGCCGGCGGAGTCACTCGGCCTGCCAAGGAGGAGAGAACATTTAGCCGGGAGAAGATGGGCAGAATGGTTTTTTCGACAGCATTCGAGTCGATTCCGTTAGTCACTGCTTTGGCTCGTTGTCGGCGGTGTGCCGCCAGAATCTGCAGACCGTTTTCGACATGCAGCATCGCCATCTGTGCATGGCCCCGCAAGAACTCGATAAACGTAAACAGCAGACAGCACACCAGCGGCACCAGGTGCGAGTCCGGCTGCTCGCGGATGCGTGCCGTCAAGCTCTTGGCGGCCATCTCCCACTGCTGCTGGGCTTTCTGGTTGGCCGTCACATAGCCTGCCGGGTGGCGCAGAGACAGCTGGACATCCTGGTGGACGACGCTGACGGCCGCCACCGCATGGCGAATGCAGGGTTCCATGTGGGCGAGCTGCATGACGAGGCGGCCCCAGAAGCCTGTGCCAAAATCAGAGCCCAGGCCCGACACAAAGCCCGATCCAGCAATCTGGCTTTGGAGACGGCTGGCAATGTGGTAGTAGAAGAAGTCGAGGCCAGCATCGTGGTTGAAGGCAGACGGCTGTCGGGAAAGTGCCAGTGCTTGTATCGGTGGACTGGGAGTTGATACTGGCGTGGGTAGGTGGGCTGCCCTTTCGTGTGCATGTATACGTGCTGAATGTGCGCGTTTCTGTGCTGGCTTGTCTTGAGTTGGCGGCATATATATGGTAATCACGTTCTGTCGCTGGGCGGGCGATGTCTTGGGGCTGCTGTAGTCACAGGTGCGATTGCCTATGGAGCACCGCCGGCAGACGGGCTTGGCCTCATCGCACTTGACGCGGCGTGCCTTGCAAGTACTGCACCCTGTGCGTACCTTGGAGGCGCTCTCTCGCGTCCTCTTGGGCTTGGGTGCTGGGTCCATAACAATAGCGTGTGTTGCGAGACACTAGAACAGATCTGGGAGAGTAAATGAGAAGAGACGAGAGGAGACGAGAGAAGACGAGAGGGCAGTGGCACTGTTGTTGAAATGTAGAGAGAGGAAAGAGAGAGGAAAGACGACAAAAGCCAAGGCAACGACATTTTCTTTCCTTCTTTCTTTGAGGGATTGATACGATCTCCGGAGCCAAATGGAATGAGCGTCTGACGCCCCGATCTGGTTAGTCTTTTACGAGGTCTCAACCGTGCCCGTGGTTCCGAAGGACGTTTAATTGGCGAATCAGATCGGCCATAAGTACGAGCACTGATCGTACTGGGCTAACCCAAAGGGGAAGCCATTTTGAAAACATCAAGGGACCGAGACGACGACGTTGACAAAAATAACATGCCACTGTGAACCTATATATACACTCAGTGCTGTCTAGATATTATTTAAGTCTGACAGAGTTCATTGTTGTTTTTAAGCGACTCTTCTCTTCATTTTCATTGTTGTTTTTAAGTCACTCTTCTTTTGATTTTTTATTCGAATTTACCACGCTCTCTCAAAAAACAACTACTTTCAAACAACATCTGCAACAACAAGTCCTTTTGGAATAACCACCACGATGCTCGCCAACATTGCAGGAAATCAGACAGTCAATTACGCTCTCCGTGGGTGTCAGCTTCTTCTCGCCCTTGGTGTCTTAGCTGCAGGTGGACAAGGTAAGAAACACGGTTTCCCCCTCTCTTCTAAGCATCGCAACTCTAACTCGAGCATCCGTCCATCCAGCCGTCCACTCCTTCCACGGCATTTATGTCCTAGAACACTTTGTCTTCGGCGACTTCACAGACTACATGGACGTTCCCGATGCCTGGTGCTTCCTTTTGTTTGCCGCAGCTTGGACCTGCATATCCGTCGTCTTCTTGCTGTTTACTGGCGTCCGCTTTCCAGAGCATCGTCTGATCGGCTACGCCCGTGTGGCCGTGGAAGCAATTGCCCTGCTGTCGTGGCTCGCAGGGTTTATTGCCGTTGCAGTCAGCATTGGCGGCGGCTGTCCGCCCGAAGAGAATGGCGGGTGTGCTGCCATTATATCCGCAAACGTCTTTGGCGGCCTTGAGTGGCTGCTGTTTGTTGCGACCACCACCCTGACGGTCAAGCTGGTCTTTGACCGGCCTCGCTCCAGGCAGACAAGCATGACCATGCCGGAGCCAAAGTCTCTGTCAGGTGGTCAAGGCCTCGCTGTTTAAGCGGTGACGTTGGCTACACAATTACCGTCGCACACCCACACACATGCGCACACGCGCACAAGCACATGCACATGCACACGCCATTACTTACCGTACTATCACACTTCAATCGTCCAGAGCTCATTTATAAGTTGGAAGAGTCGTATACAAAGGAACGTTGCTTTGAAAAGGGGGCTGGCTGTTTCGTTTTTTATCTCATTTCAGTTTTTGTTTTCTTTTTCTTCTTTTTCTTTTCTGCAGCAAGCTCATATTGCCCTTCTACTTATTCATTCAGTCATCTGTACCATACCTCCATAGCCTCCTCGGGTTGTCCACAAAGATCTTCCTTATCGTCTTTTCGTCATGATCGCACCATTCCCGACGCGGTTATACGATCCCGCAACATGTAAGGAGAAGTTCCGTTGGAGATCGCGGCAGAAAAGTAGCGCTTACGGCCATTTTGTGCGGGTAACAACCAGATGGGAGATTGACGGTTTTTTCGGCGCCTGGCCCCGTGTACTTTCCGGGGCTTTCTCAATTTCAATCCAACAAGCACTCGATAAAAGCCATGGACGCAGTCTGTCATGTTTAAGAAAATTTTAAATGAAAGAAGTCTTTAGTTGCGTACACCGCATCAAAACAATCATGCAAGAACAACGTGGTTACGAGACTATAGTACTCCGTATTTACATCACAATTAGCCCGCACTTGTGCGAGGCAGAGAAAAGAACGACATGCTTATTTATACCATAAAAAGAGGATGATGCGCAAAGATAAAAAAGTAACAAGTTGCTCAATAGTGTCTCTCTAGAAAACCTGATATCCTTAATCAGAAGCGCTAAAAAGGAGGGCTCTTCCGGGGATCGAACCCGGGACCTCGTGCAATTGCTGAAAAGCCAACCCAAAGCACGAATCATACCTCTAGACCAAAGAGCCTGCACAGATGTAAAATTCAGGTTGGAGCGCGGCGGGTTTTATTCGCGATGCAATCGTTGTCCGATTGAGAAAAAAAAGGAATTCGTAGCCAACTGGCACCGTGAAGTGTTCGACCCGGTTGTCACGTGATGGGACACATTGCTCCTTCCCATGTCTCTGTGCCGTACCTCCGTACCTGCCCCCGAGACCACATTCCCCTCAGCAGAAACGTCGTAGAACTATACACACGTTATGAATTCGGAGTATTGCAATAGAATTGTGCATCTCCACTACAAAACAAATCACGCATCAAGACTGGGCACAAAGAATGAGAGAGCTGGAGAATGACTTACAGCAATAGCCTGGTCCAGATCATATTCGCCGCCACAGCTCAGCTGCGGGATCTGAGAGTAGTTCTCCTTTAACAATTTCTGGCGCCCGCATCCAGTCCAGCCCGACGCCAGACAGCTTGGCCGTAGCTGGTGGAAGGCGACAAAAAGCTTGTTCTCACCAAGGTTATATTATATGTGACCTACAAGGGTCAATAGATTCTTGAGACGACCGTTTGTGTCGTTTGGTGATCTAGATCCATCTCTGTAGTACTGTGCGAATATCAAAAGACATCGAATCAAAGAACTGGCTAGCACCGACACCGGCAGTCGGCCAGCGGGGTTCTTGCATTGCATCATCCAGACGTGCGTGTCGCCTTTAATCTTTCAGCAAACACAAATCGACACACAACAATGTCCGACACACGACCACATATTGTCGTCGTCGGCGCCGGTATCATTGGCGCATCCATCGCCTGGCACCTGGCCGCAGTCGAAAAGGCCAATGTCACGATTGTCGCGCCCTCTGCAGGCATCGGCGGCGTCGCGACACCCAACTCGTTTGCCTGGATCAACGCCAACCGCGGCAATGCACGGCCGTACTATGAGCTGCGGCGACGGTCGATGGCACGGTGGCGGCAATTGACCACCGAGGTCCCGGGACTCAGCAAGCTGATTCAGTGGACAGGCGCCATCCAGTGGAACGGATCTGTGGAGGACCAAGAGGCGTTTATCAAAGAGCACACCAGCTGGGGCTACAACTTGGATAAGGTGACAAACGACGAGATTTCCACACTGGAACCGCACTTGGCAGACACGGCCAGTGTGCGTCCCGCGTCTGGCTGGGCAGTGCGCGTCCCGGACGAGGGGTCTGTCGAGCCGGCGCTGGCGGCACAGCTGTTTGTGGAGCAGGCCCAGCTGAAGGGCGCAAAAGTTGTGGCGGGAAATGCTGCTAAACTTGTTCTTGTGGAAGGAAAGGTGACCGGCCTTGTTCTTGAAGACGGCACACAAATTGATGCGGAGCGTGTCGTGCTAGCGGCCGGTCTTGGCTCGGTACCCTTGTGTGCTTCGGTCGGTGTCACGCTGTCGGTTTATCCACGACCAGGGCTGTTAGCACACTCCAAGCCCATCCCAAAACGACTGTTGAACGGCATCGTCCTATCAGCTGGACCCCATCTCCGGCAAACCACAGAGGGCCGCATCGTCATCGGCGCCGACTTTGCTGGCGGCAATGTGGGCAATATGTCGGATGACGAGCAAAAGGCAGCTGCCCTGGCCCTCGTCGACAAAACGAAAAGGCTGTTTCAACCCGACGACGCTAGGTTTGTTGAGCTCGACTTTTATACGGTTGGCGAGCGACCACAGCCCAAAGATGGACTACCCATCGTCGACGCGTCCGTTGTGCCTGGCCTGGCTGTGGCGGTCATGCACTCGGGTGTGACATTGGCGGCCGTAGTCGGCGAGTTGCTGGCCAAGGCCATCGTCCACGATAAGGCAGTTGACCCAGTCTTGGCAGGGTACAATATTTACCGCAGGTGCGAATAAAAATGAGGTCATCTCCCAAATGCGCGTGTCCTGCGTCGGTGTTCTTTTCTTCCTCAAATCTCGTCAATCAGGCTACCAATGCAGCCTCATACGCACTAAGTGCATATGGCCGAACTCTGCCCAATTTATGGTTGTCTCTTTTCCTCTCGGCGATTGCTTCTGCGCCTTCCAAATATATAACATGAGAGAAACAAAGCCGGTACCAGTTGTCTGCTCGCCTGCGTATTACTGGTCCCCGCTGGCCTGTTCTCCGGCTTTGAACACCAGAAAGACGGGCGCGCATATGCGAGCCAAAGCGAGGAAGCGCGTGCGTCTTATGCACCGTCCCCCTCCTCCTCTTCCTCCTCATCACTAAACTGTCCGTACAGCTTGTACATGTCCCGTAGGAGAACCTTACGCCACCGTTCAGCTGTGGCCACGTCCAGTGCGCCATACTCGACAGCGGCGTCCATGGCGACTTGCCACTTGGTGGGGAGGGGCCTGTCCGATGGGATGGCCGGGTCGTCGTCGTCCGGGGGGGTTCCGCGAAAGATGTCACCTGCTGCAGCTGCCGCTCGAATCCCTGCCATGATCCTGTGTGCTCCCAGTTGGACTTCGAGTAGACGAGAGTTTGGGAGGGGACGGGTGGTTGGATCGGCCGTTGTGATTTTATACACATCGCCATGTCTAATGCCCGGGTGTGGTCCAGCGCCCACACGGCGGAAGTCACACAGGGTATCAGCGGCGGCTGTCGCTCTCTGGGGCTTCAGCCAAAGAAGCTGCAAGTACATGCAGGTATGCCGTTTTTCTGGGTCCTGGTCCTCAATTGGTCGCAGAGCGAAGTCGTAGCAATCCCAAAGGCAGTGGGCATTGGGGCACATTGGTAAAATGTTGGTCAATTCCCGCCCGTTGGTTTCCAGGTCGCCTTCAGAAATCGTCGGCAGCGGCCAAAAGGTTCGAAGTGTTGGCCACAGGGTCCGGAGACCAAAATTCTTGATGGTACGTACGGGGACAATATGCGCTCCCTGGGGGCGCGGGAACCCACATAGAATGCAGGCTTTTCCGTACCACTCAGGTACGCCGTGTTGCGCCTTCTTGTCAGCGCCGCTGCGGCCCTTGCTTTTGTCTGTCTTCCCTTCGTCGTTGTCCGGATCATCAACCAGGCGGGGGTTCTTTTCGTACGCGTCGCCCACGGCTTCAAACTTGCCGCGCAGTGCAGACATCACTTCGGTGAAGTGGGTCTGGAGGGACTCGATCGGTCCGTTGTGGTTTCGAAGCGAGAGGCCGTAAATCTCTGTACTCGGGTCTCTGGCGAGACATAGCGCTGTGCAGTAGAAGAGCCTCCCGTTCAGGGCAGGTTTCCTTGCAAGCTCGCCATCGAGAAAATCTATAAAGTTCTGATGAAGGTTGCGCGGCGTTGTCGACAACACGCGTGGCTCGTCCGATGTGACTGGAGGTCCGCCAATCGTGAAACTGTATTCCTTGTCTGGGTCGATTTTTTCATCTGCTGTCATTGGTGTATGCATCTGCCCGGGTGTCCACGTTTCGCCCTCATTGGAGACAAATCTTGCCACAATAACAGGGGAAGCTTGGCCGGGCGTTAGTATCTCTGCCGCCATGGTGTCAGCCAGCTCTTGGTGCTGATAACGAGGGGGTTTGTCGAGGTTAAGGCTGCGTAGCGGAAATGTTTGTGTCGAAGCATCGCTTTCTGGGGTAAATGTCTGGGGTGTCCTGATGGCAGCCTGCGTCAGTCGTGAATGGATGGCTGTTGATGGACGCGATTAATAGCCCGCGGTGAAGTGGGTGTGATAACAAATGCGTGGAGAAAAAATAAGAAGACGAGGGGGGAAAATAATAGGAAACGGCGAACGGTGGTAGTCCAAGGCAATAACAGGCAAGAGCAACCAAACGTTGGTTTGGCTTAGGTAATACATGTACTTGTACCTATACCACCAATGGTCGCAATTAGTACGAATCGTTTATAAGACCACCTATCGGGCGAGCTGGGTATGGACAATCCGGGCAATGCGGACATTGGCGTCCCTGCTGCCCGCCGTCGACATGCGCGGCACACGGAACATGGGCCGCTCACAAATAATGCGGGTGCCGCAGGAGATGTCACGCGTGGCGACCATACCCTTTCCCTTCCCCAGAATGTTCTGAATGGCGTATGCCTTGGATGTGTTGCTGTCAGCACTGACGCGCCCAAAAGAAGCATTGGTATCGGTGTCAGACTTTCCGCTGATGCGCAAAAAGTACTGGCAGTGCTCGCTGTCCAACGGCATCTTGGGGTCCATGTCCGGTGGGCCTACCGTCATCCCCACGAACTGCTTGTGCCCGTCCGCCTCGCCGCAACTCGACACCTCAAATACTTTGCCATCGGCGCGGCGCGAGTGCTCCAGGTCCGTCCAGTGGCCAAAGCGAGTAAGAATTGTATTGATGAACTCGCGGTAGCGGGCATTGGTTTCGGGCGTCGGCTCCAGACGTGGGTAGACGTCGAGTCCGTAGTGCGTGACGGTCATCGTGGATCGTGGAGGTGCAGTGTCAAACCCGCAGTGAATTATTGTGAAACGAAATAAAGGAGGCGAAGAAAGGATTGAACCTTAGGAAAAGATAGAAGGAAAGATCCACACAGCAGTTACGAGAAAGATATAATATACATAAACGCCGGCCCCACCCATCACCTTGTCGTCGGTTTGCCATCAACTTCCCTTTAGGTCGTCAACATCTGTAGCTACCTACGTCCGTTCGTCACTTCTTTTTGTTTGTCACCTCTCTTCCTGCTTGACCATTCACTAATTCTAGAGAGTACTTTGGTTGTTCCAGACTATTGCACTGAGACTATGGTAGAATATGCAAGATACATGTACAAAATCATTGCAAACAAGATGGTTTGCTGCATGCATCCAATATTCGTTAACCTGTAGTTACCACCCTCCAGCCACTAGGGTACGACCTGAATGGCAAATGAGCTGTCAATGTTCAGTATAGATTCCCTGCAATTGTAAATTCGTGTCGACACCAAACTGTGGAAATTAGACAGCTGGAATGCACGTTTCCTAGTCTTTTTCAATGCTCCATTGAACATGAATCTATGAATTTGTTAATATTCAGATTCCTCGTTGTCGATCATGCAAATCATGAACAACATTGAAAAGCCCATTAACCTGTCTAAATTGGCTGAGTATTTGGCGTGAAGATACTATCATCGAATAAATAAAAGATAAAAGGAAAATGCGTCTAAGTTGAGATGCTTTTGGTGCTGTTCTACTCTTTAAGCTTTTTTCCCAAATCAAACAGCCTTCACACAGCCATCACACAACATGATTCTGTCTACAGCTCTGGGGCGTAAACTCAGAGGACAAATATACGCAAGATAAAAAGAGCAAAATAAGGAAATTGAAGCATAAAAAAACGAGCGCTATCATCATCCAAAAAGATCAAAAAAATCGATCGCTCAACAAAATGCCCAGACGCGGGATCGAACCGCGGACCTCCTGCTTACTAGGCAGGCGCAGCTACCACTGTGCTACCCGGGCCATTTGATGTTCCGGTTTCTGTTTTCCAGCTTTATGTAGGCTAGGCCGTGACTATCACGTGCAACTACTACGAACTTCAGCCAAATCCAACCCCACCAAGCTTAAGCTTCAATTGACCTACCTTCACACTCAACCTCACCTCAACTACAACGTCGACATTGGAGCTTCCCAGGACACGACAAAGACCTCTCTCTTCTCGACAGTACAATACCGGCCTCTTCTGTTGTCCTTGACACATCCAAAAACCTACAGAGCGCCTCCGTGTCCGCCCGTTGACCGACCACCTCTCCATCTCGACGACCTACTTCTTCCTTTTTCCTCGACGACCTCCACAAACACCTCCTTACATCCACTCCTTCTTCCGAATCTCTGAAAATGGCCGCCCCAGGCGCCAAACGCGGCGCCGGTGTCGCTGCCGACCGTGACTTGATGGACCGCGAGTCCCAGCTCGTGGCTGCTTACATGTCGCACTGCAACGCAATCGTCATGTCCGCGACAAACCGCATCTCCAACCGGTCCACGATTGGCGATGCTGCGGCCAACCGCCTGAAAATTGACGCCGAGGTGGCGAGTATGGTGCGGACAGCAGAGGACCTATGCACACTGACGCGCCGGATACGGGAACTGTGGATTGTGGGCGCACTGCGCGCGTCTGGCGAGGGCGACGCCGAAGCAGAGGACAAGATCCGGGGCGATGTGGCTCCTCTTCTCGCAACTCTGGAGGGCATGCAGCAGGCGAAGCGGACGCGCGACCTGGGCAAGTACGGGACGTACCAGACGACGCCGACCGGCGGGCCAGTGCCGCAGCAGCAGCAGCAACAGACACAACAAGCGCAACAAACGGAACAGACACAACAAACATCACAAGCAGCACCACAACCACCAGCAAGCGGGACACCAGCATCATAGTCTTTCACCTCAGTCCCATGTACGATATCCAATAGAAATGCGAAAATGTGTAATATAATGCCCAAAATTTCAATTCAACAAAACCAAGATCTACTTTTTTAATGCCAGACGCCAAAGATGTGCAACCCAAGTTGCAATATACCTTCCCATACTCTCATACTAATTTAACCCTCACCCTCGTCCGGGTTCTCGGCGTCCTCATCGGGGTCCTCCAGGATGCCACCGACGTCCTTGCCGCCTTGACCGCCAAACCGCTCAAACGCCGCCTTGTAACCACCAGGCACCGCCCACAGGTAGTAGCTCGTCCGGAAGTTGTCCAGCTGGTGGAAGAAGGCATGAAACACGTTTTGGGACTCCTCAACGTCCCAAATCCGGCCGTAAATCTGCTTGTCCTTGAACGCCTGCAGCTCCGCCTCGTACTTGCTGAAATCCAGCGGCTCCTTGCTGTTGGACTGCGCGCGCGAATTGTAGCTGTCGAACACGGGCCGCTCCAGCAGCAGACCAAAACCGGGCGCGCGCGGGATGCTGATGCGCCGCGGGCCATAGCTCAGCTCCATGGCCGGGCCCGGCTCGGTGCCACAGCGAGTGACCATGACGGACATGGCGACCATTTTCCGGATCTGGTGCATCATGAAGCTCTGGCCGTGGACCTTGAGGGAGAGCCACTGGGTGTCGCGGATCTGGATGGGTTCCGGGTTCACGATAAAGGACTTGATGTGGCGTTGGGCTGAGGCGTCCTTGAAGGACTTTTGGACCGTGTAGTTGTGGAAGTTGCGGGTGCCCTCGTACTGCGTGAGCGCTTCCTGGAGGCGCTGGAGGCGTGCAGGCGTGATGCGGTAGGCACGCTTGGCGGCAATGTAGGCAGCCTTGATGTCGCGCAGCGCCTTTTCGACCTCGAGCTTGTGGCTGGGTGCGGCAGGCGTTGTCTCGGCGGGAGGCTCAGCAGCGGGCTCGACGATGGGCTCGGCGGCTGTCTCGGCGGCAGTCTCCGTTGCGGCTTCGGTAGCAGTGGCAGTTGCTTCCGCGGGAGCATCCGTCATTTTCTCCTCTGGCTTCTCGACATGCACCTCCGGCTTCTCGACAGGCTCCTCCGGCTTCTCGACAGGCTCCTCCGGCTTCTCGACAGGCTCCTCTGGCTTCTCGACAGGCTCCTCCTTGGTCTCTACCTTTTCGGTGGCCTCCTTGGCCTCGCCACCCTCAGCATGCTCGGTGTTCTCAATCTTCTTGTGCGTAACCTCGGCCAGATCATCGCCCGAGTGCAGGCGCTCAACCACCAGCTTCCGCACTTCGGGGCTCAGTGTCTCCAGGATTGGTGCCACCACCTCGCGCTCCACCGTCGGCCAAAAGTCCTTGACATCGTCCAGCCGCTCCATCATGCCGGCATAGACATTCTCCACCTTGTTCTCGTCGCCCTCGGGCAGCGCAGCCGACTCCTCGTCTGCCTTTTTAGCCTGTGCCACCATCTCGCGTCCCAGGAAGCTGTCCGGGTGCGGCGGCAGCAGCGCATAGCTCGGCAGCAGGTACTCGTACCACCGCGAGTCGCACGCCTGGTAGCAACTGAAACTGTTGATGGTCCGCTGGATGCCCCAGACGCGAATCTGCTCGGGCAGTGCGTCGTTGATCTTTTGCACGACATCTTCGTCCTCCACGATCAGCTTGAGCGAAATCACATTGCCCGCCGCGTGCACGCCCTTGTCCGTCCGCGCGCAACGCACCAGGCTCGATTTCTTCGGATCGTCTGCATTGGCTTTCGCAATGGCACCGGCCGCCACAAACGCCGCAAAGAGGTCGCCCTCAATCGTCTTCTCGTCGTGGTTGATCTGCATACCGCGGTAGCCCGTGCCGGCATAGCCAATCATGACGGCCACCTTGCGCTTCGGCCGGCGGCCCTCGGCAGCAATTTCCTCAGCCGAAAAGGGAATGCTCATGTTGGACGGCCGAGGCTCCCACTTCTTTCCTTCCGTACCATCTTCACCCTCATTCTGCTCGGTTGCCTCAGCATTGCGGTCGCCATAGAGACGCCGCCGCTTGACGGGCCGGTTGTCCTTGCGCCAGGTGCCGTTGTCCTTGGACTTGGCGCCGTGGCCGCCGTGACCGCCACCGCTGCGGTGCTTGTTGGCGCCGCGGTAGTTGTGGCTGTGTTTCTGACCGCCGCCACTGCCGCCGCCACCGCCTTCGCCATCGCCAGCCATTGTTGTCGTCGAGTCGAGGGCTTGCGGTTTCTTTTTGTACTTCTTGTACTTTTTGTAGAATGGGTAAGGGAACGAAGTCGTGGGCGAAGTCGAGAAAGGAGTCGCGAAGAGAGAAAGGGCTGCTCGTTGCACAATGAGCGGTCGTGCTGTTGTCGAAGCAAAAGTAGAGAGGAGAGTTGCCTTTGTTGGCAGCTGGAGGAGTCGAAAAGACTGTCGCATTTCTTTCCAGACTCGTGTTGTGCGAGCCGGATGTTGTTGGAAAGCGTGGAGTCGTCAATTGAAGCTTGTCGCGCCAAAGTCTTTTTTTTTATCTCTCTTAGCGCCGATAAAGCTCGACTGACCTCTTAGTCATCTCGCCTGAAACCACACGTGAACAGTACAGGACTCGCCGTAAAAGTATATGATTTTTCAACGACAACAAACCTCGATTGAATCGTATTTATCTTTCACAAATTCTATCGCTGATAATTCACAATACGGCGGTATCGATACAGGCACTGTACAAACAGTTTGGTTGGTTTACTTGTGGGAAGCATGATTAGTAGGTTTGTCCTAAGAAGTCAGTTCCACAAAACAGTTTCGTTTTACTTTTAGACGGAAAAGATTAAATGAAATGCTATAAATATTCAAAAACCTAGGGATATTCGAAAATTATTTCAATAACATCCAGATCCAATGCAGTCATCTAGATGACCAATTCAGATTATCCTCACTTGCTTCCTTACTCGTAATCGCCATGAATCATTACATGTTCGTTTCTGTTCATTCTGAAATAGAAGGCGAAAAACATCATCTCCTCCCGTACCAATCCCCGGCCATCTCTAGGTGTCGGGCACTAGCGCTGCATACGCTAGCATAGGCGCTAAAAACCTAAGTATATGCGGACAGAGAGTAACATAGGCAGTTAAAGGATGTACTGCCTGCGCTCTCCTGTGTTTCTCTGTGCTGCTTCGTGTTATCTTGTGCTCGTGTTGGCCGTGCTGGCCGTAACCACGCTGCCCGTAGTGTCGGCGTTACTTTCGTTACTTGCGTTATAATAACAGTGAAGTTAAGGGAGCTTAAAATATATCTATTTTAAGAAGCGAGAGTGTCTTCATATGTTTTATACTCGGCCTATAAATAACGACCTGTTTACTTACGAGAGTCGCTTAAACTATATTACCTAAAATATAAGGAAATCTATAGTAATTCAATGGGGAAAAATGATACTCATTCAAAATAAGCAGGCGACGGCTTAAAGAGTTTAAATGTAAACGTGTGGAATAACGACGTGCGAGACTATTGGTACCACAAGAAGACCTTTTGTTTTTGGGCACTCGCTTATATCAGTAGGTTATGCAGATATAGAGAAAGGCAACTCCACCGAGGGGATGCAGTATCGCCTTTTCTCTTTGCCTTCGGTTTTATTCTTGTACGTTCCCCTCTCCACCTCTTTTTTGATCACTCCCGCTTCACAGATGCGAGAAGCCAGGGATAGAAGCGCCGTCGATTCCGTAGATCACCTCGTTGGCCCAGTTGCCGAAGATGGCCTTGTGCAGCTTCGCCTCGAAAAGGTCGTGAATCTCGTCCATTGTGTAGTTGGCGTTGATGGCCAGCTGCAGCATGATACGAGCCTGCTCGCCCGAGACGTAGCCGGCACGGACGCTTTATTTTTGAATTTTGTTAGTAAAACTTAGTTCATAAGATATAAAGGTATGGTGGATTAAACGCACACGTCACCCCGGGTAATGGCCGGCGGAGTAGCACCGGTGACGGGACGAACAGCTACAACGACGGGAATACCCTGCTTAACCAAAATGGCCGCGTTGGTGGCTGTGGCCGGGCTAATCGACCCCGCGCCCGGACCCATAATAACCAGGCCCTTTGCGCCGTTGGCAACGGCGGCGAACATGAGAGAGGCGTCAAACCCCTGGTGGCTAAAGAGCGTGATAACGCTCGGTAGGACGGTCGTGTTGGTAACGTCAAAGTACGGGCGGTTGACCGGGTACGACCGGCCCCAATAGTAGTACGGCTGGCCGCCGAGGAAGACGCCCACGTTACCTTGCTCCAAAGCCTTGAACGTATCGGGCGTGTTGGCGTTGGTCTTGGTCGAGTAGAAAATACTGGTGATGCGGTCGTTGAGTACGATGAGGCCGCCGCGGTCGCGCGATTCTGGCGACACGGCGGCGGCCACCGCCTGGTAAAAGTTGGAGCGGCCGTCCGGTGAGTAGTAGTTGTCGGGCCGCATAGCGCCGACGACGATGAGCGGTTTGGAACAGTTAAGCGTGAGGTCGACGCCGAACGCGGTCTCCTCAAGCGTGTTAGTGCCGTGAATGATGATGACGCTTGCAATGTCCGAGCCGGGCGCGCACAGATGCTTGTTGGCCAGCTGGGTCACGTTGAGAAAGGTGGACGAGTTCATGCCGGCGCTGTTGCCGTACGTGTTCGGAAATTCGTGGTGGGCAATCTGCGCCATGAGTAGCACCTGGGAGACATTGCCGACAAGTTCGGGGATGGTCGGACCCACGCCGGAGCCGTAGTCAATATTGTCCATGTGGCTGTAGTTGGACGCTGACAGCAAAGTGGCCGAGAGGCCGTTATAGACCCTTTTGTGCAAGTGTTAGCTAGCCAGGCCTGGGACCTGAAGTGGCGGAGCTGTGTATGGACAATAGGACTTACATAACTTTGGGAAGTGAAGCGTTTGTCGAGATGTACTAGATGTCTGTGAAGAAACTGCTGTTCTGGGCGAGAGCACCGGCGGCCAGGCAGGCCGTGGCAAGGAGGTGGGAGAACATGGCGATTAGTTGAAGCGGGCCCAGGAATGATCTGTGATGAGAGATGAAGAGAGGAAGGGATGAAAGCCGTGGTATCAGGTGGGGAGGAGGAGTTATATATCAGGATTCCTGGACGTCTATCGGTCGTTATATATATATGTGTGTGTGCTATTCGAGCGTCGTTATATTGCCCTCGTCCTAGCGAGCATTGGACGGGACTAGGCGAGCCCATTCTGAGATAAAAGAGAGACTATGCAATAAAGAATAATTATTTCACGGTTCAGCTTGGTCTTGATCTTGATATCTCGTTCCGATTTCGCTTTCCCCAGCCACCGGCGGCTTATTAGTTGATAATTGTTCACTCGGAAGTCTCAGATAACATTCTGTCGGGACAGCAATTCCAACCCGCGGTCATCCCCGTTCCGGTGCCAGTCTCCAGCAAAATAGCACGCGATTGCGGAGTAGAAAACAGAAGAAAGATAGGGCTACTGTGGTGAATCTCAAGCTCGGTCACCACCAAGCATGCCTTCATCGCAAGTCTCCGTCGTCTCTTCTTTTTTTCCTTTGACGTTTTCTCTTGCGGCTCCTTATCATGTCATGGGCCTCTTTCTGTTTTATTCTCTTGTCCTCTTCTCACTAATGCATGGACAATATGCAAGATACAGTGCCTCTTTTCTTTGCCAAGCAGTCCGTCAGCTCCGGAGCAAATGCTAAACCCCGACTAACACGAACAGCATTGGTTTCGGCAACGCGGGCTAGAACCAGAACCGACGACAAGGTCACTTAATTGGGGTCTTCGTATAGTAGAAACTATTACCTGCATATATCGGGTACCCTTAGTGCTCCTTGCTATGCTTTAACCAGATTAATACCGCGCTATCCCCTATCTATGGAGTATTACGAAGTACAACGCCGAAGGAAAGTAGAGGATAGCATATGGCCAGCCAAGGCTGTCTGCATCCGCAAGTTGCCCCTCTATAATGAACTCTCGTTAATTGCTCTATGGCAGTGATCTCGCAAAAACATGCAATGGTAATTATCCGACAAAGCAA
The DNA here is from genome assembly GCA_019925375.1 of Sporothrix euskadiensis. NCBI lineage: Eukaryota > Fungi > Ascomycota > Sordariomycetes > Ophiostomatales > Ophiostomataceae > Sporothrix > Sporothrix euskadiensis. Next base: position 141,310 of record JADHKQ010000010.1, on the reverse strand, counting down.
AAGCAGCAAAAGGTTGGACGTCAATGATGGGGCTACTGCCCGACGTCACCATTTTCAGCGCCGAGAGTATTTATTACCAAATTCGGCTAGCATCCAAGGCTTCAGCGCATCAAACACCCCATATAAAGCGTTAGAACTCTGAACTATCAAGAGCACCGGCCTTGGCATGTACCTGGTGAGCATTCAGCATCACCACCATCATTACGGGCGCATCAAACATCACATTCTTGGAAAGCCGTCTTTGACAAGTTTCTGTTCTCTTCGTTATATTTACTTTGTTTTCAATTTTTGGCTCGTGTGTCATCTGACAGTGTGCGGCCAAGATGGCGACTATTAAGGGGACGAGTATGGCTACCGGTCGCCTAACATGATATGACGATTACGACACACAGAAGCTGACCCGAGGCATGCCACCGTCTTTTCAGTCGATACGGGCAGTATTGAGCGATAGGAATAATGGTGCCTACTCGATATCTCGTTCGACCCCGGAGGACGCGGCACTATTAGGTCGCATCTCGGCTTTGGCTACCATTGTCATTAAGCTAAGGGCAAAGCTTGCTCTTGGCAGATCTAATCTGGAGCCAATAGTAGTTGAGATGTCACTATAGGACTAAACGTTGTAGTAGAATATCTGATTTTTGTTGATTTATTATTCATATTACTAGGACATTTTCCGTATATGAAATGCTGTATAGGTTGCTGTGGACGGAGAAAAGACACCAAAGGAGGTCTGTTGTTTCAGCACATTTTGGATGGGCAAGTGAACATATTGTAGACATCTATCTGGTTTATTGAATGGACATGTTCCAGTGAAAAGTATCCCACGCTATGATATGGATGTTCGCATTACTTGGACTTACGCCTGTTTAAAGCGAACCCAGGAACTAATTCTGTCTGTTGTGTTTGTGATATAATGCATCTCATTGACGTCCACAGCATCACTTTCATTACACTGTATGCACGCCTTTAAACGGATTCCTCTCATTTAATACTCGTCGTATTGTTTGAAGATAGTGATTGACTAGCCTTCTGATCATATATTTCCACGATCAATGTCTTGTAGTCTTGTCTCCTGTGATACCCTGAGATCAAATGCAAAATGAATCCACAATCCTTGATTTACCACCATCCCTCTTTGTACAAGCGAGTCGGACAGGTTGAAAATGAAGGCGCATTACACGGAGCTGTTTTATAAAGTACGCCAAGCTATAAAGAGAGACCGGCGCACCCCTTAAGGTGAGCTCCCGAAGGCGACAACATCACGGGAAATGACTATTATACGAGAGGGCGGTCTACCTACCCGGGGTGCTTTCTTTCAATTTGACCTCCGCCGTGGATGGAAAGGTTTTCAGATTACATAACTTTTTTTCCTTCATTTTTACCGCTCAGTAAAAGCCGCCTAAAGGCGCATCACCCAGTGTAACGGATGAAAACCTGCCGTCCGCCGACTCACATCGTCTTATCACAATCATCATCTTGTCAGTCCCATTACCCAAGATGGTATGTATCAACCTCCGGGCACTGGACATATAGTCTACTTTCCCCGGGTGTCGTTCGCCGCCTTGGCCGATATAGTCACCTAGGAGGATCTCAATCAAAGCCGGATAGAGGTGAGTGGACATCCCAGACTACCCGAAAAAAAGGGGCCATCTGTTGGACTCGGGTCTTGTTCTGGCCCCTGGTGAGGTCACCATACTTTGCCATCAAGAGAACAATCAGATACTTTATAGACGACACTAATACAGGGAGGCCGGAGAGACGCTACCTACGAGTGCCGGTTCCGTGACCGCTGACTAGAGTCTTCATGGGCGAGGAACGACAAGGCTCTTGTATGTATATCTACGAAACTCTACCAGACTATCTGTACACGTACGTTCTTGGCGGAAGTGCTTCGATACGTGCGCTCCGCCGCGTGGGTGGATCCCAGGGCGAGATGCGCCGCCTCTTCGGATGGCGGCCCGCGCCGGGCACTGGTCCCGTGGGGGGCCGCGGCTGGGGACCTGAAACACCGTATCCTCCTCGACGAAAGCCGACCAATCCTAGAGCGCCGCGGCGCTTTGGCAGGTGGCGCTCTAGCTTCGCCCAGATATCTGATGATGGATCCCACGGCACAGTCGACGGTGCGGTTCCTGAATGGCCCTGCACCCGTTGTGGTGGCAACGATGGCGCTTGCCTCGAGACGTGGGGCTGGGTTGGTGTTGACAACTCGGACAGTGGCTGCCCTCGGCTGCGTTTGGGTCTGTGACCGGAAAGCAACCCCTCGTCATGGTTTCCAGGGCGCTTTCTCTTTCTTTCCGAGCCGTCGACGTGGGCCTGTCCAGAACTGGCGCTCTCTGTTGCAATTGGCGGGTGAGGCAGTGGTTCTGCTTTGCTGGCATCGTTGAGCCATGCGCCGATGCTGTTTGTCTCTCGCGACCCGCTGGCACTCTCGGATAGGGCGTCAGCTTGCTCTTGCTCGAGCAGCATGATTCTCATCAGCTCGCCAGGTTCGAATTCGTGTTCCACCTTCCCAGCCTCGACCTCCTTGATCTTCCTTTCCAGCTCTGCCTTTTTGTTGTCCCAATACGCCATACTGTTAAAGTCCGGCACCGGCCGGTCATTTTCGCCGTAGTAGCAAAGCCCTTCCAATCCGGGAATAATCGTATGCCTCTGCGGGTCGTCTTCGTCTTTGTGCCGGTCTCTGATGTCGTACTCAGGAACATAGAGATCACTGGTATGTAGGACCCATTTCCCGGGAAGGCCACACCCCTCCCAGAGACGATACAACATCGACTGGACTATGAACTTGGTCTCAGTTAGCCTGTTTGCCGCAGCTTGGGATTCGGGCGTTTCCTGCACGCGAAGTTTTTCCCTGCGATCTTGTGCAAGCTCTGCAAAAAGGTGAACTTGGCCTTCCAGTGACTCCAATACCCGCAGCTGCTCTGGAGTGAACTCCGGCTGTATAAGCCCTTGCTTGACTTGATCCATCTTGTCCTCGAGATCTTCGACTTTGTCGATCCAGTAGTCGGCGTCCGTGAAGTCGGGCTGCGGCCCTTCGCCATCCCAAAAGAGCTCATAGCGGATAGGAATCTCGCCGTTCCCGGCCCAATAGCGTATGTTCCCATTGTAGACAGAGTCGTGAATAACGACGCTTTTCCCGTCTTGTCGTGTCTGGGGGCGCGTGTCAATGGCAGGATGATACAGGTCTTCTTGGTGTAAGATCCAGTGGCCTGCACGGTCGAGGTCCGCAAGTTTAAACAAGATGTTGAAAACTGCGTGATGGCAATTGTATTTCGCGCGCCGTGCTCTTTCGTGCCTGAGCGAACAGAAGCGGTGGCTTTCTTGGTGTTCCAACGACTCGAGCACGCGCAGCTCCTCTGGCGTGAAACGAGGCTGCACACGCTTGTTCTTGACATCGTCCATCTTTTCTTTAAGCTCCTCGAGCTTGCCCTCCCAGAACGAGACGTCTTGGAAGTCGGGCACCGGCCCTTTGCCCGCCCACATCAAGCCCTCGTCGTCAATAGGGACCCCATTGTATGCAAGACCGCGGATAGGGACTTCTTTGTCGGGATTTCGAGAATGCGGTCGCGTATCTAACGAGGGTTTATAAATATCGCAGCAATGTAAGATCCACTGGCCACCACGCCCAAGGCGCCGACTAGTACCCCCGAGGGCTGCAAGCTTGCAAATCAGGATGTAAACGTTCGTCACCGCGCGCTGCAATCTTCGTCGATGCTGCTCTTGAGGAGACACGCGTCTTCGTGCACGGTGTATCGATTGCGTTTGCGCGGTAGCCTCCGATGAACCGTCCATCGCTATACGTGACGCTGGAAGTTGGAAGAAGAGGAAGGAGATGTCGGTTCACGTCAGCTGGGAGTGGTCGGCTGGTGGTCGGCTGGTTGATGAAAACGGCTGTGGAAATGGATGAATTTGTCGTGTTGCGATGAGTATCAAAAGTAGTGAAAACCAGAGCGCGCGGGATGAATGTCGTTTTTACTTCTCCGCGGTTGAGATGGAGGAGTGCGGATATTCTGGAAAATCGATAGCCTGTAGCTGTTTTCAGTGGTTGGGTTGCAGTATATTTAGGCAGCTGAATCCTTTCTATCACTCCAAATCACACGCGGTGCCCAAAGCGGGGCGACAACTCTAATCGGGGTTTGTAATTAGTGGAACGGCTATCGGCCCGCCCCTAGTCCCACCTAGGCAAAATGTCATCCCGTGCTTAAACATCGCTTTTCTGCATCCACCACCATCTTTTGATACGGCGCGTAAGTGGTGGTGTGCGAACAACTCATCCTTCTGGGCGATGCCTCGTACGAACCAGACTCTCTGAACCAACCGATTTTGTAAACATGCATACTCTCCAACGTAGGGCCGCGTCGTAGACCAGATGGGCAAAAGAGTCAATGTTCACGCTGCCCAGATAAACGGCCCATTCCCCCCTTTCTTAGGTCGCTGGCCGTTCCTTAATCCTTGTTTCTATTCCTATTTATCTCAATAGCATCATTCAAACATTCCTTGATATCAACAACACAGCAACACAGCAACACAGAAACACCTCTTGAGCTCCATAATGGCGGCTGAGAAGACAATCTTCATTGTGAAAGGAGACGGAAGGCTCCTGAACAATGAGCACAACGACCCGCTTAGATGTGGTGAGGGGCAGGCTGATGGGGGGCATGATAGCGCCAGTGAGGACTCCGAGTTCGTCTACGAAGACCACGGCACGCCTGCTCCTAACCACACTGTGCCTTTTACCTTACGTATCACCACAGACCATCAGCCCCAGAATGCACACCTCGGCTTCGTGATTGGCGGAGACAAAAATGTGTGCGACATCTTGCTCAGCGACGAACACAAACGGATCAGCAAAAAGCATCTGGCCGTGCAGGCAAACCTCAACTTCGATACCGTCCTCCTGATGAACCACTCTCAGCACGGCACTCGGGTCTCCTTTGCTAGGCTTGAGGAGTCGATCACTTTGAAGAAGACACGGGTCCTTCTCGATCACGAAACAGCAGACGTTTCGTTCGGCGACCATCTCGAGATCAAAATCGAACGTTTTGGCAACCCCGTGAATTGGGCCGACTTCTGCGCAATGCAAAGACGGAGGACGGGTTTGCCGGCCATGGACCGGCTGGACCTGGGCCCCAACATCGAGACGACCAATGCATCCAAGCGTGCCCCAGTATACATCCAAGACCGCCGGCTCGGCATGGGAGCGTCGGCGCAGGTGTTCAGGGCCGTCGAAAAATACACGGGCAATGTCTACGCCTTAAAGCTATACAACAAGCCCCACCTGGCACGCTGGCAGGAGGCGGAGACGTTGGAGCGTCTCAGACATGTAAGTCCGGCGTCTATACCCTTGGATGGACAAGTTCCTCGCTCACCTGAAATCCGCCTAGAAACATGTCGTGAGATACGTGGCGTACAGCCGCCCGGCAGGGCGGCCAGCGGAGCTCGTCATGGAATATGTCGAAGGGCCAAATCTGGAGGAGGTCCTGGATCCAAGCAACAATCAGCAACCGCTCGACATTTTCGAGGCAAGGGATGTGATACACCAGCTTCTGCAGGCAGCGTCCCATCTCCACGGCAAAGGAGTCGTCCACAGAGACATCAAGCCTGAAAACGTCATCGTCGCGAGGCGCAGTCCGGTTTATATCAAGTTGGTCGATTTTGGCTCGGCGACCGGCACAGCGCCCTTCAAGTCATACTGGGGCACGCCATGGTACGCTGCACCCGAGCACCTAGAGGTGCAGACGCCGCGGACAGAGAAGGTCGATATGTACTCTATTGGTGTGATCGCTCTCCAGCTCCTGTTCGGGGCGACTTTGGATCTACCGGACGCGAGCGGGCTAGCGTCTGGCCTCGAGGCTGGTCTGAAGCCCTGCGTCGAAGCCATTTTGCGGTGGAAGGCGTCTCTGACCGCCATGTCTGAGCGTTTCCCTGTGCCGTTTGACTTTGTCTGCGGGCTACTTTCCGAAAGGCCAGAAGATCGGCTTTCGGCAAGAGACGGCTTGCAGCACGGGCTCTTCCATCCTGATGCCGACCTTGGCGCATGTCCAGGACCCCGTGGCGTAGTTGCCGAGCTGCCCACGGAAGTACTGGCAACTGTGGTTGGCCATCGAGAACCGACAGATCAAGAACCGACAGGCGCAGGAATCGCATTAGACCCCTACGCCTTGTATGCGGAACAAGCTGCTTACGCCCAAGGCGACGCAGGGCTGCTCGACCTGTATAGTTATGTCGCCGTGGAGGCTGGAATGATCAACCTCCACACCCCAGAATATCCGCAAGCACCAGCAGAGGATGTGTCTCGGTGCAGGTCGACGGGCGGAACAAGATCCAGCATCAACGGATCCCGCCAGTCAAGATCGCTCCTGTCATCGTCGGCTCAACGCAAGCGCCAAAAACATGAGCACAATACCGCTCCCAGAAGTGGACGCTCGTCGGTTGTTCGATCTGTCGCGCCGTCTCCGCTCTCCCACCGTGAAGACCACTCGAGCCATGCATTGGCGTTGATGCCGAATAGACCGGACGACTGGGAGGGAGGGGGTGACTTGCTCTACAACAACTTCGACTACACGCTTCCTGACATTAATGAAAACACTGCCTTCGGCGGTAGTGAGATCCCGGACACCGCCTCGTGGGGTGGCATTTCCGAGCCATCGCAGCACGACGCACAGCAAAGCCATCGTTGGTTTCGTTCCTCCGAGATCGACACTGACGAAGAGATCCAGACCGGCGCTGAACACGCCAACCATGGACCACGCGTCATGTCCCCTCAGAACGGTACTCGTCTTCAATCATCCTCTGGTTCCGGCGTTCGTACAGAGGCGTCGATCACCGCCGCGCCGCCCTCATCCTCGTCATCCTCGTCATCTTCATCATCCTCACCATCCCCTTCCGAGCCGTCCTCTTTACCTGACTTGGCTGCAGTTTCTGCGCCCGTTGTGCCAGAGTCCCTCATCATCAACGGCTGTGCAATCGCCACAGACGACGGCGAGGGCTACGTCAGCATGCACGATATCTGCGAAGCCGCAAATACGACCAGCATAATAAGGCTCCGCTACTTGCACCTGCTCGAGAAGCGCGGCGTCGTCGTCCAACGGAGCGGACATTCGTGGCTGCCCCTCCGGGACGGCTGCTTTCTCTGCCAGGCTCTAGAGCTCGACCCGCAACCTCTTCTTATCAGGTTCGCCCTGGATCCGGCGGTCCTGTTTGAAAACTACCTCTTGCTCAGTAGGTCACTGCCGCCGGAGTACAGCGTCCTGTGGTGGAATAGTACCGCCGTCTTTTACGCGCCGAGAAACCGCGTAATCAATCTGACAAGACTGGTCAAGGCGTATGGGACAGGTAACAATTGGCTGTATAAATTCTTTCAGAGGAACAAAAACCAGCACATTGCCAGGACCGTCGTCCGCGGCCATGGCGCCTCGGGCACTTACGTCGCGTTGGCGTATGCCTACCAGTTTTGCATGGTACGCGGATTCGACGTGGAGCCTGTCCGCACCATTGCTGCGAGGTGTGGCCTCGTACTAAACGACCCGCATAGCCCCGTGCCCCTACCGGAGGAGATAGGTGCTATGGCAAAGCAGGGGATGGACGATGCACAGGAGCAGGAGGATCGTGATGAGAGTGATGAGGGAGAACAAGCACAAGAAGACACGCAAGATCGCCCGGCGGACAACGACGACGACGACGACGACGAGGACGACGACGAGGACGATGAATGCGAAAATATACAGGACCAAGAAACAGGCACAGAGCCTTTACCCCATGCACGGCCACTGGACAATAATACCACAGCACCCAAGACCGCCGGTCGTCGAGGACGAACTTTGTAAGTACTTTTATGTTGGAACATTCTTTATCACTGCATATCCAGCTAACCAGGTTTTACCACTCGTGTAGGCTCCAAGACAAAGACCGGCTAGAAGCAGCATTCCTACAGAATCGAAATCTCGGGAAAAACGGGCTTCGCCGTATTTCAGATACTGTCTCAATGGACTTCGATCAGGTCAGGGTATGCCGTCGTTCTTACAGCCCAGTTCACTCACGAGTCTTTGATTAACGCCCGTCATACTAGATTTGGTTTCATCACCGGCGCATACAATCACATACTTAGATACCATATGTACTCTTCGCAGCAGTACAGCTTACTAAAGGCGGGAGCACCCTCCTTGGTTTTTTTCTAATCCCATCGCCTTCTACGATGTGCAAGCAGGAAGTAAGAGTGTGGTCGAATTACGGCTGTACTGTTCCAGCAGGAGGCGTCCAGACGCGTGACAAAGCGGGCACAAAGGGATGCGATGGCATCAAAGAAGAGGTCACTGCATAGTTCTCTGGTTGGTGCTCGGAGTGCACTCCTTGACTTGGGCCTCGAATTTTTTTAGAGAGGCCATATCAGCCTCTTTTATAAAGGTCCTGTTACGGTACACATACTCTGGAAAAAACGAGGGAACATCATCCCCTATCTGTCCAGAGAACCCAAAGTCGATAAGAACAATACGGCCAGTTTTGTCCTTCATGATATTGCTGGGCTGCATATCTCCATGACAGAAGCCCGCAGCATGAAGCTGCTCCAAGGCATGCTTGATGTCCTCTTGTCGGGAGATGAATTCCGGAAGAGGCACATTAACGAGCTCCTCCATCCGGAAGCCACAGAGCAGGCCGTCATCCAAAATAGGCTCTGGATCGATTTGAACAACCGCCGAGTTCGGTAGAGCCACGAGACGAGAGAGGATGGAAAATTCGTGTTGCAGGAAGCGGCGAGACTGGTCGTCCGGGTGGGCCAGTTTGATGATGGGAAGCCGGGCTCTGCTTTGATCGAGCCGCGTGGAAGCATGTGAACCAAAACCGACCGGTGTAGAGGCCATCCATAGAGAAGCCATCGCAGGGCTTTGTCGCATCTCAGACGAGATGGTGCCTGTATCAAGACTGGGGAATTCGGAGAAATCGGGATATTGTTGTTTCCCGCTCCAGATCACCTCAAAGGGAATTCCCCCATAGTCGACAATACACCGATACGACCCGCGGTGTTCCGTGCCCAACGGGGGTGTGATTGGTGTTGCTTCTCGTTTGTTGTTGTTGTCGCTGGTTCTTTGGTCTGATATATTGGCATGGCGGGTTGAAGAGAGCTGGGCGAGAAAGTAGTGAGGACGTGAGGCAATCCGGAACAAGTTTTGCAATATGCGAAATACGAGGCGATGCCCGGTCTGCCCTAGCTTTGTGCAGCATAGGAAAATCCACTGTGCTAAGTTAATACACAGCGCCGTAGCAGACTTCGGTGCTCTAGTCGCCGGGCCGGACGCGGCCGGCTGTATGGTGCGGTTGTCGGTTTCGGTCTTGTCGTAGCGAGGCACAGCTATATCGGGGTAGTCACAAGCCGATCCATTGTCGTCCGCCATGGTTTTTGCGTTTTGACCCGTGCAGAGTGTAGGCTTCGTTCGTTGTCAATATGCTGCGAGAGGAGAGATGGGAGATTTTTATAACGCAGCAAGGTCCTGTGGTCCCGTGGCGCATCATGTGACCACCGTGTGACATTTAACCTCACGTCAAATTATCAACGGACGAAGCGAATGAGAAAAGACAGCGGTATCTACGCATTTATGTGGTTACGAATAAGGACCTTCACAACCACTAATTGGGCCCCCATCTATGTCAACATCGAGCTATGGCTATATACACATTCAATATAGTAGTGCCGTCAGACCTTATTTTAGGTGGCGAATAGCTTTAAGGGCAGATCCGTAAACCGTCGTCAACGGCTCCCGGTGATTAGTTTAGCGGCCGATGGCCCCGATATCCCTGATTGACAGGGCGCACTAGGCGGGTCGAAGCGCCCCGAACTTTGAGCCTACGAAGCAGGCCACTGGGGCTCGGTACAGAGGTACCTAAACGCACTACGTCGTGTAATTGGGTGAGACAACGAGTCTGCACCTCCCGCATTTGGTGGCTTGGAGCACAGCCCTGTTTTCATCTCCTTTCAACGCTGCCGGGAACGCCTCAACTGCAGCCAAGCACGCAATCTGCGGTCTGCCGTGCACAAAGATTGGTTGAAGAAGAGAATGCCCGGGAAACTGCAGCTTTTCTGTCCGTTAAAAGCACAGTTGTTGGCGTCTGCGTGCAAAAGGAGGTTTGAAAAAGCGCAGGGTTTTACACCACCTCTGGCCATGTTGGGGCACAAAGCCAGACGAAAACGGCCACACCACACCACCGGGTCGAAACAATCAGGATCTGGCGGGGTCGTTCTCGCGTTGTGACAAGAAAATAATAAAATCGTGCAGTGAAAACAGGAACGAAAGGAAAGGTGAATAACCATCACGACTCCAGAAAAAGAAAGGGGTTCAAAGGAAGAACGGCGTCACGATCGCAACTTCCTTTCGAACATCTCACGATCCCACAAGGCAGGTGCGCTCTCGTGCCTTCCCTGTGCTCAGTAGTTCGCATTACGCCCTGTTTCCGCCCACCTATTGCCGCTGCGTGCCCCATTTGACCCCCGCCCTGCCTAGAGCTAGCCTGCTAGCGTAACGCTGCACGCCAGCGCAACAAGGAAAACCGAAGAAAGAGGGCTGAACCCGCCCCGTTTTGTCGGGAGATCCTTCCTCGTCTGGCAACGCGCGCCTTCCTTCCCCTCCAACCTTCTGGTCCTCTGACGTCTGCCGCCGCTCACGTCCCAACGCACGCACGAGGCTTCTTTTCCTGTGCCTTGCGTTGCAGTTACGGAGCACGGAGTAGAAAGTGCGACATTCTTCCTCTGACGACAACGGCGTGCGCAAAAACCCAGTCAGACGCAGCAGAGCCGCACCCCTCTTTTTACGACTCTTTTCCCAACCGCCCACCGCATCCAATCACCACGTGGCACAGCCCCGAAGCGCTTTTCTTGCGGTTTTCTGCCTGGGATCTTTTCGATTTTCGACTGGACTGTTTTTTTCACTGAACTGTTCTTCTGGCCTGCTCTGTCGGCCTTCGTCCAAAGCGTCACTCTCTTCCTTCCATCTGCTTTCTTCGTCTCAACGACAGCTTTGCTCTCGAGCCTCCTGCTCCGCCCCTGCTCGAATCGCATCGGACGGCGGCGAGACAAGGCTCGACGACGACGACGACGACGACGACGACAGCCCCTATTCTTTCAACGGCGCAAAGAGGACATCGACTACAGCCCCGATATCGACGTCACTAGACCACCTAATCTCACAAAACGCAACAGTCACTGCGCTGGCAGACGTGTACATAGCCCATTCATCTCATCACAGTCTCGTGCACTTCTGCCGCCCACCACTTCTTTCACTCTCGACATGCCCGCCCGTGCCAGTGGCGGCCCGCGGACACATCCCAACGCCGACTATGCCGGCCTGCCATCCTACCTTATCGGCCCACCGCCGCCGGCCAAGACCCCGAACATGCCATGGCCACCAACAGAGCTCGCCCCGGGCTCCAGCTACTACCCCATGGTCGTCGACCGCGAGCACCGTGTGACCCGTGTCTTGTCCGGCAACCTGAACAGCGCCATTGATATGCTCTCACGAAGCAACACGAGCATCCGCGACCTGATTCGGCAGCACGAGACAGCATGGATGGCGCTGCGCGCGCTCTACAACCAAATCGTCATCCTCCAGAAGCTGATGGAGCGACTGCGCGACATGTTTTTGAACCTGGAACATGTCGAGAGCGTCGCCAAGGACGTCAATGTGTACAAGGAGCCGGTATCCGACCCGAAAGAGAAGGGCAAGAAGAAGGCCAAGCATCTAGTCTTGCCACCTTCTGCGCCCGTCCACGACCGCGTGACGTCCCCGACTAGCCAGACCCCGCTGGCGTGGAGCAACCGCGTGCTGCCCAAGGTAGAGCAGATGATGATTGAGGTGCGCGGGTGCCTCACCGATCTCGAGGGGGCGTGCCGTCAAGCTGTGCTGCGGCGCCAGACGCGACTCATGCAAGACCCGGACGCCATCCCGCTTCGCTGGGCCGATAGCTACATCTACACGATGGCACGGAGGCTGTACAGCTACCAGCACCAACTGGAGGTGCACATGACGACGTGCAAATAGTAAGTTGGCCTACCATCTCCATGGAGAGTTCTTTATGAAGAATTTAGTCCGAGTATAGTACTCACAAACGGCAGCGTCCACATGGTCTCGACGGAAAAGCTGTACAGAAACAAAAAGGGCTTCCACCTCGACGACAGCGACATGTACTACTACCTTGACGACGGCAGCGACTCGCGCGACCGGCCCGCCTTTTACTCCTTTTGGAGCAGCACGAGCGTTGCCAAAGCAGCAAAGAAGCGCCTCGAAAAAGAAAAGAAGCAGCGTCTAAAGAAGCAGGCCGCCGAGCACGACGCATCGTCCACACCACGGCCTGGCAGCAGCCACGCCAGCAAGAGCCCCAAACGCCAATCCAAAGGCAAGACAACAGAGGACTGGACACAAGCACCCGCCAGCAAAGAAGATCTTCTCGCTGCCATCGACCGCAAAGACTACCTGACCGTCGTCACTATGCTCATGTCCGACATGTCCCTGAACGACATGCTCGAGGACGGCACCTTTGTCTTGTCTCACGCCGTCGACGACGACAACTCCGCTTTGGTGTCGATCCTCGCCATGTGTGGTGCCGACCCCAATGTCCGCCACAGCAGCGGCAATACCCCGCTCCACTTTGCCGCCAACACCAACTGCGTCGCGCCGGCCATGCTGCTGCTCGAGGTTGGCGCCGAGGTCGACGTCCGCGACACCCACGGCCTCACACCGCTGCACGTCGCCTGCCGCGAACGCAATTTGTCCGTCGTCCTGCAGCTCCTCGCCCATGGTGCCGACCCCAACCTCTGCGACAACCGCGGCCTCACGCCGATGAGCTATGCCCTCATGCACCCAAAACGGCCTTCCATCCTCAAAGAAATGCTGACGACACTGCTGACGTACGGGGCGCGCACCACCGGCCGTGGAGTGGTGCTGTCGCCCTTTATCGAGACCATCTTCCGCTACGACTCGGTGCTCATGTGCCGCTACCTGCAGCAGCACCCGGAAGTGCTCGAGGCCGAAATGGAGGTGGCCACAACAGGGCCCGACGGCGGTATCGTGCGGATGCGGCCATTGTATGCCGCCATCCTCATCGGCAACATCTACGCCATCGACCAGCTGCTAAGAAGGGGAGCCGATGTTCACCATGTCACGCCGGCCTTCGGCAAGACCATGACCTACCTGAGCCTCGCTGTCCAGGGCGACTCCACACCCGTCGTGGCCCGTCTGCTCTTGTCCAATGCCGACCCCAACGTTGCGAGCGTCCACGGGCGTACACCACTCCATTTGGCGGCTGCTGCCCAGCACGGCGAAGTCGAAGTTGTCGAACTTTTGTTACGACACGGCGCTGACGTCCAGGCCCAAACGCACGATCGCCACAGCCAGGCCCTCCACATGGCAGTCCGTATTGGTCGTGCTGACATCTGTTTCCACTTGTTGAAAAAGGGCGCACAGGTCGACCGGCCTCTCAAGAGTGGCGTCACGCCCATCATGCTGGCTGTCTACTACAACAACAAGTCCATGCTGCGGTTTCTGATGAGCAACGGCGGCGATGTCAAGTACAAAACGCCCCAGTACGGCGAGACGGCGATGCACACCGCGGCGAGAGTGGGGAATGTCAATCTGGCCATGATCCTATTGCAGCAGGGGCTGTCGGTGGATGCGTCCAATCCATTCCCCAAGTCTTCGGGAGAGACGGACGACGGCAATGCAGCAGGCACTAGTGGCGCCTCCTCCGACTCGTCGCCTACGTCGGGCTCATCGTCCTCGGTTTCCCGCCTCGGCTACGCCCCCATCCACGCCGCTGCCTCCCGCGGCCACATCGACATGGTCCGCTGGCTGCTCGCCAATGGCGCCGACCCCACTGCACGCATCGGCCGCACCGCCGCGCGTGTCTGCCTCGGCAAGGACAAGGCCAAGAGCCGCGCCTCTCGTAGAGAGAAGGGACGCACGGCAGACGACCCGCCGACCGCCAAATCGGCATCCTATGCCAAATATGACGTGGGCGATGTCGAGGCGGCGGATGCAACCACACCAGCTCCACCGGTTGACGACCAGGCCGACGACAGTTCCGACAGTGACCTAGGCGAGACGCCTGTCGAAGTGGCCCGCACGTTTGGGCATGAACGCACGGCTGGGCTGATTGAGGATGCTATTCTGGCAGCGTCACCGGCTGCTAAAGAGTATCTGTCAACGACAACTCCATCCTCGTCGTTGTCCTCTTCTTCTTCGACCAACCCATCGTCGTCCGGCGCTCCTCCACCCGGCCCTCCCTGTCCTCCCCGGAAAGCGCCCGCGCCCGGCAGCAATCCTAATTCGCAGTACAGCCTTGACCCGGTGTACGACAGTGCCGATGAAGGAGAAGCATTGGCTGGCGAGTTGCGGAAAGGAAAGAAGAAAGCGCAGACGACAGCTCCACCGCCAATGGGTGGTCCGTCTGGTGGCAGCGTTGCCACTGAGGACTCCAATGACTTGACGGAATAAAACGAGTATGCTAGAGATACGTTAATACAACCAAGTATAGAAGGCGAAGAAACATCAATAAGAATTGCCTTTCTGGGAGGTGCACCTGTGTGTTACAAAGGCCCTTCCTAAAAATAGTAAGAGTCTCTACGACGTACAACAGTGATGGCAGCGACAGACTAATTAATTACCAAACCAGCGAGCCTACCGCTGCTTTGGGGCGGCAAGATGAAGCTCTGCCGAAGAGCACGACAAGTGTCAAGTGTCGTGGACTAGTAAGTGAAAAGACATGGCGAGTGGCAGGATGGGACCTGTGGTGGTGCCACAAACGCGGCGACGGGACGAGCAAGCTGGGCAAGTTGGTGAAGGGAGACGAAGCAATGAGAATGATATCCAATTTTGTAAAACAAAATGCAACAAAATGCAACGAAAAGATTAACATGGTGCAGCCAAGTCCAAAAAGGCGATCCAATTCGACATCCAGCACTCCAGACTCCATGGCGATCCAACCATAATATCCAGTGAATTTAATTCAATTTCTCTCCAATGTCTGTCCTACTCCTTCACGGTCGGGTCGACCTGAACGATAATCTTGCCCCGCGACCGCTTTGTCGCCAGCTTCTCGTATGCCACCGCCGCTTCCTCAAAGGGGAACACAGTGTCGATCGGCATCTCCTTGATGGTGCCCTCCTCGACCATACCCGCCACGGCGCGTGCCTGCTCACCCGACGGGAAGAGCGCCAGCAGCTTGTACGCCCGCGGGGTGCCGCCCAGGAAGGAGGGCAGAAGCTTGTTCTGCAAAAAGGGAGCCGTGCCCTGGCCGCCGCCGACAATGCACAGCACGGCGCCCTTGGGCTGCAGGTACGCAGGGCTCTTCTGGTACAGAGCCTGGCTGCCGACGCAGTCGTAAATCAGATCAAACTTGTTGTCAGCGTACGCCGTCGCCAGGTATTCGGGGAGGGACTTGTGCTGCGTGTAGTCGACAACCTCGTCGGCGCCCAGCGCACGCACAAACTCGGCATTGCGGCCCGAGCAGACAGCCGTGACATGCGCACCGCGGGGCTTGGACTTGTTCTTGTTGATCTGGATCAGCAGGGAACCGACACCGCCGCTGGCGCCGTTGATCAAGACACGCGTCTGGCGACCTTCCTGCGCGGCAGCAGCGAAAGCGGCGCGGGCATGGCTGTCGGTGGCGCACAGGCCGGCCGTCTGACCAGCGCAGCCCACTAGGCCGACAGAAGCCGCACTCGTATGGTTGTCAGGCTGGCGAGCAACCATATCGGCAGGCACCGTCAGGTACTCCGTGAGACCGCCATGGCCTGTGGCGACATATGGCACGGCCAGACAGCCGGCGACACGAGTGCCAATGGCCAGGGGCTTGGCGGCGGCCTTGTGGCCTTTGGATGAGGCAGCCTCTGGGCCGAGGGCGACAATGGTGCCGGCAAAGTCAATGGCCGGCGTGGGGCGCCGGCGGAACGGCACCCAGCTGGGGATGTTGGCCATAAACGCCAAGTCGGCTGGGTTCAGACCGGCATGCGAAACCCGGATAGTGATCTGGCTGCCCTTGGGTCTGGGCAAGGTGGCCAGAGGGTTGGCATGGTCCGTACTGACGCCGTCGTCCTTGAGCCGCAGAGCCTCGCTCGGCTTGTCCGAGTTCTTGACGACTTCCCAGGACCGCATCTTGACAGAGCGGGCAGTGTTGCGATGGCGGATGGCGAGTGGAGAGCGGGTGTAGAGCTGGGTGAGAAGGATGGCAGTAAAGGCAGTCAACAAGCCGGTGAATGCCGAGAAGGGGAGGAAAGACATGAGGAGAAGGAGAAGGGCTGCAATTGGTGAGATCTAAGATGCAGGGTGCAAGATGATGAGGCTTGTGGCGATCAATGAGAACTGATAAAGTGACGATAAAGTGATTGTTGTGATTGATGCTGTCGAAAAAAGCCCCACTGCGATAAAACACGGTTGAGCTGGTCGGTGCGCGTTCAAGCTTTTTTATCTGGGAAAGCTGGAAAAGAAAAAAGAGAAAAAAAAAAGGGGGCAGAGAATCTGGAGAGCCTGCGTATTTGAGTGTTTCGAGGGGCCAGGGGTGGGTACTTGTAGTTCGTACAACGCGTGACAATGACGATTGCAGTCGAGGAAAGTTCAACAAAAACGGTGCTGAGTCTGTGCCAATTGAAAGGCTGTCTGTTGGTTTTTGCTGGTTTGGCGAGAAGCTTCTTTTAGCAGTTTGAAGCTACAAAAGCTGGAGCTCCAGATAGCCCGAAAAGCCAACGGGCATTACGTCAACGGAAACCCACGCCCTAGATCGGGACCGGCGCGATGCAACCAGCCACCGGCGCCACCCACGGCCAGAGCGCCACCCACGGCCAGAGTTATAACACCGGTTACGGTTTTACGGTGTGGGATTGGCGTCCAAAAGAAAGTACTCCGTACGTCGTGCTTGCTTTTAGGACGGAGCTCGGGCTGACTTTGATGTCACTTGTAAGTATGGCGCGACTACATTTCACGTCACGAAAAGTTGCCTTGGCTGTCAAAGAGATGAATTTGCTGGATGTAAATATGAAAGCCAGCACATAAGAGAAGATGATAAATAAAACATAATAGAGTACGGGAAATAGGAAAATGTAAAGAAAGGGCCCCAACAACCCATATGTAAAGAAACCTTGCCTCCCTTCCTCCCTCTTCCAACAACCCGGGCCGCTAGTTGTTGGCCCTGCACGTTCACGGCCATCAACATCATGTTGGCAGGTCATTGTTCATAGAATGGGATGGCAATGAAACAATCAATGTCGTCCACTCTAACGTTCTGATGGTCTCCCTGTGTGTGGCCACTTGGTCGTCAGACGGCAGATCGACACCAACACTAGCATTGCCGGCGCCAACAGTCAAGCCCCTCAGTCCCCTGGCTCCTCAGATGGATTGAAGGTGGTTCATATCGAATCATGATTGATTTCAAGTGATGATGTTCATCGGAATATGTGTCGATATCGATGTTGATGTTGATGTTGATGGTTGTTGATGATATCGTCTCCACTTTCCGCTTTCCGCTTTCCGCTTTTCGCGTCTTTCGTTCAGTCGTCGTTCGTCTTCTTCCGTCGACCCTCTTGGTATTCTCAAGTTTGTTGTTTTCTTCGGTTTTTCTGTTTTTCTGTTGTTCTTGTATCGGCGCCGCCTTTGTATTGTTGTATTTCTTCAGCACCCCTAACTACTACTCATGGCCAAAATAACCAGCACGGCTGGCCAGGGAATCGCTAATATGAGCGCCCCCAACACTGAAGTGAAGCCCGTCGGGTTGTCGTCGCGGGGGCCCCGCCACCGGTCAATGATCTGGACAGCGGTGAAGATCATGCCAATGACATAGAAGGTGCCGCCCCAGCAGATGGCGAGAATCAGCTCGGAGAGGGCGTCCTGCTTGCTGATGACGTCGGCCGACTCGTCGGGGAAAGTGACGGAGAATGCTTGACCCATGTTGGCGTGTAGGAGAAGATGGCGTAACAAATTTCAGTTTGGTGGGTATTGGTTTCTTGCAAAGTCGATGTATGACAGAAAAAGACGAAGAAAGTCGTGGGTATAGAAAGAAAGTGCGAGAAGAAGAAGAATCAAAGAGAAGCCGAAAAGAAAGAACGAAAATATTGACCAGCAATCGACGACCGCTCCACGGCCAGCCAAGGAGAAGAGAAGCGAATGGGATGAGGTTTAAAAAGGAAAAAGTAAAAAGTAAAAAGTAAAATGGTTGGCGATGTGACAAAGTGTGAGGAAGAGAGGAAAAGGAAAGAAGAGAAAAAAGGAAGAAAGAGAGAAGAGAGAAGAGAGTAAGAGACGCAGAAGTGGGCATGCGCGCATCCAAAAAGGAGAAATATCCCATTCTCGCAAAATACCATGTCGGCCTTCGAAACTCCCATCCCGTTCTACGGTCTGGACGACCCCTTTCCCGTCTTGTCTGCCCACTTTTCCATCTTGCCATTTTTCTATTTTTCTTCTCGGTTTCTTGTTCTTCTCCTCCTGGTCTCCTGCTCCGTCCCCTTTTGCGAGTACGATACCACTGTTCTATCATTTCGTTCTATCTGTTGTTGACCCCCCGTCGTTTTATGCGTCGCACCACCCGGAAGACACAGGCAAAACTGCTCCGTCCAATACGAGCGGGCCTTGCCACAATATGGCAATCCGGCACACAGAATGACACGATAAACAAATACTATGGAGTGAGAGCCTACAAAAGGAGAAAAGAAACGAATGAGAAAAGGAGAGGAAAAGGGGAGGCGCAAGCAAGGCGGCCCGGGCTGCTCTCTAACAAAGCTTGTCTCAGGACCACCTGGATCGCCCCAACTCCATACAATAGCGAGCCCCTCTCTACTAACCCTTTTTGTCTCTTTGTCCAGTCCGTGAGAGAAAAGAAGCAACAAAACATTGCCAGAGACGTCGAGTTGTTACAATTTTGCTCGTTGTGGTCAGTTTTCTCCAACATCCCTTCTGCTCTGCCTCTCCTATCTCCGTCCCCGTTCTGTCTGAAACAGCCATACTTCCAGAGGCCGGTATGTCAAAGCAAAGAAGAGAATGCTGGAGGGTTATGATGTATGGGGTCCAACAAGACAAGACGACAGGCGACAGAAACGAATGACAGCTGCAAAAGATGGGCCTTTTACGGAGTATTTGCCCTCGTCTCTCTTTCGTATAACAGCGACATGCCATTTCTTTCTCTCACTCTTCTGTCACTCGTCCGACTTATCCGATCGTCGAGAGTAAATGAGCTTGTTTTGCTTGTCATTTTTGTCTTTTACTCGACGTATCTTGCCGTTTTCTTGTCTGTTCGGTCCTTTCGTCTGGTTAGGATTGCTGTCACCGCCTGTCAATATCGTCAATTGGAGACATGAAAGTGGCATAGCGCTTTCACACTGCAGTAGTCCACCGTAAGTTACCTGCCACCAAGAAATGCTCGTCATCACGCGCACGACAGACGAGATTGTTCCTAAAATATCTTCAATATTACTCCGTCCTGAAGATGGAGATCGTTCCCCTACGGAGTACTGTCAATACGGAGCACAAACTCCAGTCCCGTGATTGTCTTCGCCGGCCACCTTCAAGACCAATCAGCAATAAAAGCAGGCCAGTCGACAAGATTGCATCCCGACGTTTGTGTCTTTGCCGCCCACGTTGCCGGATCGCAATATCCTTCTCGCCACCTCTTTCGATTGAAAGAAGACGTGGGAACGAACTGGAGATTTATTGGGCTCGGCAGTGCTAAAAATAACATCGCCAAAGCACAGGCACCCTCATATTCTCTTTCTTTCGTCCACTGCAACTGCACCCACTTCGCTGAGTAGTCACTTCACCACGTCAGGTTAGGCCCAAGTGGCCCAGCCAGCAGGAATCCACCGCCCTCGTCACAGCCAATCGTCACCGTCGAGCAGCCGCCGACCACTTTTTGGGGTCAACAAAAAAGAGACCGTAATGCACTTCGATCATTTTGATTCTCGAGAAACAGTCAAGGAAAACCGAAGGATTGCGTGGCCTCGATCAGGGTCATCGGGCATCGCATCGAGGAAGGATAGATGCGAGAGAAGGAAAACTGAAATGAAACAGAGTCCAACATTGAATTCCAAGATATGCCCCCTCTCTTCCTGACAATGGCCGTTGGAGGCTGCCAAGACAAAACATGTTGCATGTCTTGGGTCCATGACCAGGGGGTCGTCTCGAACAAAAAACAGCCACCCGTGCCACAGATTACACAGTCCTCCACAGATTGCACCCAATAATATGCCCAGCCTGGCGGTGCTGTTGTCCCGTGATGTGATGCCATAATAAAGACTGATGAGTAAGAGTGCATGATCGAGACGTGTTGGCATTCAATCAAGATTGACTTTGGCCTTACGTTTAGCAACAATGCATTTTTGTAAATACGTTTTTACAATTCAAGGTTCTTGTCTGAATTCAAGGTGTTGTGATCTAGTAAATGTTGGCTTTCATTTTCATTTTTTTTTTTTTTTTTGTTCAATATATGGAATATGTTTCAAAATTTTGAACAATATGTTTTCCACACAAAGTTCACCAGGACTCCCCCCCCCCCTTTTCCCCCGATGACATAATATGTAAAGACGTTTTTGTCGTCTGTCAAATCTCACTTGGAGGTGAGTTCCAATCGTTTTTTATCATTATTCACTTTAGCACCTCATCTTGGCCCTTGATAGGGAATAAGTCGTCATCGAGTACACCTCAGAAGGGCTCTCAAAGGAGAGTATCACCAAGGGTGACCTAGACCTCAAACTGACACAAACTTTATTGGGCAGTTCCGGGAGATATCCTAGACACCGTGACCTCGTTGCCTTCCTGCATACTGTCTTCAACGTTGAAGACGACTCCATCCTGAGTGTACTCTGATTTGACTCGAGAAACGATCACCAAAGATACCGTGACAATACTAACAAAATCAGGCGGGATTCTCACCATTAGTAAAATGGCGTGCGCAGGTCTGTGTGCGCATCACGCAGCGATGCTCCCCGTCCACGCAAGCCGAATCCAGGCTGCACATGGCAAGGCCTTGCTGTGGCGTCAGTCGCAGTTGGTAAGCTACGCACGCCCAGCCGCTCGACAATGGCCCGTCCGCCAGCCGTAAACAATACCATGGCAGCAGCCCTCGGGCGACATATTCATGAATGAGCCTCAATGATGAAAGAGATACTGAAGCACGTTCAGATTCCTGCCGCGCATCGCAATACAAAGCTAAGAGCGGTGGAACCATTCCCACCTTTCTGTCAATGTCGAACATGAACATCCCGGCACCAAGGACCTTGTTGTCATTTGCGGATACGAGAGACTGAAAGTCGATGGGACTGACCAGAGACGGACCGACGGCATCCTATGCAGCCCGGTGCTTCACATGATCAACCAAGCAAATCTGCAAGGAAAATAATGATACAGACTTGGCCATCACGGGTCTTGCAGAGGATCGTTTTTAAGAAAGCAGTTTCCGGTGGGGTTTAGGAGGTAGGAGTTTCTGTGAAAACCATCGGAAGCCCATTACTTCTGACGGTGAAGTCGATATGCGACAATTCTTCACTCTGTCAAGCACCATACTGCATAGAAATGCACAAACTGTTCAGCTGGTTCGATGGCTTTGATAGACTCCAAATGACAGGAGCGTCCGACAAAAAGCGCTGCTGCTGGGTTGATTTGTTTGCGTCTTCCTCGACATCACCGACGACGTGGGTAGTAACTCCTTCCTCGACAAGAACTTGTCCGTTTGCACTTCCGCGACGATAAACACAACACCATAAGCTTTCTATTCCTAAAAATCATGGCCCAGAGAAATATTTTGCTCTTCTCTTCTTTTATTTTCTCGGTTGCACTCTCATCCATATCTCGAAGCATTTCCACAGCCGTCAGCATGGCTTTTGACCATCTTCTTCGCCTCTCTGGAGCCAAGGAAAACTTCGTCTTTGAGACGTCGGCGACTATGTCGACATGGCCAAGACCGAAGGCGTCGATCAGACATAGCCAGGCCATGGTGGTGTCATTTCGGCATTTCCAAAATACGGTGCTGTCGTTCTGGCAACCGATCGGGACATCGACCACGTCGTCCACTCGCTCATGGCGTCCGGTGCCCGCTTTGAAGAGGTTGAAGACAGCGAAACTTATCTTATCGTCTTCGACCTAACTCTGGCAAGCAGCCACGATCTGGTGGATTTTTTGCATATCCTATTTAACATCGGCGGCGACAATCTGAGTATGTCTTTACAGTTACAGACCTGAGCTCTTGCCGTGCGTCATATCATACACACGCTAACAGTAAATGTTCAATGCAGCAGAGCCCTATGACATTTTCGCTCAGGGAATAATATTCGCTTGCCCTGGTCCAAGGGCGAGCGAACCGCTTCGCTGAAAGCCGCACCCCGTATCTGCAAAGCTTACGAGAAGACTGTGGGTGTCTGCACGCCCGTCGTGTTTGAGCCGATCCTTACGACGCTGCCCGGGAGAGTACGGCAATCTCCATGGTTTTGGGAGACCGCAAAGCGTGCAGCCATCGACTGGTACATGCCATCCGGGAAAGGCCCGTCTTTTCCGCACGCCGAAGCTGGTCATCACGGACCGTGTCCCGCCGACGATCGCTGTGTTTGTCAAGGCGCCCACAACAGGAGACATCGTCACCATCATCTGCGGGCGTCTCATCAAGATCAAGACCTCCGGTGATACTGAAGAGCACCCGACAATTCGGTTTTGTGCCGGCCTGTGGCCGAAATCACCGACAAGGTCCGGGAGTCTGATGATTCGGACAAGACCGTCGTGTTGTTATATCGAGCGGTGTGGGACCTGCCTACATTTTGTCATGTAGCTCTTTTTGGAAACTCAATTTACTTTATTCAAACATCATATATAATCAGCCTTTTCAAGAGAGTGCACAGCAAACAAAACCTGCTACAGAGCTTTGCTACGTATTAAATCACGTTGTAGTCTTTCCTACACAGGCGCTTTATGGCTGAATGCGGAGCATTTTTAAACGACATCACTCTCTCCAATGCCCCCAGCACCAAAGTCTTGCTGCGGCGCATATCGGACAAACTTCCCCGGTAATGTCGGCGCCCGGCGGACGAAGAAGCACGGCTTATGTTAAATGGGCGTTGAACATATCCGGTAGTTGGTAAGAAACCTAGCACGCCGGATAGGCGTAAGGTCCAGATGTGAGAAGGGGCTGGGCTTGTTCTTGTGTTCTTGAGTGCTGTCAACATGTCAAAGGATCGATAGTGATTACTGCTTTCTATTTTGCTGTAAACAAAAATAAAGCTGTAGCTGTTTTGCTCCTCCGGAACTGACCGCTCCGGAAGGTAGTTAGCAACACTTCGCCCGGATGTAGGCTGGTTGTGGTGCTTCTGTTGGCTGCCGTTGGCGTTGTTTCTATTTTTAAATCAAACGGCTGCCCGACCGTCCACTAGCCACAACCTTCTAAAACAAGCTTCTTTTCACTGGCTCCTTTTGACTTCTGCTGTGTTCAGGAACGCGGCACCGGCAGCTGCATGTTCTAGGGGCAATCCTGCTGGAGGAGTACACAGCAAGAGTGTCAAGAGGAACACAAGAAAAAAGAAAGAAAAAAGAAAGAAAACGCTTCAAAGCTTCTACCAAGGCGGTCGAACCCTGGAAAACAATCAAAATCTTCACAGCTGGCTGCAACCTTGGTCCCCATTCTCCACGCCACGGTCGCTTTCATCCCGCAGCGAATCCTCTGTATCTCACGCCCCACGCCCTACGCCCTATGTTGTTTTGCTTTTACGAGGGCGCTGCAACAGAATTTGTATCTGTATTTGTATCCAGTGCCTCCCTTGTTCTCAGACTTGTGCTCACGCTGAAGGAGTCGTTGCCGCAGTGCTGGATTATTGACAAGTGCCCCAGTCACTGACAGAAACGCGCCACAATGATGGCGACGATGCCTTTCTTGGAAGTGCCTGTTCCTGACAATCAATCTGTTCTCGGAAGCCGTCTGCCAAGCCCCTATTGTCCATTTCTTCCACAGAAACATCTGTGTCTTTGCGTCCAGGTCCCAGGAAACAGCCCACCCCCTGGATAAGCTGACGGTGCTGTGGCTCTGTGGCTCTGAGAGTGAAGTACGAAAGGTCTCGATATTTGATTCCGTTCCGATGGTGTGCTTTTCTGCTGTGGCACCCCTGTCAGGCAATAGGCCAGGGGCGTTGAGCGACGATCACGACTCAGTGCGGTTAAAGAACACTCTGCGGGTAACAGGTAACTGAAAAAAGTTGGCGGGTTGACTGTGGCGGAGGCATTCGATGCCCAGCCCAGCCAACCACATTCTCTCCTCTGCCATTTCCCGCTGTATTGTGCCATTGACGTCTGCCCAGTGTGCCTACTGGTTACTTTCTTGTTTCTTTTTCCTTTCTAACAGTACTTTCTGCCCGTGGGGAATATCCAGCCCTGAAGTTGTGAGGCTAATCTTGATGCTGTATTGTGGCTCTGTGGCTTTGGACAGCTATTTTTATACGTCGCCTTTTAGACTTTTGTTTGGGCCATTTTCCAGGCCCCGGACTCCATCTCACCTCGTTGGAGTGGTATTTTGAATAAGGATGTGCAGCAGAGGAGGGGGATTGGGCGGGTGAAGATGCAGCTTGTCCGTCTTTACGATTGAAGACGGCATTTCTGCTAGGGCTTTCTCTTCCACGCAACAACAAGAGGAAGAGGCACAAGCAGAAGAAATAGAAGATGTCAGTAAAAGAAAAGACACGGAGACGGCCAGAACAATTAAGCCATTGGAGACACATTTGGATGTTGGAAGGGGGAAAAGGACAAGCGTTTGAAGTAAAGTCTCCCAAGAAAGCGTGGCTGAGCTGCAGCGGATCTGCCTTGGGGAGGACCCAGAAAACTCGGACGGCATCTCTCCTTCTTGAGGTCTTCTCTCTTCCCTGTTTTGGTTCCCTATTTTCGTTTCACCAGTTCGCCCCCAGCATCTCCTCTCCATTTCTTCCCCGTCGTCCATAATCCGTGATTTGTTGTTTTCATTTCTCAATTTTCTTCATCCTCATCCATTTTTTTCACGTCCATCGTTTCGTTTTACACTCGCTTTCTGCCTTGCTCTCCCAGTCTCCGCCCCTGGGGTTGCAATTCAAATGTGGAGCTCCTCGTGTCGACTCCCTGAACATTCATTTTGTTTTTCTTTTCCTTCCTCTCCTTCTTTGCAACTGTATATCGTTCTTCATCCTCTCTTCATCCCTTCGTTTCCACATTTCTTCCCCACGATCGCTCTCTCAAAAGCTTCTCGACCTCCTCGAGAGAACGCCTACGACCTCGACACCCACAGACGGCCCCACCGTTGAGCCGCAGCCCTTTGCCTAGTTTGGCCCTACCCCGACCCTCCAACCCTTGCGGCTGAAAGCTGGGAACGCACGCAAACTGGGGAGAGCTGAACCCCAGTGCAGAAAAACAAAAGAAAGGTGCTCTGCTGCTTTTCTTTCCTCGTGGCAAGAACGACACTGAAAAGATTGAATGCCGCCAACGTTTGTCGGCGCCCGACTCGACTCCTCAACTGGAACCTCGATCTCCCCAAGGCTGAAGGAGCTCCAGTCATACCGAATACCACCTACGAACCCGACGACACTCTGCGATTGACGACCTACACGACGCGAACTGCTACTGCACGTCTCACGAGCGCATCGCGACTGTCGGCTGACGGCTTTCGTCTCTTCCACCACAACCTCCTCTCCTCATCCATCTTCACACACACAATGGACACCCGGCGACAAAGGAGGCGGCGGCTCGCGCCAGGCTTCTCCTTTTCCTTTACCACCCTCTTCCTCGCCCTCCTCCTCCTCCAGACGACGGCTGTCCGCGCCGCCTTCACCAACAACTTTGACGCCTACCCATCCGGCGCGCGGTCCTGCCTCTATGCTTCGGCCAACACGTCCGGCTGCGACGGCGACGACGTCACCGCCATGAACGACTGCCTGTGCGGCAACACGGGCAACTTTGTCATATCCGCCGCCGAGTGTATCGGCAAGTCCGACTATGACGACCTCGAAACCGTCTACACGACCATGGCATCCGCCTGCTCGTACAGCAACACGCCACTTTCAGTGTCACAAAAGGACTTTTTGTCCGCCGGCAACGGCACCTACAGCTCGTCCACGACCTCGACGTCGATGCCGTCAACCACCTCCGGCGCCAGCTCGACCCCTTCCCTGACAACAATCACGACGACGTCCAACGGCCACGTCGAGACCATTACCTCCACGGCGGGCTCGCCCAAAAACACGGGCGGCAGCAGTAGCGACAACAAGGACAGCGGCATGTCGAGCACGACAAAAACGGGTATAATAGCAGGCGCCACCGTTGTGGGCGTCGCCATTGTGGCCGTGTTCGCCTTCTTTTTGATCCGCATGTGGCGGAACCGGCAGCCGACCGAAGAGCACCGGCCAATGTTGGGTGGTGGTTTCGGATTCAACGATACAGGCGCAGGCGGTGGTCGCGGCGGTGGAGGCGGGTCCGGGAGCCAGATGGGCAGCACTGAATTAGCACGTCTGTCGGCGGCCGGCACCAGCACGTACGACTGGAAGGCCGGGGCAGTGGGCGGCGACCCAGGGGAAAACAAATGGCCACACGATCCGTACAATACAGCACCCTCGCCGAGCCTGCTGTACCAACAGCAGTCTGGAGGCGTGTTCGAGCTGCCCGTCCAAGAAGGCGTACAACACCCAGTCGAAATGCCTGCGACGCCGATGGTGAGGGGCGCAACACCCGCCTACCACCATCCACAGGGGCAACCGATCGAGTACAGTTCAGCGTACCGGTAGCGTGGGTGCGGAGTTCTCGGTTTTGTTTAATTTTGGCGGTAATGTTTGGTTGTTTTTGGTTTCTTTTCTCTTCTGGCTCTCGGAAAACAAGCATGGTAAAAGGAATCGTGGATCCTGGAATGCTCCTCTTTCTTGTCTTTCTTTTATGGCAATTTTTAGCATAAACACACCAGAGCCCATACTTTGGTTTGGAAGGCTGTTTTGGCCTGGGTCTGTTTTTGTTTATCAGTATATATCTCTTTATCAATCAACATTGTTATGATGTTTGGCCTTACTCTTCCTTGGGCTCTTTGCCGTTGTCATCTTTGGCAAGCTGAGCACGATCAATCGATATATTGACGGCAGCCGCGCATGGTATGCACAGCCACGCATGCCTCAAGATTGTCTTTGCCTGGAATCATGCAGGAAGGGAATACGGGAGAACGGATGCCTGTGATGGAGTCTCTCGATGTTGAACCTCGCCTCGCTCGTCACATCAAGCGATTCAGATCCACACGTCGGGAGCGTTCTCGGCGTTCGGCAAAGGGTCTCTAGATGTTTTTGTTGGAGATATGGACTGTTGAGGCTGCGATGTTGCATCGCCGTTGCAACGACAAGTACAAAGAGGAGAAGCCGTACTGAAATATGCAGGGCACACAATCTTGTATGCTGAACGACGGAAGCAAGGACGGTAACTAGATGGCTACCCATCGCTCAATATTAACGGGCCGGTTTTTAAAGGGGGAGAACAATAAAGTGATAAAGTAGCTGCATCCGGTGGACCCTGCTGATCTCGTGAACCGTTTCTTGCTGCCCGGTTATGAGAAGGCTGTCCCGCTATACGGCCCGTCAACGGTTTTGATGTTGGCGATGACAGGCTGAAAGCAGGACGTATGATGGGAAATACTGTAAGGTTGAATGGGCTACCGTGGGTTGGGCAACATTTGTCTTGGTTTGATCGCGATGAGCGAGTATAAGTCGTGGAAATTCAATAGCTGGGCCTTCGTGGCAAACAATCCACCTCAAGGGTTCAAAAAACTCTTATGGGTGCAAAGAACCTTCAGGTTTCTGTTATTCGGCGCCAATATTGCGACGTGGGCATTGTGAGTGTGAGGACGTTCGGCACCGCCATCGGAAGAACTGGAATCTAGAGCATGCGGATCTCTTTTATTCTGTTGTAACGTGTCACGTTTTGTGTCTCTGTGAGCGCGTGGGCTCTTTCCAGTGTAAAACCCTTACTTGCTCAAGTCCTGTACACCGCACTCGTATGTACTTCGTATGCTGTATGCAATGTCCCCTAAGTGTTCCATATGCAGTCCTCGATATACTTGATTTTGACTGGCCGCACACCGGTCACCTGCCCTATCGTGACCGAAGAACGGACGCCAGAGGGAAGCAGAGAACCAAGAAATAAAAGAATGAGCGAGGTCAGAAGATCCAACAGAAGTGAACAGCATCGTAAAAGCGAATAGGAATGAAACCATTGCCAGGTGTTGCATATGTACGGAGTACGAAGCAGTTGACAAAGCGCAATTGCGCAGTGAAATGTGGGGGTCTCGATGCTCAATCCGTAGTTGTTATTGGCCCGGGGAACCATGTAAACTGCAAACCCACGGCAGACGGCAGAAGCTGCACTGCAACTCGGCCATGAGGAGGGGACCTTGTCCACCTTTGCAGGCCGGCCGGTCCACATCTCAGCTTCGACAAGGTCCAGACGGGAAGACCAAAGAGAAGAATAGATGACGTGTGCGTGACTTCGATGAGGGAACTTGACAATTCTTTTTGAAGATGGAGCTCTCGAGCGACCGTGTCCAAAAACCTTTCTGTTGTAGGACAAGGCTCAGGGCTATCGGTCGAGATTCTTTTGAATTCGAGGTCTCAGCATGGGACGACTCGGCAGGTCAAATCTCCAAGACTCCATTGCCCGGCTTGGCGACTGAAACTCTGGAGCACTGACCGAGGCAAAAATCTGGTACAGCTGGTCAACCCTTGCGGAAAAGGCTACAGGTTCCTCAGAGTCAGTTCCGGTGCAGATGCAGACGATAATGTAAATTGTAAATGCAGTTCGAACCTTAAAACTTCACGAACTCCAACCCTCAAAACTCAATGAATCCACTCGGTTTGCCTGAATAGGACTGGTGGCAAGGCCTATGCCGGAGCGCAAATGAGACATTGCGGCGCGTGCTGGTAGCGGTGAAGATGCGGATGGTCTTTGCGGGTGTCGCTCTATGGGCGGGTCGACTTGGATTTCTTGTTGGTTCTGTAGTCTGCATTCTGCATTCTGCACGGTGTATTCTGTATTATTTTGAGTGTTTCCTTTGCCCCTTTTCATATGTCCATTGCTCCTGCCATTTATTGCAAAATCGGTTCGAAGATGTGCTTTTTCCTCATGAGACCCGCAACTTCCTTTAATTGCCTGCCCTGAATCGTTGCTCTTGCCCCGCCTACGCAAGCTCTTGAGACAGGGAAGCAGGTACAGTGGCCGACTTCGGTGCCGGAAGCATCCACCATAAAGTCTCACGTGAAAAAAACAACACCAATTTACCTGTAGAAGGCTGCGCAAAGGCCGCCCAGAGCCTGGGCTAAAACAGCTTTTGCTTGACCGCTGTCATTAGGTGCCAATGACGCCACTATGGCGGGCGCTTTGTGCTCCGGCATCCAGTGGGGGTCCTTTCCCCTCTGATAGCTGCTCTGGGCATAGGAGAGCTCCTTCCTTCTGTAGAAAGAAACCTTTGTCGCTGGCGCTCTTTCCGTTGATCACCGCTCAAGTCGGTTTGAGGCAGCCGCGTACTGCACCCGCCGTTCAACGTGGGCTCTCTTTTTACGACGTATATCCAGTTTTTCTTCAAGCTTGCATCCTTTTGCTATTCTCTCCTCCTTTCATATTCTTCCTAATCCTGCCTCACACTCGTTTTATTTTATTTTAATTTTGGCAGTTCTACTTTGTTTTTGGTCGGCCTTTTGTCTATTTGTCCTTTTGTTGCTGGCTTGTTTCTTCCCAAGTTGGCTCGTCGCTCTCGCTGGGAGCTCTCCCGACTCGGTCGCACTTGCCACTCCTCGGCATCATTGTTGCTTGTTGCGCATCTGGAAGGTCCGCCATACGCGCCTTCCTAACATCGCCACATTTATTTGGGCGCTCTTTGCTCGATATTGACGCGCTTCTTTCCTCGTTCGAGATCTGTCGATCGCATTGGATACTTCTTGGCATCTTGGGAACTTTTTGTCATATTTTTGAGCCGTCCCAGCCTCGACCAGGTTTCTAACTTTCTTGCGGGCGCACCAATCGTTTCGCCGCACCCTCACACTTTTCCCGTCTACCCCGGCGCCCGTCCTCCGAGGGGCCATGTCGTCACCCCCGAACTGGACGAACCATATTTGGCCCTGCTATTCATGCTGCCAGCAAATTTGGGTACGTATGAACCCCTCCGTCGCTCCTTCCGGCGACCGACCGTTCCTTCCTTTTCTTGGCGCGGCACGAGCTTCGCCGCGCATCGCTTTTTCCTTCCCCACGGTTTTTTCGGAAAGCGCGATGCCGGTCGCGATTCCATGCATGCATTGCACCTTCCACGTTTGTCCATGCTAGCGACACACAGCCCCCTGAAGTCAAATTTCCCCCGCTTCCACATTGTCAATATTCTCACCACACAAGTCACCAACTAACACATCCCAGATACCTGAAAGTGCTACTTTTGGCGATGGCTGCCCCGGCATTGTAGCCTACTTCCCCGTGTGGATTGCGCTGCTGGTCTTTGTTGGCCGCTATTCACTGCAGCCGCTTTGGAAACGCCGGCCACTTTGGCTGCGCGGATTTGCGACAGAAGAGGATGAGCTCGGTCTGAAAAATGGCCGTCTACCTCCGACATCGAATAGCAGCACCTCCACTTCTCGGCAAAATGGCCGGCGCAGCATCCGTACTGCCGACAACACAGATACCGATGTTGAAGCTGCTGCCAGCAACTCGGCCGTGGAAATTGCCGTTGAGGAGCCCACCGAAGAGGCCGTTGAGTCTGATACCGACAATGTTACCGACAGCAGTGCTAGCAGCACCGTCGTCGGCTTCGGTCGTCGGAACAGCGTGGTCGATGTGCGGCCGGTGAGCATCGGTGGCGGTTTCGCGTCGCTTACCATCCAGTCCTGGCATTTGATGTCGGTGACTCTCTTTCTACTTTCTGTGGCCGGCGTGGCCACGAGCTTGATCTTGACCTTTGCGGCCCGCCATGGCTATTTGTACCTGACGCCGGTTGTTCCTTGCGTGAGTTATAGCCCTTTCCTCCAAATTGTCTTGCTGGTTGCCTTACTAACATGGCAGTTTATCTCTTCCATCCTGCTCGCAGTAGACCGCCCTCGCGCACTTCCCGGCAGCGTCCTTTTCATCTACACCACCACATTGATCGTCCAGATTGCCTTGTTATTTGGCGTCCCTGTGCTGTCTCAGTGGCCTCTCAACCTGACTTGGCTGGCCGAGATGAGCGTCACAGGCCTGTCCATTGGCATTATGATGGTCATGCCCATGCGTGATCCCCGCCTCGGCACTGGCCGCGAGAACGACAAAATTGCCGGTCTCTTTGAGACACCGTCCATCATCAAGCGCAGTCCTGAAGACAACCTCAACTTGTACCAGTGGATGACGGTCAACTGGATGGCCCCGGTTATCAGCCTGGGTGCCTCCCGCCAACTGCAGGACGAAGATGTGTGGCATCTTCCGTTTGAGTTCCAGCATGCCCGTCTCTACCGCCTTTTCCACGATGTCAAGGGCTCCGTCACGGCCCGTGTTGTCAAGGTTAACGCACCCGACCTGATTATCACGTCTTTCCTCGGTATCCTCGATTCCGTGTTGTCCATGCTGCCCATCATTCTTCTCAAGCAGCTTCTCGCGTCTTTGGAGGGTCCCAATGCCAGCATCCGCGTCGCATCTGTCTATGCCGTGTTCATTTGCATCACCAACATTGCTCGTGCCCAGGCCGGCATCTTCTCTCTTTGGTTTACACGCCGCTGCTATGAACGCTCTCGCGGCGAGCTTATCACTATGATATACGAGAAGACCTTGCGCCGCAAGGCCTTTACCTTCCCTGGCCACCCCGCTGCGGACAGCAGCAAGAAGGGTGGGAAGGGCAAGCGGAGAAGAGATTCGGCTGCCCCGCGCCCGAGAATGCTGATTGCACAGGGTGGCGGCGGTGGCGGCGGCGGTGGTGGTGGTGGAGGTGGAGGCCGTGCTGCCGGTGCTCGTGGTCCTGGCGGCGGTGGTGGCATGACTGAGATTGCCAACAGCGTCGTCAGCGGCTCGGCTCCCGCATCCACTGGTAAAATTCTCAACCTCATGCGCAACGACGTCTATGAGGTGGCACAGCGTTTCTGGGAGTTTCCCACACTGTTCACGAAGCCTCTCAACTTTGTCCTGTCCATCTTCCTTTTGTGGAACGTCCTTGGCGGAGCCTCTCTTCTCGGTATTTTGGTTATCGTGACTGCACAGGTCATCAATGTCTACATTGTCAAGGTCCTTGTTCGCTGGGAGCTGGCTCGTCGTGCCGTCACCGATATTAAGCTCCAGGTCACTTCGCAGTTTATCGAGTCCATTCGCCATCTGCGCTGGTACGACTGGCAGGACAAGTGGCTCGCCAACATTTTGACTGCACGTCAGAAGGAGCTCAACTACCGAGTCATCACCAACCTGATCCAGAAGGCCATTTCGGTTATCAACCAGCTAGCCGCCTCCTTCTTCCCTGTTGCTGCCTTTTACGCCTACACCGTCATTGAGAAGCGCCCGCTGACCATCGACATCGCCTTCCCTGCCCTCAACCTTTTCAACCTGCTTGAACAGAGTCTGCGCGAATTGCCCGACCTGATCACCGTGCTGCTTAACGCCAACGTTGCTATTCGCCGCATTGAGGCCTTCATGGCCGAACCCGACAAGGAAGGTATCGACGACGACGAACACCGTGACGTCCTTACACAAGCGCCCGAGGGCGAACTTGTCGACGGCATCATTCGTCCACCAGGCCCGCTCTACATTGGTATCGAGAACGCCGCCTTCGCTTGGCCCACGGCCGAGAACGCCATCCTGACAAAGGCTGACTTTACCGCCGATGGCCCCGGTTTGAGCGTCGTTTGCGGTAAGGTCGGTACTGGTAAGACCGCCCTGCTCATGGCTCTGCTCGGCGAGATGGACCAGCAGGGCGGTACGCGTACTGTTCCCAAAGAGACTATTGGCTACTGTGCCCAGACACCCTGGCTGCAAAGCATGACTGTTCGCGAAAATATTCTTTTCTGCCTGCCCTACGACGAGGTCCGTTATCACCGTGTTGTGGAGGCATGCTGTCTGCTGCCCGACTTTGCCGAGTTTGAGGCCGGCGACATGTCGAACGTCGGCGAGAATGGTATCGGCCTGTCAGGTGGCCAAAAGGCTCGTGTGGCTCTGGCCCGTGCTGTCTACAGCCGCGCTCGCATCCTGCTGCTTGACGACCCTATTGCCGCCCTCGACCACAACACTGCCGAGTCCATCATGAAGCGCCTGTTTGCCACCTCCGGTCTCATGAAGAACCGTCTGGTCATCTTTGTCACCCACCGCATGGACCTTGCTGCCGACTACGCCGACCAGATCTATGAGGTCAGCGACGAGCACGGTGTTGTCTCCAAGATCGATGCCGACCAAGTCCGCCGAACGCAGGGATCGTCTGCCGCTCCGTCCACCCTTCCCACCCTCGGCGAAGAGAGCGAGGCCGAGGCTAGTTCCTCCGCTGGCAACGACGCTGATTCGTCATCCGAGGCCGGCAACGCGAAGCCCGATGACACCGCCGACAAGGTCGCTAAGAACAAGTTTATCGAGGAAGAGCGCCGTGCTCATGGCGGTGTTATGCTGTCTGTGTACTGGCGCTACATCAAGGCGGGTGGGACGCACTGGTGGATCATGGTCATTGTCAGTTTCGTTGGCTTCCGTATCTCCAAGATTGCCTACTTCTACTTCCTCAAGGT
Organism: Sporothrix euskadiensis; assembly: GCA_019925375.1. NCBI lineage: Eukaryota > Fungi > Ascomycota > Sordariomycetes > Ophiostomatales > Ophiostomataceae > Sporothrix > Sporothrix euskadiensis. Next base: position 107,625 of record JADHKQ010000010.1, on the reverse strand, counting down.
TTGGGGTGAGGCCTATGGTAGCGAGTCTGTGATGGCTGTTGCGAAGAGAGCCATCATGCATGTTCTATCACCGTCAGCTCAGGTTGTGGTCAGCGGTGCTCATGGCGACGAGGACATGTTCTCGGTCGCTGTGCATCACGGCGCTTTGAACGGCACTGGCTGGGGTGACAAGAACTTTGGTCTTCCCGACCCTGAAGTCAATGTCCTGCCATGGCTGTTCTGGTTCTCTGTCCTGGCCCTTTTGTCGCTTTTCTTCCGCACCTTTGCCGATCTGATCCTGATTGCCATCACCTACACGGCCGGTAAGCAGGTGTTCCAGGAGGTCATGATTCGTGTCAGCACCGCTCCTTTCCGGTTCTTTGATGTCACCCCGGTCGGCCGTCTAATGAACCGTGTCACGTCCGACATTGGTACTATTGACGGGGCCATTGCCCAGCAGATCCATCGTTGCGCGTGGTTCGTCCTCAACTGGATCTCGTCTATCCTGGTCATTGCATCTGCCACGCCGACATTCTTGGTCCTGGCCATCTTCATGACATCGGCCTTTGTCCTTATCTTCTTTTACTTCCTGCCCGCCTCCCAATCGTTGCGCCGTCTCGAGATGGTCTCGCTCTCGCCACTCATGTCCAACTTTGGTACTCTGCTCGAGGGCCTAACAACAGTCCGTGCCTTCCGCGTCCAGCCTCACTTCCAGGAACGCATCATCAAGACCACCGACGCCTTCCAGCGCATGGACCACTTCTACTGGTCGCTGCAAGCATGGCTCCAGTGGCGCTTCAATGCTCTAACCGCGCTCTCTACCTTTGCGCTGACTATGACGGCTCTCGGAACCGGCCTGTCCAGCGGCCTCGTTGCTTTCGTGCTGACGGCCGCCGCAAACTTTGTCAACTCTACCCAGGTTCTGTGCCGCCGATATGGTGAGCTGCAGATGCAGTTCGTGTCGGTGGAGCGTGTGACCGAGCTCCTCGATTTGGATCAAGAGCCTGTCGGCGATGTCGACCCACCCGCAGCTTGGCCTACGACCAACGACGACATTGTTTTTGACAATGCGTCCTTCCGCTATGCACCCCATCTGGAGCCCAGTCTGCGCGAGATCAATATGCGTATCCCGGCCGGCTCGACCGTGGCTGTTACAGGTCGCACGGGTTCTGGCAAGAGCACCCTCGCTCTAGCGCTGCTCGGCACTGTGCTACCCGACAATGACGAGAACAACCAGGGAACCATCTACATTGGCACCATGAACGTCGCTACAGTCAACAAGCACACCCTGCGCCAGCGCATCAGTTTTGTGGCTCAAGACCCTGTCCTCTTCCCTGGCTCTCTACGGGAGAATCTCGACCCTGTCGGCGATCATACTGACGAAGAGTGCGAGCTCGTCTTGCGCCGTGTCCTGGCCGATGCTGCCAGCGACTTCACCCTCAGCAGCCGTGTCGACGGCGGCGGCAAGAACATGAGCCAAGGTCAGCGCCAACTAATTGGCCTCGGCCGCGCCGTTCTCCGCCGCAGTCCGATTGTCATTCTTGATGAGGTAAGTCCCCTGAACCCCCGAGTATTCAGATTATGTGCATACACTAACGGAATAGGCCACCGCTTCCATCGACAAGAAGACGGCGTTCCAGATCCAGGAAGTCCTCCGCGAGGAGCTGCGCAACAGCACCGTCATCACGATTGCCCACCGTGTCGAGGCTGTCCGCGATGCCGACTTCTCGGTCGTCCTCGAGAACGGCCGGGTCATTCACGCCGCTCCCGTCGAGCCGGAATCTGGTGTACAATAAAAAGTAAAAGGAGAGATAGTTTGAGTTGGATAGTGTTTTGCATACCTATCATCTATGTAGTGTTCTTTTGGATACATCTATTGCGTAGTTTTACCCCATTTTCGGCGCTTTGTTTACTTTTAGATTCTCGATAAAAATAAAATTTGTTAATCGACGATGTTTCAATAGTATTCAATTCTCACAAAGTTCCTGGTTATATATTTTGTTTTCTAAAAAATACATACATGAAGAAACATACATGAAGAAAAGAAAAGAAACACGCGAATGGCAAATAAATGCTTGATTTTGACGTTCTGTTGATTCTTGCTCATCATGTTGCTAAGTACTGATAAGAACAACATCATATGATTCAGCCACAGCACGCCGCAATTCTACACAAACGTACCACTTCGACTGGAAAGAAAGGACACGTTAGAATGTTCCAGCAGTGGCAATAACAATCTACGAATTAACGCTACAAGGCATCACGCCCACAACATCAGTCGCTCATCCACTTTAGCCTGTATAGACATCGAGGCCGCAAATATGCCGACATAGGCTGCAATCATATTAACAAAACAGCGAAATCACAGACACCACTTCGAATTGGTCCATAGGCAGAAGGAAATGCTGTGTGCTGCACCTCGTTGACTGCCGGCCAGACCTTCTTCTCCCTGCTCCATTTCCCCATGCTGTTATGTGTTTCGAGACCAAGTGCAACGTCGTCAAGAAGTTTCACGCGCGCAACTACTGTCTCGGCGATTTGAGAAGTGGCGTGGGACACCCGCTCTACCTCTTCTCGGACGCCATCAAGCAAAGAGTATTTCAAACAGTAAATATGATTCCAAAAAAGAGTTAACAAAAAGAGAGTATTGAGACTGCCAAAAGAGAAAACTAGACAATAATTCAGAGAGAGAAAATAATGCAAGAATGCCGTAACACTGGCACCTGCTATGCCGCTTGTACGCAAAATTTTGCAACAGGCTGTGCCGTATCGACCCAAAAATGCCATCAAGACATTCGGCCTACTACTCTTTTGAAACCCCAAAATCAGTGCTGGTCAGCGAGGCTCAGACCACGCATGGCGTCGCGTGCCCACTCGTCGTCTGACGTGGACACGGGCCGGCCACCTGCACCAGAGCTGGAGTTGTTGTTCGCACCAACAGCACCGCCCTCGTTGCTGTACATGGCCGTGCTCAGCCGCCAGTCGTCGTTCATCGATGGTCGGCCGTCAACACCGGGCAAGAACATCTCGTGTTGCTGCGTTGGAGGTGGCGGCGGCGCATGAGAGGGAGCACCCGGTGGCGGTGACTGGACGCTCTTGCGCGGGATGGGTTTGCGGCCAATGGGCGGTGGTGGCCGCTCGTCTTCGTCGGAGCTGGACTCAGCGGCCGCGCCGACGTTGCGGACAGCGAGCATGCCGACATGGGCCTGGGTGGGCGTGAGGACGTCGTTTTCATTCTCGTACTCATGGTCGTTGTAGTTGTTGTAGTTTTGGCCGCCACCAGAGGCACCACCATCGTGGCCGTTATTGCTGTGACCAATAGCCTCGCCGATACCAGCGCCATCACCGTGATGTCCATACACGTCGCTGCCGGTGGCAGTCGACGTTCTATTAGGGACAACATTGTCGTCGGCCGGCATCTCGATCGCACCGAACGTAGGAGGCGGGAGGCTGCTGGCACCACCAACACTGCTCGTACGGTTGCCAGCAGCACCACCCTCAGCGCCGTACATAAAGTCCTGGTCGTGCTGCTGCTCCAGCTCGCGCTGCTCCAAGATCTGGGGCGGGCCGGCAGACGATGGGGCACCGCCACTGCCACCGGGCCCGCCGCTGCGCATACTACTGAGGCTGGCCCGGTTGGCATCTGTGGCGGCACCACTGCTGCTGCCTCCACCACCAACGCCGCCGACCATTTCCTGGTCCAGGGCAGCCATGTCACGGATGGCAAACTGCGCCATGGTACGCATCTTGCGCGAGACCCAGCCGGCCAAAATCTTGCCGCGCTGTTTCTCGCCAAGCCTCGAACGGGGGAAATCGCCACGGTTGACAAAGGCGACAATATCGACAATGATCTGGTGTTCGTTCAGGATGGCGTTGACAATGACGGGGACAATGGACGCGAGGTAGGCCTTGCGGGCGACTTCCACAAGCACGACAACGAGACCGCCAGCCTGGAAGACGGCACAGCCGCCGGGCACAATGATGCGGTGGCAGCGCTCGACCGAGTTCTCGATATCCATGGGGAAGTGACTCAAGCCATTGATCTCAAAGGTCTCGCCAATGTTGCCGAGCACAAAGAGGACCTGCATGTCGACCTGGGCACCGCTGGGGCCGATGGGCCGGCTGACGCTGTGCAGGAAACCGAGGTCGCCCGTACGGACGTAGCGGATGCTGGGGTCGCCGTCGACGGTGCGGCCGTCAAACCTCTCCTTGTCAAAGGCATCCTTGGAGCCGTAGAAGGATTTGACACAGGCTTCAGAATCAACCCAGATTTCACCAAACTCGCCATCCAAGCACAGCAGGCGGCTTTCTGGGTTGACAATGGCGATTTGCGTGGAGACGGGGACCATACCCGAGTCCTGGACCAGCAAGGCACGCGAGGTGGAGTCTGGGTCGACGGGCATAATAAGACCACGACGCAGCGCCCTGGTGTCGAGCCAGAGCTCAATAGGCTCGATGCACATGTAGGAGCGCGATGCCACCATGGGGTTGAGGACGTGCGAGTAGACCGTGTTGATAGCTGTGCGGTCGAGACCCGTGGCGGCAAAGTGCAGGCGCACCTTTTGGAAAACGTCGACGCGCGGGCGGCCCTCGGCGGTGATCATCATGTTCTTGAGCTCGTGCAGCGTGAAGCCCTTGCCCGGCATGCTGGACATGGCGTGGTCCAGCATCTGCGGTGTGGCATAGGTGTCCTTGATCTTGTAGCGTGATAGTATGAGGAACAGCGAGACAGGGTTCTGGGCAAACTCGACGGGCGACAGCAGGTACGTCGGTGTGCCAATGTAGATGCCCATGAGGCAAGTGTGCACGAAACCCAGGCCGGTCGTGCTGCGAACACATCCCAAAACGGGCCGCGAGCTCGTCATCTGGCAAGTTTCCTTTTGCACCTTGCACATGCCCAGGATAGTGTCGTGGCTCAGCTGGACGGCCACGCGCCGCTGGTCGGGCGTCCAGTAGGTCCAGATAAGAGCTGGGTAGTTGGGCTGCACCCAGGCAGGGTTCATCGTGAGACCCAGGTCGCGCAGGCCGCTGTTCTGCTTGGGTGGGCGCGAGGTGTTGTAGATGCTCGGCACAGCCAGCTTGAGGACTTGGGCAGATTGCTTAATGTGTTGAGAGACTGTCTTCATCTTCAGCAGGTGATCAATCTCGCTATTGACCAGCACCGCGCGGACTTTGAAGTCGGCCACCAGGTGCAAGAAAGCAGGCACGTCTTCCGACAGGCGGTTCTGGTCCATGGGCGCCATGGGGATGACAACGATGCCCAGGTTGAGACAGGCGTGCACCGAAAAGACAAAATCTTCCGAGTGCGTGTACATGAGCACCGCATGGTCGCCTGCCTTGAGGCGCACCTTGTTCTTGAGGTACATGGCCACGGCGGCGACACGAGTGTCAAACTTCTTCCATGTGATGCCCTTGCCCTCCTTACCGCGGCCATCAATGGTGCAGTACGACAGCTCCTCGGCCTGGCGGGCCACACGCCACTGGATCAGGTCGGTGATGCTGTTGAAGTTATTGAGCGGCGTCGACGTCTTGTCGTCCATGACAACCTCGCGGCGGTCGATACCCGAGTACTGGTTGTCGGCGCCAGCCAGAATGTGGCCACGCGAGTCCGAGGCAATGCGCGACCAGATGCCCCCCATAGGGTCAACACCAAACGGCAGGTTCAAGACAGCATGTTCGACGCCAAACTTGACGTGCACACAGGCCAGGTTGCCGCTGTCAAACTCGCGACGACAGAGCATGTTGCCAATCTCGCGGCGACCGTTCTTGAGCACACGCGGCAGGGCGTTGGGAGCGGTAATCATGACGCAGTAGACGCGTAGGTGGTGCATCTGCATAAGAACGTCCATGCAGCGCTGGGCCAGCGAGTCGAGCAGGGCCGTGTCGAGCTGGCGCGGCGGGCCGCCCGTAGTCGCTGGCGCCGTCGAGGCCGATGTCGTCTCGAGCAGCACGATAGGCAGATGCTCGTCGTTGACGTAGACGTCAAAGGCCGAACAGTCAAAGATCTTGGGGATGGTGCGCAGGATGGTAAAGACAATGTGCTGCACAAAGAAGTAGCGGTACTCGACGATATCGCTGTCCGGCTCGACCCACTCGACTTTCTGGCGGATGCGGTCCTCATAGAGACCGAGCACAAAGATCTTACCCTCAATGATGGTTCCGAGAAGACCTGTTCTAAGGAATTCGGGTTCCACGGCCGTCGGTGTCGGGTCGCCGGGCTCGAACTTGTAGGGCCGTGCATGGAATATTTGCTCGGTATGCTTAGGCAAGGCCCAGAATCCGCCGGACAGCGACGGCGAGTCCACCCAGATCTCACCAATCGTGTGTGGCGACGACAGCAAACACGTTTCAGGGTCAACGACGGCGAGAGTGGCATCCGCGATTGGGTACCCAAAAGCGCCGACGCGCACGGCACCTGCCTCGCCGTGGCGCTTGCGCGCCTCCTCGCCCATGGCCAACACGACAACCTCGTTCGTCTTAAGAGCTTCGCTGTCGAGGAGGACTTCGCTCAATTCGTTCGCAGCGCGCTGCTCCTTCTTGCCCGTCGTGCCGCCGCCGAGCAGTGAGCCAAAGCCAATACCCTGGCCACCACCCTCGGCCAGCGGTGTGACGACATCGGACTCGTCAAACTTTCTGCCGTCGGAATCCTCGTCGTCCGAGTCGCCGTCGCCCATGTCGAGCTTGAGCGGGCAACCCATGCGCTCTTCGCCGCCGAGCCAGTCGCGGATACTAATAACCATACCGCCGTGTTCGGGCAGACATAGCATAGGCGCGACGACTTCGCGGGCGTTGGAGTTGCGCAGCGGGCGCAGCCAACGATCGGCCAGAATCTCGTGGAACTCTGGGTCGACCGTCAGCGTGTCAATGAGACACAGCTTGACCGAATGGAAATTGGGCTCCATTCCCTTTTTGAAGTTCCGTGTCGTCATGGGGTCTTGCTGGTAGTTGTACACGGCACGCTTGAGACCGGGGTAGTCGGCGGCCAGAAGCGTGGCCTTGTACTTGGAGATGAGGTGGGCGTACAGACCGGCAACCTCGGTGGTCTTGTGCTCGAGCCAGACAACGGTGTGGCCGCCATAGACGGCAAAGAGCACAGCCAGGATCATGCCGATGCCGTGGCGTGGGTCAAGGTACGACAAGAGGATCTCGCTGCTAGCGCCACCGCCAATCAGGCGTCCATTCTTGTCGCGGAGGGACGAGCCCGTGAACGAGTCGCCAGGCCGGTTGCCGGGGACGGTCGTCACCACGGCACTGAGACACGCCAGCTGGTGCATAATGGTTCTGTGGCTAAGCACGACACCGCGCAGGTCGCCCGTCGGCGCACGCGAAAACTCTATGTAGGCGAGGTCGGGCACAGACAAGGGCGGCACATCGTCCTTCTTCTTGGGGTGGTAGCTGCCAAATTCATTGGTCTTCCACCACTCGACACCCTTGGGCCACGTCAGCTTGTGCGTGGTAATATCGCGCTGGAACGTCTTCAAATTGTTCTCAGTGGTCAGCGCCAGATGCGCCTGCGTCGAGGTCAGGATCAGGTTGAGCTTCTGGTAGTCGTTGAAGTCGTTGATCGGCACAGCCACCACACCAGCAATGAAGCAGCCGAGCAGGGCAATGGCGAACTCGATGATTTCTGAGTCGCGGTAGACAAGGGCGACACGATCACCGCGGTACAAAGAACTCTTATCACGGATGACCTGGGCAACCTTCTCGGCGCGCGCCGCCAGCTTCTCCCATGTTATGGAAGCAATTTCTTTGCCGCGGGCGTCCAGGACCCAGTAGGCGGGCATCTTGGAGGTCGTGCGGCCGCGGTGGCGCAGGACGGCGGCAATGTTGTCAAACTTGGACATGGGCGTGTTGCCGTCATGCGGATCGTAAATAGCAAAGGGCACGTCGCGCGGCTCGAGGGGCATCTGGTACTGCAAGGCGTCTGGAGGCGGCAGATCGTTGGCCGTCAACATGGGCGGCGCCGTTGCAGCCGTGGGCGAGAAGGCGTCGCCGATCGAGTAGCGCTGGCCGTGGCCCATTGTTGTCGGCGAGAACGGGTCGCCGCCGCCGCTAGAGTAGCGCTGGGCTCCGCCGTAGTCGCCAGACATCGGTCCCTGGTCGTATGACTGCTGCCCGGCAAAGTCGGAGAAATAGGCCTGCTGCGTGTCGAGCATCGTTCCTGTGCGGCTGTCGTAAGGGTTCTGCATCGATTGCATGGTCTTGGTGCCGTCGTTCGGACCGTATCCGCCGGGGCCGCCGGGGCCACCGGGGCCACCACCATAATGCTGTTGCTGGTTGTCCGGGTTGAACGCGTAGTCAGTCGACACCATAGTCGCTGACCGAGACGGATCGGTCGCCGTGCGTGCCGGGTCGCTGCCATTGCCTCCAACGACAGACAGACGGTTCTCGTTTATGCTCTGCTGCGTCGGAAGCGAGAGGAAGAGCGAGTCATGGTGGGAGAGGTTGGCGCGCTGCTCGGCAATCGGGCCGCCGGGCGCAAGCAAGCTTGTCGGGTAGGACGGCGAGTGGATGCGGGGATCGGTCGGAGAGGACAGAGACGGAGAGTATGGGTTGCCGGCAACGGGCGACAGTCCTGCCGATGATGAGTTGGCGTTGAGCGCCGCAAAGGATGCATCGCGATGGTCCTGTTGGCCGCCAGCGTTTGTTGGTGATTGCGGCGCAGGTCCGCCGGAGGTCTGGAGAGCTTGGAAACCCTGGGGCAAGCCGAACTGGGAGAAGAGCTGTGTCCTACGTTTCTGATAGCTGTGAGGGGAGGAGGGTCAAGTTAGCAAGCTGCCGTTATGTGACTGAGTCCGCGACGATGTCGAGTTACAGCAAACGTACCCTTTCTGTGTGATGTCACCTTCCTGTAGGATTGAAACGGGCAACAGTCAGCAATCTATAACGGTCAAGGCACGAGGAGAGCAGCTTCCAGTTTTGCACACGCCAGTCTCCATGACTCTGTGCTGACTCTAGTAGCCTTGCCTCGCTCTTCCGGAGGTTCCTGTCGACACTTACCTCCAACTCCTTCTCCAGCTCGTCGAGCCGTTCCTGCAGCTCGGGCGCAAGCTCGGCCATGGTGTCCAATGCGGTCGTCAAGGAGCTTGACAGGTGCCGGCGGTGCCCTCAGATACGACCAAGAATGCTATCCTCGCGATACCGAAAGGTCGAGAAGAGAGTAAAAAAGCGTCGCCGAGTTCGAGGCTGTCGAAAGTGTCACGCGCCGTCGGCGAGTCTGCGTCGGGCACGTCCACAACGCTCGGGCGCGTACAAGGACGGTCGGCGAAGGTAGCTGTCCGAGCAGCTAGCTGTTCGTGCGTCAAATGGTATATCGTTGGGACGGATGCTGTCGGGTAGGAATATCGTGAAGGATGCTGTCGGGACAGATGCGAAAAACAAAAGTCGTCAAAGTCGAGTGGCTGTCAGCATGGCCCACGTAAAGGATGCTATGCTAAGAAGAGCGAGAGGGAAAACGAAAGGACCCCAGCTGGTGTGCAGCACTCTCGTGACGTAACAAGGCGTCGGGAGAAAATGATGGTTGCTGTTCCTTTTCCTTTTACTTTCTCGGCTTCTTTTTTTGGGTCGGCGGTTTTTGGTGAGAATGGGGTGGGTTGCTCGCCAGGGCCTTGTGTTGTGTCGTCAAACCAGCGAAACGTGGGAAAGGTGGGAAGGTGCAAATGCGGCGGCAGGTGCGATGATGGAGTTGGGATGGATCGGCCCAGTGCAAATGGTTGTTATGGCACTGCTCTACTGGGAGGCGCTGGGATATTTTTAGAGCGGTTTTGGTGCTCTTGGAGACAGAAGTACACTGTATGACGCTGGCCCCGCACAGTAGGCCTGTGCGCCAGAGAGAAACCTTGTTTGCTCGTAATCGGCCACAAGGTGCAGCAACTGGTCTGAGATTTTCCCTGCCTTGGTGGAAGGTGGTGGGGTAAATACGGAGTGGGCTCTTTCCTCTACTTTTCTTTAGCCACAGTGCATCAGGACAATTTGCTGCACAATTCACAACTGCTTTCGCGCGGGTAGCCGCTCGCTCCTTCCGTCGAGTTGTGTTCTTTGGTACGAGTACACAGCACGTCGTGATTTGTGCACATCCCAAGCAGATGCAGGTCGCGGTTTCCTTGTATGTTCAAGGGTCTGGTATGCTCTTTCCTGGTTCTACGTTGTGAGCTCCCTTGCGGTTTCCCTTTCCAGTGGGTGCACTTTGCGCCTGCCGCGACACAATGGTCTTTGAGCATATGTCTGCCTTTGCTCCTGCCTTCTTTTCTTTTGTCTCTTTTTGCCCCCTTTAAACACATGTTTTTACAAACCTTTTCCCTTCTATCTTCAAGTAAATTGTCTTCATTTCAATGTGTTTCGAACTCTTCCACCCTCCCGAAACATGCAACAAATGGCCTCCTCGCACGCCGTTGCGCAGATGCTTGTCACACGTGTCGACCTGCGTTCCCGTTCCGACGTTGCAGAGCAATTAAATCAATGCAAGGAGCGGCACGAACACCACAGCAGAATAAAAAAGAGACGGAAGAACAGAGAGAATACGACATTTAAGCTTCACGACATGTCCCTTCCTCCGACTCGAAAAGTGACAATTCCCCTGGACTGATGTTCTGTTCTTGGAGTTGGACTCTCCCGCGCTTACTTTGTCGGGCCTAGGGTCTCGTGTTGCTCGATCAGAGGGTCTTACACGGCCCGCTCAAGTCGGTTAAGATTCAGGGAACAGCAGGGTTCCACAAACGTTGAAGAAGAAGAAATACGACGCACAAGAGAGAGAAAGAGGGAGAAGAAAGAGAAGAGGGCGTGCCAAGCATCTCGAGCCGTGCCTGGCCTCGTGCTTTGTACGAGCAGCTTCTTGCTCACTACAGACGACTCGCGTTACGCAAAGCATGTCTACTGCAGGGGAAGAAAGGGACCAAGAGACAAGAAAGGGACGAGGACCAATATGTGTGAACTTTGTTTCACGACATGTGAGCTGTCTATTTCCTCGCTGGTCGGATATAATATTCTACGAGGCCATCCATTTCTCGGCATCTGTCAAGGACATTCTCATGATGGCGAGTGCCACAGCCTCCCCATTTCTTGCGGACACGCTTTATTTCATTCATCGTTTCCTTTGGCCCTTTTTTCAGATGCCTTTATTGACCGTCTTTTCATACATGCCTTCTTTTACACAGTTTCACAGAATCCATTGTTTGCCACGATGTACTTTGTCCTTGGATTGGGACAAAGAAACTCAGCCAATGACGGCAAAGAAACATTCTACAATGGCTCTCTTTAAACCCTTTGTTGTTGTTTTTTCTCCTTTCTTTCCCCTGACCATTCTCGGCACAATGGATACACCTTCAGCTTTGTTTCCTCATGGACTGCCTCCCTTCAAAGGAACAGGGATCTTTGTTATCCATCATGTTCAGGATATAAGAGTCTCCTGTCCCCCGTCGATGATACATTTTGATTTTTGTCTTGCTTTCCAATAATTGCAGAACTCACCAACAACTCCTACGCCAGCTATCCAGACAACGCAAGTAGTTCAGCAGTGCTGCTACAGACACTCATTTGCATCATATGCTTTGACAACAACGCACAATATCCTTTCGGTACATTCCTTTCCCGTACTCTTCTCCCACCCATCCCTTTGAATCACTTAACCCTCCCAAGATGGACTCTTCCATCGACCAAGATCTGGACCAACTCTTCGACTTGAGCCCAGAGCCGTCACCAGTCGAGAACCAGGCTAGCAACCCATACCCTCCCTTTCTCCCTATGCCCATGCCCAATCCCTTGCCCGCCCCCACGGGACTGCCCTTTCCCATGCCGGATGTGCAAGCTATGCCAGCATCACCGGCAAATGTAGCAGGTTCACGTGCTTCACGTGTGGCATACTCATCAAGGAACTGCTCGGCCGCATCTGTCCCCGACTTCAGTCGTGACCAGAAGAAGAAACTGTGGAAGTTGATCAAGGCTACACAACGCCGTGGTTCAAAAACAACCGACCCACAGCAGCTGCTCCAGCGGTTCCTGGACAATCAAGATGCCGCTGCTGCAGCTCCCCAGTCAACTTATACGGCGCCTGTCACCGTTGCGCCCGTCACTTACCTCCAGCACAACATTCCCATCTCAACACAGCACCAGCCTAAGGCCAACCCACCACCTGTGGGCGCCAAGATCAGTCATGCGCGCGACAAGAACAGCGAGAACCGCATCGGCCAGTATGACTGGTACGACGAGTTTCCCACGCGGTCCAACTGGACGGCCCGTGATGGCAACTCCCAGGTCCAGGTCAAGTACAGCAAGCAAGGTGAGCTGAAGCCCATTGTCAAGTTTGACCGCAAGATCCTAGAGGCCTATGTTCGTGGCTGCGCACAACGGGGCATTCCGCTCCGGCTGTGGATTCAGAACTCGGCCACCATGCACACCGACCGCTTCCCGAGTCGGGCGTCCTCCATGTGCCGGGCTACCAACTGCCCCGTCCGCAACAACACGATTGCCCGGGGTATGTACCAGGTTTGTTTCGATGAGCACCCCACAGAGACATCCAATGGCCGGTTTGATCCTTTCTTTGTCGCCGGCTACATGCACTTGTTTTGCCTGGAGGAGATGATCCCTATGGCTGAGCTGATGACTTTTGCGGATGTCCAGCCGGACACCCGTGACTTCCCCTTGGAGCAGCGCAACCCCATGAGCTTGAACCGTGACGGAGCCGGTCGCACACTTCTGGGTGCCTACAGCGAGTGGAAGAGCGCTCACTATGACCGCTATGTCTTCAATGGCATTTCTATTCCCAAGGCCACGCGCCGCAGTAGCGACTGTCTGTACAAGTTCTTAACAGTCAAGAAGATGGAGGCGCAACCGAGCACGCGCCAAAAGATGCGCGACCAACGCAACGGCTTTGATATCTCCAAGCACTGCGGCAACCTTCGCAAGCTAGTGACTTACAAGGCCGATGCCAAGAAGAAGCGGAAACAGGCTCGCAATGATAGCAGCGAGGATGGCTCCGATGATGGCGGCAGTGATGTTGAGGTCGTTCTTGCACCGCGCGCTCCCCCTCCCAAGCGTCTCCGTACCGAGGCGGCAAATGTCGCTGCTGCTTCTGCCTACCCTCCTATGCCATCTCCTCTTCGTCGTTCACGCCGACTCTCTGGTGCCCATGCTACCCAGCACATCAGCTTGCCAGCGCAGACTATGGTTTCAGTCCCAGTGGCAACATCTGAAATTCTTTACGTGCCCTACGACTTAAGCGCATTGGGTATCTCGGCTAACTCTCCTCCGCGCTCTGTCCGTGCTGCATCGATCGGCCTCAATGTCCGTACCGATATTCCGCCGCCCGTGGCTCCCAGTTCAACCCTCGACTTCAGCATGGTCGACCTGGACTTCAACTCAAGTGCCTTCTTGGATGCTTATAATGAATTTATTTCCCAGGACCAGCAGGTCCAGCCGCTAACGGGTCTGCCTCCGCTGCCCGCCTATGGTGCCAGCCCAGCCTCGCCTTATAAGCTGCGCGACACCCAGGCCCGTCGTGAGAGTGCTGTCCGCCTTGTCTCGGCACGCTCGTGTCAGGTCAGCCACGCTCTCAACAGTGCCGGCCTGGTCAACCCCATCACCGCGGGCCTTATTGATCCGCGCCTTCTCCAGGGTAGCGGCTCTGCCTCCCACCACAGCCCCAAGCACCCAAGTCGCCTACACTCATCCACCAGTGCAGCAGATGCCGCCGGCGAAGTGCTCACGCCCACACGGCGGGTAACCCGGAGCATGAGCCGGCATCACACTGGTGGCACGCCAGTTGAGCAGCAGAACTCTCACAGTCAGCTTAAGGACAAGCCCAAGACGCCCGTTATCAAGGAGGAGCCTGCTGCTGAGGGGGCTGCTGAGGGGTCTGCTGAGGTTATCGACACCACTGCCAACATCGAATTCGACGGCGACTTGTTTGACAATATTGACTACGGGGAGTACTTTGATGCGCTTGGAAATACAGGCGACGCCGAATATGAGCTGCCTGACAACTTCTTTTGACAACATGCACCTGCCTCTCTCTTAAACTACTAATCTTTTAAAGCGCCTTTGCCTCTGAAAGGTAGAGGCTTCGTAGGTATAATCGGTAAGGAGTTATGAATGTTTTTTTTTTCTTTTCTTTTTGCAATGATATTTCATTTCCGTTTCATGATTTATTCAATAATGCTTCTTTTATACGTTGAGACAGTGACACTCTTCACGACTTTTTTTTTTTAAACACGATTAGTAGGCAAAATATACCTGATACAATTCAAAATGTAATACACGTAAGCTTGACAAGAAAAAACCCTATTTTTTCTTCGATACCGTTGTAATTACTCAATAAGTAGACAATGCAGACAAAAAACAATTTATGAACATCTGCAGTTTCTTGATCTCTGAACACACACAACAGGAACCAAAATGACGTGCCTACACCCTTTCCGCAACGGGCTTAGACAAAGTTCTTGTCGAAGAAGCCTGCTGACTCGACAGTTCCTTTGACGGACCAGCAACATCAATCCTGCATGACAATATGAAACTGGCAGCTTTCAACCTGAAGTTTGCGTGTGCCTAGGGAAGCCTTTTTGGGCCTGTTGGCCAGGCCTACAGCTCCAGCCTTTGCCCCGCTTTCGGGCGGCCCGAGAGGCTGTTAGTTGTTAGTGGGGGAGGTGAGCAACTCCGGGTGGTTGGCGTGCATCGTTGGGGCCTTCCTCACGAGCCCTCCTCCAGCATCCAGCAAAGCTTCACGAAAACGACGCAGTTCTTTAACTTGACAACTCCACTCAATCCTGCTCTCCATGCTCCTCGTGCTGGAAGTCGGTCACCACATTGGCCATCGAGTTGACGTTTGTTCTTTCTACTCCATCCCAAGGCACACGATCCCCGCCATCTCGGATCGGTTGTTGTGTCGTATTCTTCTGATGCGGTTGTTATTGGCATTGGCTTGCGCACTGTCGTGTGATCTGATCTAGCCACCACACCGCGAGCTCCGAGAAAACAGCCGTTATGCTTGACCGTTTACATACCACGTCCGGGCAGGCAGTTGTTGGTCTGGCCTCAACGCATAATCCAAGTTGCGCCTCTTTGCTTCCCACCATCCCAGATACATAGCTCCCCACATCGGCATTTACCTTGCAAGCCAAAGGGTAACGTTGAGGTCCCCTAAAACGTCCGTGTTGACTTGCGTCGTGGTCCGTTCACCAGGCTAGAGATTTTTCAGTGTCTTTTGCCTTCTTATTCGAGTTGATGTGTGAGATCTTTACAACTCGCACTCTTGTGAGCCCTGCCCTACTGTTATTTATGTGGGGGCGATGTTGAACTGTCGATACTCCAGTCTATTGTTGCCTGCTCGTGGTCATATTGATTTCGAGCCCGTAAACATCGCTATGCGGTCTGTCCGTTAAGGTTCAAAGGTACTTTTTGCTCCTCCCAGCATGATGAACTCCCGTATCCTGGTGTATCGGGCTCCCCGGAGAGTTAATTGGATCTATGAGCTATGGTCCCCACCCTGTTGGCAAGCTGTGGGCAGTAGCTTGCATGCAATCCTCCTTGGCAGCTAAAACAGCCTGCACCAAGAGAAGATCGCAACCCCAAATTTTCCCCTCCTCACCTCTCCAGAGCATAGTAGCTCTCATGCATGCAACCCACAAAAGCTTGGTCGCGCTGGCTGCACGATTGGCTATGTTGCGTACTGAGGTGCAGACGGTGTAGACACGATCGTAGTACAAACACAGGAAGAGAAGTGAGACGACGTAATTTGATGATTCTGCACTTTCAAAAATGTAATGAGCACAGGACCTCGTGGAATTGCGAATTGCAAAAGACAGAACCAGAAACAAGACGAAAGAGATAAGAAGAGGGCTGCCGGACCAGACTTGCTGTCAGTTTAGTTGGCCACGGCTAATTGGTCATGTTTGTTTTTGGGTTTTTTTTTTATATTTTTATTTAACTTTCTGATCTGCTCATGATGCTCACAATGGGGCGAACATGCCGTTTGATTTTTTGTCTTTTTCCAGTTTCACGTTTTGCCATATGCCACAAATTGGGCCGGGATCTGTGTGTTTGATCTGAATTTCTGCAGTTTGTCCAGCCAGCCAGTCTCATCGATTTCCAGCTTCCGGGACAGGGGCCCGCTAAACAATCAAATGGCACTTTAAATACGACGTAGAACGCTAGTATCGTGCGCAAAAGGAACAGCCGCCGGAATACACCGAGTCCCAAGTCAGCGTCACCAAGGTTGTTGTGAGGTCTATTACGTCGTAAAGCCACTGACATAACAATAAACCTCGAGATGGTCCTTCCTCATTGTGCGATCGTTGCGTAACTATGCTCCTTCCTCTTTCAACATCGTTTAACAAGCCACGATCACGGCTTACGAGTCATAGAAATTGGGTTGAGCAGCCTTGTTCGCTTGCTCTTTCCTCTTTTCCACTTGTGAACCACAGAGAAAAGATAAGC
This sequence comes from Sporothrix euskadiensis, assembly GCA_019925375.1. Classification (NCBI taxonomy): domain Eukaryota; kingdom Fungi; phylum Ascomycota; class Sordariomycetes; order Ophiostomatales; family Ophiostomataceae; genus Sporothrix; species Sporothrix euskadiensis. The sequence goes on along the minus strand of JADHKQ010000010.1, from coordinate 91,221 downwards.
TCATTGCCCATCGTCCCTGCCTTGCCTGACGCGGCCCTTCCGTTGCGTGCTTGCCAATTATCACGTGGAGGCGAAACAACATCGCAAGGGAAACTGCGACCGAGGAAAACAAGGCCTACCACTCAAAAAGGCCAGGAAAGGCAGAAATTGTTGTATTTTTGAGGGCGCACAAAGACGACGGTGGCGGGGATGCTCCAGCAGCAAGGAAGCACAAAGAGAAAGAACGACCCTCACTTTCACGCCCTCCCATAGTCAGTAGCTACAGAGGTTTGCTGGGATAATTTGGTTGTTTTTCTATTTTCATTTCTACACCGGTTTAATGATAAAGCTTGCCCAAACCGGGTCTCGACACACACAAACTCACACACCTTTCCATTATCTCTCTCTCCTCTCTTCCGCAGGCCTCCTGTCATTCTTTCAACACTCTGTACGATTCACACCAGTCTCTCACCTCTTGTTCTTACCTAAGACTTTAAAACCGACCGCATCGCCCCTTCCCGATTGCATGTATGTGTAAAAACCCGCAAGTCGCAATTGAGGCAAGAGCAAACTGGTGCCTTCCCTCACTCTCAACAATCTCCCTTGATTATCTCTCGTGGGGCACGTCCATCTCGGCCGCACCTTCCTTTCCCTGAACCGTTCTCCATCGCAACTTCTCCCATTCCTCCATCCCATCAGCCGCAAAACAGCTGTGCGCTTTCCCTGCGTCACCTTGCTGCATACATTTTGCATTCACGTGGGTCCCGGGCCCCCGTCTTTTTGCGTGCGCATCATCTCCCAGATGCTTCTCTCGTGCCCCCATCCCTACTTCCCCTTTGAAACACACAACCTCTTGATCGCGCTTGCCTCTTGCCCGCCCTTTTGACAGCTGAAGGCATCCAAGCTTCTTGGTCGCTCTTTCCCTCTTGCGCAGCTCCTTTCCACAAAAGTCCCGCCCCCTAGCTCGTGACTTTACCCGTTCTTTTGGGTACAACTTCAACGCCGTCTTGTTTTCCTTTCCTCTTTCACCTTTCGTCGACTTATCCCAGCCTCAGCCTCACCTTTCACCACCCCCTGCATATATATGCTTGTCGTTCCCGCCTCTCTCCCTCGACTACACTCGATCCATCGCGTCTCATTCTCATTCTCATCCTCATCCGCCTCGGTCACCTATAGCTTCTCCCTGGCTGCCCGCATCCAACATTCGGTTGTCTATTAGCAGTCAATTGTTCTGCGCAATCCATCTATCGGCTTACTCCGTGCGCGCCCTTATTATCGATCCACATACTCCGGACCACCAGAAGAGACCCTGTTTTGCTGCCATTGTTTGAGAACGTCATTGCAGCATTCCTTACCGGCGAACCAACAGACACCACGAAGGTTAAACACGGCCACCAAAGGCACACGAGACAACACGAGCGCAATCCAGTATCTCAGACCTTCTTGTCTCGTGGCGCAACCCTTTCTCAGCTCTTCTTCTACTCCTTCGGACCCGCCTACCCGCGTTTAAACTCATAAAGGGGCTGCTTCTCCCGCCCTTCGATTTCGCTTCCATTCTTTTCGTCACAAATCATTCGCAAAAAGTGGCAATGCGATACGCGTGAAGTGAACCACGGCTACCTCATCTCATCGCAACGCAGCGCATACACAGAACGCACTCGGCCATATCACCACATAACCGCATCTCACTCGAAACCGAAGCGCCAAAGAGTGTCTGAACTCATAGTACGATGAGTGGCAGCGGCGGGGCCGATGCGTCGGCCGGAACTTCCAGCTCGCCGGCTCTGCAAGTCATTGTCCTTGTAAGTTGACTGATCTCTTTTTCGATTGCCAGCTCTCATTTCACCTCCCTGCGCCGCACCGCGCACGTACACAGCATACATTCCTTGCGCAACCCATCACAGACGAGGGTATGTGCGTCCATGTGGATTGTGCTCTCATATCCATCTCATGATTTTCTTACATTTTCGGCCATTTTGGATGGCCTTCGAGTTGCTATTCTTATCACTCTCCCATTGAATACGATACGTCTTGAGCTTGTCGCACACAAAGGAGGAACAAAGAGCAACAGCAAACAAAGGAAAAAGCAAAGAAAAGCGACCCATCCCAGGTCTAGACCTTTGTTCCCCAAATCCCCAAACGCGACTCTCTAGCGTCGCCCTTCCCCTTGCGCTCCCCCCACGCAACCACAGCCATGAAGCTTGCGAAGCTTGCGAAACTAACACTTTGACATCAAGGGGTCTGGAGGTGGACCTGTAGAGTCCAACACAACCGCCTTTCTGGTGCGGTCGACAGCAGAAGGATGGCGACGAGGATCGATTATCGCACTGGACGCAGGTGTCATGATGAGTAGTATCAAACGCATTTTTGAGAAAACTTTACCAGAAGGTTTGAGTGCAGCGCTCGCTGGCTCACCAAGCGAAGAGGGCGGCGACACACCCGAACCGTCCGCATTATCACTACCGCACACGCTCACAACCGGCCCCTTTGCCGGCCTCGAAGTGCCTTACGCATCAGCATCCGCCAACGCCTCGTTTGTGCAAAGCGCTCTCGTCGATACATATCTCATTACACACCCTCACCTAGATCACATTGCTGGTTTCGTGATCAACACAGCAGGACCGCCCGGTACACGACCAAAACGACTTGCTGGACTGCCATCGACAATCTCTGCTTTCAAGACACACATTTTCAACAACGTCATATGGCCGAACCTTTCGGATGAGAACAACGGCGCCGGTCTTGTTACATTCATGCGCCTGGTGGAGGGCGGCTCCCCCGCCTTAGGTGATGGTGAAGGTCGTGGATATGTTGAGATCAGCGACGGCCTGGCTGTCAAGATCTGGGGTGTGAGCCACGGCCACTGTATCGAGCGTCATAGCCATCGGGGCAGCGGCACAAATACAAGGTTTGGCAGTATGGATGCGAGCAGTGCCCCAATAAATGCCGGCATCATGAGCCCGCGTCTCTCCGCACACCAACCGCCGTCGTCATCACCTCTCGTCCCGCAAACACTACACCACCATCAGCAGCTAAACCACCTGCCACCACAACAACTACAACAACCACCACAGACACCACAGCAGCAGCAGCAGCAGCAGCATCAAGCGGCGGCACCAGTACCGGGTCAACAGCCCTCACAACAAGCGCCGCAGTCCCAACAAGCAACACCACTTCTTGGCCCTCAACGCCGGGACAGCCTTGCCCTTTTGTCTGGGGGCGCTAGTGTCGCTGCTCAAGCACGTCGGGGCAGTCTCGGGATGCTGTTGCCTCAAGCATCGCAGGGCGAGAGCATTTGCGTCTACGACTCGAGCGCGTACTTCATCCGAGACGTCAAGACGGGACGAGAGGTGCTCATGTTTGGTGATGTCGAGCCCGACTCGGTCTCTCTGTCGCCACGCAACGGTCTTATCTGGCAGGAAGCGGCGCCCAAGATCGCAGCAGGCAACCTGGCAGCCATCTTTGTCGAGTGCAGCTATGACGACTCACAACCACTGGACCGCCTGTACGGCCACTTGACACCTCGATTTGTGGCTGAGGAGATGGCCAACCTGGCCGTCGAGGTCGCCCACGCACGCATCGTCTACCAGCAGCAACAAGCGGAGCTCCTCCAAGAGCAACAGAAGCAGCAGCAGCGGGACCGCGACCGTGATGGGCGGAAACGGAAACGCTACGGCGGCGACGACGACCGAATGAGCATCAGCAACACGTCGAGGACTACTAGTCACAGTCGGCGCAAGACGGAGGCACTCGAGACAGCAATGGCAGCGCCAGGTGAGAGCTCGACATCAGAGGCTGCAGCAGTGGAAGCCGTTGTCACCGAGCTCGCAGCAGCAGCTGAACCAGTTGTCACTGCGCCTATCTTGCCAGAAGACCCGGTTTCGCCGAGAACGGTCAAGCCAGTGCGGATGGCTATCGCCACATCTGTTGGAGGCTCTGGCGTTGTTGTTCCGCCGCCGCTTGAACAGAGCGCCGATGTGCTTCAGCCAGATGTCCAGCATGCAGCCACACCAGCAATGCAGTTGTCGCTCACAGAACCAGATCCACCACTACCTTCCTTGGACGACGACGCCTTGCAGGCACCATCTACAGCACCAACGTCGATCCCCGACGCACCGGCATCTGTTGTCGACCCAGCAGCTGTAGCAACAACAGCAGAACAGCCCCTACCACTGCACGGCCTCAAGGTCGTCATCATCCATATCAAGGAGAAGCTGCGGGACGGGCCGCCAGCGGGCGAGATTATTCTAGATCAGCTGCGGGAGCACGAAGAGCGCAACCCATTAGGCTGCGAGTACATCATTTCGTATGCAGGGCAGAGCCTCTTCTTTTGAGGAGAAAGCGCTCGACGTATTTAGTACAAAACATATTTACTCATTTTTTACCCATTTTATTTTCATTGGACGAGTCATTGCTGTGATGGTTGCGGTGCGGTTGTTGACTACCCTGAGCTCGTGTTAGTGTAAACCGAAACTGGGGATGGCGGGGAAGGCGATGCGCTCAATTACACACGACACATGGCACAGCAGACTTGCAAAACATCGTGCACGTCCAGTCTGAAAAGAAAAGGGAAAAAAAGAAAAGAAAACATTATGTGCATTTTTTTACTGACACAATATTTAGCAAAGGCCCCTTCAATGTCTTTCCGCGGATTTGCAGAGTCGAGGTTGTTTAGTTCTGGACACTGTTTCGATGTCGTCTTTCTCCAACTGTCAATCCGTTTTAGCGGGTACTCTTTTCCGACGGGATGTTCATGTTGACGTAGTGCGTGGACTTGGCACCGCACGAGTCAAGCGACGACAGAGCTCTCCCCCAGCTCTCCTCCAGCCCTCCTCAAGCTTCCCTCTTATATCTCCATGCCCGCGTTCGTCGACTTTATTCTCCAACAGACAATTATCTACAACCAAACGCACACAACATCACCATGTCCAGCGAAACGCCAAAGAAGACGGTCAGCATCGTCGCGTTTATGAAGCGCAAGCCGGGTCTCACCCACGAACAGTTCTACGACCACTGGGTCAACGTCCACGGCCCACTCGTCAAGCCCTGGGCCAAGAAGCACGGTTTTTTGGAGTACAGACAGGTATGGTTTTTGTCCTCGCTTCGCTCAAAGACGGCTGCGTCGACGCTCGTTCGCTTCGCTCACGAACTAACGAACTTGCAGATTCACCTCTACCCCGCCCTCAACGCCAACCGCGCTGTCGTCGGCCCCGAACTCGCCGGCCGCAACACGGAACTCGAAAACTGGGACGGGTGTGCCGTGTTCGAGCTCGAGAGCCTCGAAAAATTTGAGGCGGCTTTCCAGGATCCGTACTACAAGGACCTGATTAGCAAAGACGAGGAGAACTTTGTTGACAAGGCGGCAGGTGTGATGCGCCGGAGAGGAGAGCTGCACCGTATTATCTAGGTAGCGAGAAGGAAGTGCGAGAAATAAGAAAGAAAAGAAAAAAAAAAAGAGTTTCCCATTGCTATATTCAATCATCTCCTACAGCAGAGTATTGTAGGGCGCTTCGGAAAGCACTTTGGCAAAGGCGCGGTCCAGAATATCCAGGCCCTGCTCGACCTCGGCGACAGTGACATTGATGGGCGGTGCCAGCCGGAAAACACCACAGGAGCCCGGGTGGGCAACGACCTGGCACGACAGGCCCATGTCCATGGCGGCCATCGACAGAGCAACACTGAGGTCGACACCGGGCGTTTTGAGTTTGCGGTCGGTAATAATTTCCATGCCCAACAGCAGTCCACGCCCGCGGATGTCACCAATGACCCAGTACTTTTCTTGCAGCTTGCGCATGCCTGCCAGCAGCTGCTCGCCGCGGGCCCTGGCCCAGGCACTCAAGTCGTCCCGCACGACAATCTCAATGACTTTGGCAGCGACGGCGGCCGGCAGCGGGTCATTGTAGTGCGTCGTCACCCATAGATAGCCAGCGGCCGTGGCCAGCTTCTCGATTTCCGGCGTGGTGCTGACCGATGCGACTGGCAGGCCACATCCAATGGTTTTGGAGAGAGCCAGAATATCGGGCACGATGCCGTCGCGCTGGAAGGCAAACAGGTCGCCCGTCCGGCCCAGTCCGGTTTGCGCCTCGTCGGCAATCAGCAGCATACCGCGTTTCTTGCACTCTTGGGCGAGCTTCTTCATGTATCCCGGTGGCGGCTCAAAGATGCCGCCGGCCGACAGGATGGGCTCGACAACAAAGGCAGCGAGAGAACCGACTGACTGCGTATCGACCATGGCCCAGCCCCAGGCCATCTCTGCCTCCCAGTCATAGGTGCTGACAGAGTCAGTGGCGCCGTCTACTCCCGCCTTTCGGAACACGGAACGGTACGCATTCGGCGATGGAAATGAGATCTGGCCGGGCATCACAGGTCCACCCTTGGTCCGTCCGATAGCATAGGTCGCCGAGGCTGCACCGGATGTCACGCCATGGTAGCTGTTGGCAAACGCAACAATTTCAAACTTGCCCGTGGCGCACTTGGCCATCTTAATGGCGGCCTCGACGGATTCGGAGCCGGTGGACAGCAAAAAGGACTTTTGCAGAGGGGCCGGCAAGACTTTGCCCAGCGTCTCGGCAAAGTCAACAACAGGCTCGCAAATCATGAGACTCATGAGGTGGTCAAGCTGATTGGCCGATTGGGTGACGACGTCGACGATTTCTGGGTGGGAGTGGCCCAGCAGCGAGCTCATCTGGCCCGAAGTAAAGTCGAGCAGCTCTTTGCCGTGGACATCGTAGAGGACAGCGCCCTTGGCAGAGCGGATGACTGTCTTGAGAACGGGCATGCCCGTCTGCATGAGGTAGCGGTCGGCTGTGGCCCAGAAGGCGGCGGCGTCAAAAGAGGCGACCATGGTGTCGTGTGGTGGGTGGTGCGAGAAAAGATAGCGAGATGGACAGAAATAATCAAATATTTTAATGACAAGATAAAGGGGACAGTTTTGGAATAGCTGCTTTCTTTCCCTTTCCCATATTCGTCGACATACTGCAGAAGCTGTTTGTTATAAGTCGACTCAACAGTGGTGTAAGTCAGGCTGCCATGGTGGTGTCTGATTGGCTCCGGAAAAGTGTGCCTCATGCAACCCCAGATTCCGGGAAAGCCTACACCGGGAAACTCTGTCGATAGGTCTGACAGCTCTGGTAGTGATAGTAGTGTTGGACTAAACTTTGCCGGCCGGGCAAGCCTAGAAGTTTCCCGCCGCTGACACCTTCTCCGATTTATCGTCCCGGGTTTCTCTTATCAGTATTAAAGCTTTCGTGCTATCAAACGCCAAGTTGTTTACGGATGTCCTCCACTATTGGATCATGGGTGTCTTGTTTCTTTGCAGCAACACGACCTCCTTTTGAGGTGGCGTGCAGAATATTGCCTTTCTTGTCTCTTTTGATCTCTCGTTTCGCGTTGCATGCGTTGCATTTTCTTGTATCTACTCGTCGTCTTGTCTATATATCAGCAAGTCCGCATGCCACCCATGAGATCTTTCCCGGATCGTTGACTCTGCCAGACTTTAGACATTCCCAGAATATCCTTTCCAGTCCCGTCAACCAGTATACTTTTTCAGGCATTTTGCTGTCTATATTCACTCCCCTTCATTTGTTTATCTATGTTACCTCTTTCCGATCTATATTCTCCTCCTCCCACGATGGACACGGAAAAGGGAGACTTGTCCAGCAAGGCTGTCCCCGACAATGTATCCGGCGTTCAAGTCGGCGACGTTGTCCGGATCAATGCAGCTCTCAACGAGGCTATAGATGTGTACGGCAATATCGAAACAGCCGAAGAACTGCGTTACGTTCATCGGGGGTAGGTCGCCCCTTGCCATCACTATCATCATGCCTCATTACTGACGTCTTCAGTCTCAAGGCTCGCCACCTTCAGTTTATTGCCCTTGGCGGCAGCATCGGCACCGGTTTGTTCCTCGGAATCGGCGGCGCTTTCGTCAAGGCCGGCCCACTGTCGGTCCTTCTCGGATTCTCATTCACGGGCGTCGCCGTCCTCGCGATGATGAACTGCCTCGGTGAAATGGCCACTTGGCTCCCGCTCCCTGGTGCCATTCCGCAGTACTGCGCCCGCTATGTCGATCCGGCCATGGGTTTTGCTGTTGGGTGGAACATGTGGTACTTGTCGGCAATTGCAATCTGTGCGGAAATCTCGGCTGCATCCATCCTCGTCGGCTTCTGGAATTCCACCATCTCACCAGCTGCGTGGATTAGTATCATCATCCCGATTGTCGTCCTGCTCAACATTTTTGCCGTATCCATCTACGGAGAAGCCGAGTTCGTCTTTGCTGCCGTCAAGATTATCGCCATCTTGGGACTTTTAATTATGTCCCTCGTTATCGATCTTGGCGGCGCCCCGACACACGACCGTCTTGGGTTCCGGTACTGGTACAATCCCGGCCCGCCAATGAAGGAATTGGTGGCTACGGGCAATGCCGGCCGTTTTCTGGGCCTCTTCTCGACCCTTCTCTACGCCTCCTTCTCCTTTGGCGGCATCGAGATGGTCGCCGTCGCAGCCGGCGAGGCCGAAAACCCGCGGCGCAACATTCCGCGCGCTGTCAAGCGTCTCTTCTGGCGCATCGTCTCGTTCTATGTCCTGGGCTCGCTGGCCATTGGTGTTATCGTGCCCTCAGACAACCCGGAGCTGGGCAGTGCCTCGCCCTGGGTCATTGCCGCCAACAGTGCCAACATCAAGGTCCTGCCGAGCATCATCAACGCGGTGATTGTCTCCTCGGCGGCATCGTCAGCCAATGCTTTCGTCTTTGTCGGTTCGCGGTACCTCTTTGGCCTCGCGCAAATCAAACAAGCCCCGCGCATCTTTCTCAAGTGCACAGCCCGCGGTATCCCCATATATGGCGTGGGCTTTACGGCCGTGTGGACGGGTCTGACGTACATGACTGTGGCCGCGTCCGCGTCGACCGTCTTCCTCTGGTTTGTCAACCTGGGCACGATTGCTGCACTGATGGCATGGGTCAGCATCCTGGTGGCATACCTGCGCTTCCGTGCCGCCCTCATTGCCCAGGGCGTCGACCGCAACACGCTGCCCTTCAAGTCGGCCTTCCAGCCGTACACGGCATGGTTTGCACTCATCTACTTTGCGATTATCGTGCTGTTCAACGGATGGGAGACGTTTACTACGGGCATGTGGTCGACGTCCAGCTTTATTACTGCATACATTGGCCTGCCCATCTATTTCGGACTGTTTATGTTTTGGAAGATTTTCAAGAGAACAAAGGCCATCGACCCGGCGACAGCCGACCTTTGGACAGGCAAGGCAGCACTGGATGCCGAGGAGTGGCCTGAGGTGCCGCCACGCAACTGGGTCGAGCGTGTCTGGGGATGGCTTGTGTAAGGAGGAGAAGAGCAGGAAGACGTGTAAATGGTGTAGTATATCTGTTATATATAGATAATCCTAGAAGGCGACAACACCGCATGTCATAATGACCCTGTGAACCCTGGAAACAAGCCATTGAGGGCTGCAAAGTCCATATCCATATCGCCTGGCATATGGCTATGCAGATCATCAAAGACGGTGTTGTTGCTCCCACTACTGCTGCCATCAAAGTTCGCCTGCTGATCACAAGCCTCTTCAATCTTGTCCACCAAATCACTACAGTTAAACAAACAGTTGTCCGCAATATCCCAGTCGTAATCCCGACGGTGTGCCCTCAGGGAGTCAATCATGGCGCGTGCCAACTTGAGCGGCGAATTACGAGCAGCAGGCTGTCCACGGCCAACGCTCAAGGCGCTCCTGAGTAGAAAAGTGGTGGCCGACGTCAGCGAGTAGGCACTCGGTGGCATCCAGAAATCGGCAAAATGGGGAGCATCAAGCTCCCGCACAAAATCGACAATCTCTTCAGCGGCACGGCGGGCCTGGACAAAGTGGTGAGAGTCGGCATCCTCACTGCCCACGCGCAGGACCATCTTGTCCCAGTCGAGCTGGATGCGGCGGATAAGCAGCTTGACGGACAGGTAGGCCAGCCTCAGATTGGCCGCGCCGGGTCCGACAAGAGTGGTGCCGCGAATCACCAGTCGGCGCAGATTGTCGTTTAACGAGTCCTCCCAGTTGGTAAGCAGGGTTTCGAAATCCAGAAGCGAAGACTCCGAGTTGGCAGTGTTGGAATATTTGCCCAGGTTGTAGACATGTTCGAGGCAGTTGTACAGCAAGTCGGTCAGCGTGGCCAGTGCCACAAAGCAGGATGCCGCAAAAGTCTGGTCACTGCTCGAGTTGGGGTTGGAGATGTCTTCAACAGTGAGCATTGGAACGTCGTGCTGTGTGCTGCGGATGAGTGGCGGTGTGCCATAAGCCAAGCTACACCACCGGTCGTATATCACCAGAAGCCACCAGATACGGATACGGAACTTCTTTTCGGATGGCGACAGGTTCCAGTCTGTAGGGTCGCGGTTGAGGCCAAAGGCGTTGGCGAGCGCGACAGCTAACCCGAGGAAGGCACCATTGCCCAAGTGGTGACTACTGGGCCGGCCAGAAATGTTAAGGATGAATGTGATGACAGTTGAGATGCCGGGCGTAGAGATCAGCTCTGCGATGAACGAGTCCTCGGCTTGGATCAAGACAGAGCGGATATCCGGACAGGCGACAGTGGCCAAGCGCGGCGAGTGGTTCCAGAAGGTCATCGTGATGCCGTACAGTGTTGCCAGCAGAGACGGAGAGATGCGTTCTTTGTCGGCTGTAAGGACGCGTCGGAACAGCGTTTCGTCAAATATGGGAAAGACTAGATTGATCTTGTTGAAGAAGCTGCACATAGTCAGCATGGGGATAGATGAGAAGAGGACACCGTGCACCACTTACAGATCGATAACATCACTTTCGTGCGGTGCAATCAGCTTCTCGGTCGTCTCCAAGTGCGACGCTGCCAGTGTGCGGCTCTCTGTCTCGCGCTCGCCACGGCGTGGTACCATGCCAAACAGGATGGGTCGCGTATATGAACCAGTCTGGCTGCCATTCGCACTCTTGCTTCCAGTGCCATTAAAATTGAGCTGAAACCGCACCATACGACGACTATGACCTGGTGAGGTGTTGCAGAGGTACTCTTGAAAGACGCGATCGTCGTCGGCAATTATGGGGCTGACAACATAAGAGCTTCCCTCTTCAGAGGTGATGATATCCGCCAGAGTCGAGACAGAGTTACTTTGTGATTCACCTTGTTGGCTGTGGCTTTGCTGGTGCGGCTGAGATAAAAGAGGCGACAGGCCAGCAGCAATGCTCCGCGGTGTCCCATACGATTGCAGCATGCGAAGTGTCACAATAGGTGGAGGTGAAGATGGGCATCGTGAGCGGGAAGGTCGTGGAGGGTGGCGTGAGTGCCGGGCTGAGATGGGCGGTGTCAATGTGCCAGTGGATGTTGCCGTCCAGGCGGTTGACGAGTGCCGTGCGGCATTGTTGCTGTGACACCTTGGTGTACCACCTCGGGATGCTCGCTGTTGACGTCTCGCTGCTACATCTGGAAAGATACATGGCGTTCCATGAGCCTGGCACATGGAACAAGACGCTTTTGTTGGAGCAGTCTGGCAGCGAGACTTGCGTGTGCGGCACGGAATACAGGCCGGCTGCATGTGCGAGCGATACGGCCGGCCCTCGGGCGGGGAACTTTGCGTCGTATAATCGGCGTCCATTCTGGCGATCTTGAGCTTGTGATGCGATAGGGAAGAAAACAGAGACCATTTTCATTTTGAGAGGAACTGTGCCCAAGGTGAGGGGGTGAGAGCGCCAGGGTAGCTCTTTCCTTTGTTATCTCTCGGCCCCATCATCCTATATCGCGACTAGCTTGCGATGGAAGGAACGACTTGCCAAGCCGGATATCGATATTACTAAATTAGACCACAAGGGTGTTTGTCAAAACTTTACGCGGCGCCAAAGACACGAACACATTGTTTGTTGCAAAAAGTTGTACCTCACACGTGCACATATCTGCTGTCAAGGTTGCAACGATGGGTGTTTGCAGATGCGGAGACTTTGATCAGTCTATAAATTCTGGAAGTATCTTACGAGATACGCACGTGGCTATGGCTCTTTCTTTCGACAATCGTGCCTTGATTCGTATATATTCTTGATTAACCTCCAACGAAATCCCGGTATCTTGGTCGACATCGCTCGGGATGAGAAGGGAGTCTTTCCCGGATATGTAGATTGTCATTTTGTTCTAGGCCTTAAGCCTGTACCTGACTTACACGAGGTGATAGGGTGGAATTGAGGAAGGGGCAGGAACGGAAGAATAAACAATACAGAGACATCTGCTCGATTTCAGCGGGACAAAAAGTCTGGTCTTTCGCTCCGGAGAACTGTTGATAGATTTCTTAAGAGTTGCCGGCCGTTTTCCGTTATATCTGATGCAACACTTCCTTATCCGCCTGGCGTAGACAACGAACTGCGCTAACAGTGTGTCAAGAGATAAAGTTTCCCGGCCGTACAAGTTTACCGCGGGAATCTCCGGCTTCTCTTTATAGGGATGTAAACAGCTGCTTTCTTCTACAAGCACATTGCTGGTAACGCGGTCTTACTGTCGGCGGGTCTGTAGTTGCTGTACAGAAGCGTAAATATCTGCCATGTCGAGGCTATGTAAGCCAGCCAGCAACTACCTCAATAGGGGCTGTCAAGAGCGTACTTAAACTCATCAAGGAAGACAGTATCACTTCATTACCCGTCTATTTCAATTTTATCGAACACTCATTACTTTGCTCCAAAGCAAACCGTCGACCATGTCCAACCTCACATACTCCAACTATGAGGGCTACGGCCAATATGCCTACGCCAACTATGGCTACAGTCAGGCCGTCCGTGTCGGCGATCGCATCGAGATTTCAGGGCAGGGTGAGTACACTTCACAGCATTCACAGCATTCACAATGAAATATACCTACTCACAGTTTAGGTGGCTGGGACCCTAAATTAGGTCCTCCGTCGTTGGTGGACGACCTCGAGCAGCAGATTGAGCAGGCATTCTTGAACGTTGACCTAGCGATGAAGACGGCTGGCGGAAAAGGGCTGTCACAAGTCTACAGCATCCGGTCCTACCACCCTGGACTGAGCAAAAAGCCCGAAACAATCGAAACCATGGGCAAGAATCTCGCAAAATATTTTCCCAACCATAAGCCGATCTGGACGGCGATCGGGGTGGAGGCGCTGGGCGACCCGGGGATGTTGGTGGAGATTGAGGCTGTGGCATATGATCCGAAGGAGTAGGAAAGGCGGTGACGTCGGAGAGTCAACAATCACGACACAGAACAGATTGTGGAGGAACGAGCCGCGTGCAACGGTGTTGTATGTAGACAATCAATATGCCTTCGGCGGTCATTATCACCGGCCATCCATATTGATGAATGAATGCGGCGTAATCAAGTCAGATAATACTGAGGAATAAATACACATATAAGAGAGTTTAGAACTACGTACCAACCACGAGTCGTCGCAGCTCGATGAACGTCATCCTGTTCGAGTTGGGATCAACACGGCATTCACGATGCACCTACCATCAAGTCTACCTCAATACTGTTGCTGGCTTGCCCTGCCCCCGCAGCAGCTGTGGTAGGCACTCCAGTACAACCTCAGTCTGCCGACAATGGGTGGCCGCCCGAGGTGGGCTTGTCGCAAAAGATGTGGCCTATCCTTCCCCGAATGTGCTTTATTCGATACGGACAGTGTTGTGGGACAAAAACGGCAGCGATGTCGGGGTCAAGTTCTACATGGACGGCAAGCTGGTGATAACGCAGGTGGGCCGTGGGTTCACAGGAAAGGCCATGTATTTGATTCTGGATCTGCAGATGGAGGGTTCCTCAGGCTCGCCGGGGCCGACATCAGGAAAGTCGTGTGTGCTGCGTGAGAGAGAGCAAAAGCACTGTCCAGAGGCCTTTTGCTGACGATCTAGACACTGAATATTCTGCAGAATATTCTGCACATATGGTGTCAGTTACTTCGTACAAGACAGAAAAGTAGATAAGTAGATGTTGACATGCAGTGGATGGAATGAGAAAGAGTTGAGCTAAGTGTGTTCTCTTAGCTCTATATACACTACAGTTTACTACATACGGCCCACACTGTATGTACTGTATATAGCCCTCTAAATCCCAGCCTTATTCTTATCGATAAGGAGCGGCAGAAAAAGTCGACTGTAACAGAAAGACAGAAAGAGGCAGGAGCTGCCTCGGACAACTTCCTCCCCAACTCTCAACTCTCAACCTCGCCGTAAGAGTCACCACAACACGACAACGACACGACTGCCGACAATGCCCACACCCCCCCTCGCTTCATAACCCCACGGCCAGTATAAACGGCCTCTCCTCTCCTTTATGCGGGCGGCATTCCACACACAAATGCCCCTCTCCAACCTCGTCAATCGCATCGCTGCTGCCCCTCGTCGTCTTCCCCGTCTTTGTCGACTTTCTCCCTTTTCTCCTCCTCTTTCTTGTTGCCAACAATCACCACTCTCTACCACGACTGCACACCTCAGCCGTGAGCCATTCTTCATGCACAAAGAAAAGCGTCAGCGGACAAGGTCTCCATCGCCGCAGCACCGTCCAGACTACACCCCCGGCGAGCACAGACGGTCGCCCTCGTCAGAGCGCTACAACAAATTCGACAACAAAATCAACAACGGCCACAGTCACAACTACAACCGCCATCATACCCACACACAGAGACCGCAGAAGCGGGAAGACAGTATATTCCCTCGTCGCCGTCCCTTTTTCGCTTCCCCCGAGCTCCGCAACTCGACGGTTCCCGAGGGCTTGTTTGCCAGCGGTGCCCAGGTCGTGCCAGCCAAACCTTTCAACAGGTCGGTCAACCACCGCGCGCACTACTTTGTGTTTGAGAGCGACAAGAGCAAAAGGGCTGCCCGACTCGCGGCAACCTCTGCCACAGACTCTACGACAACTCCTGCGACAACTTTTTCAACAACTCCTACAACAACTCCCGCGACAGCTTCCTCCACGGTCGTCCCCAGACGAGTCGTCGCTCCAATGCTCAACTACGTCCAGATCCTGACGACGCCCACGGCCGACACGCCCGGCACGTGTCTAGTGGTCCACCATGACAACCGCCGCTATCTCTTTGGCAACATCGCCGAGGGCACCCAGCGTGTCTGTGTCCAGCAAAAGATGTCACTGAGTCGTGCCGAGGAGATTTTCTTGACGGGCACCATGGGCTGGCACACGGCCGGCGGACTGTTGGGCATGGTCCTGACGGTCGCCGAAGTCGTGCAGTCGGCCCGCGCGGCCGTCATTGACGAGGCCCAGGGCAAGGTAGACCGGCTGGCTACAAAGAGGCAGAAGCCAGACGAAAAACCGACAAAGGGGGGCATCAATGCAGAGGCGTCGTACCAGGCCGCCGTCAAGGCGCTCCAAGAAGCAAGAGCCCAGCCGGCGCGGTCGCTCAGTATCCATGGCGGCGCGAACCTGTCGCACTTGATTGCGACGTCGCGGCGCTTCATTTTCCGCAAGGGCATGCCGCTGACGCCGCACGAGGTGCGCGAGGACACGTCCCTCAGGGGCACGACAAATGCCGATACACTCCGCGACCCGGACTGGAGCGATGAGAACGTGATGGTGTGGTATGTGCCCGTGTTTGCCGAGGCGGAGGACGGCGCTCCCTCGCGGAAGCGGGCTTTTGAGGGTGGGGCCGAAACCGAAACCGAAACCGAAACCAAAGAGCCAGACGCCGCTGCCGTCAATGAAGTTGTCGCGTCCGTCGTCAAGCACATGTTTGACTCCGACTGGTCCCTCGATGCGCTTGTTGAGACCACCCTCCACGAAGCCAAACTGCCCGCCAAACTCTTTGTCAAGGGCGCCGACGGCCACCTCAAGGAGTACGACGGTCCCTTGCCCACGAGAGATGAGGACAACAACATCAACAATGACGTTCCCAACATCCCTGTCCTCATCCGCCAGCCCTGGCCTGCTAGTCTTATCGAGTCTCTGCCGCCCACCAAACCCATCCGCCAGTCCATGTGCTACATTGTCCGCAACCACCCGCGCCGCGGCAAGTTTGATGCCGCTGCAGCCACCAAGCTCGGCGTCGCCAGGCAGGACTGCAAACATCTTGTCGCGGGGCACAACGTCACTGCCGCCGACGGCACCGTTGTCACGCCCGAAATGGTTCTGTCGGGTGACATTGAGGGCACGGCCTTTGCTGTCGTCGAGCTGCCCGACACCTCGTACGTTGACGCCTTTCTGGCCAAGCCCGAGTGGACCAACACCAAGACCATGGACGCCATCGA
Organism: Sporothrix euskadiensis; assembly: GCA_019925375.1. Taxonomy (NCBI): domain Eukaryota; kingdom Fungi; phylum Ascomycota; class Sordariomycetes; order Ophiostomatales; family Ophiostomataceae; genus Sporothrix; species Sporothrix euskadiensis. Next base: position 75,027 of record JADHKQ010000010.1, on the reverse strand, counting down.
CACCATGTTCTGGCTGCTGGGCCCTGGTGTTGTCGCCGACGCGCGTGTCCAGGCGTTTATGAAGCAGCACAGCAGCATCCGCCACACTGTCTCGTCCACCGACACGTGTGGCAACCGTCTGGCCCTGTCGTCGGCTGCCGTCTTGCAGGCCCAGCACAACCGCGTCGACCCCGACCGCTTCCCCATCCAGAGCTTTGACAATGCCGAGCCAGCAGCGTCCGTGGCCCCTGTCGTAGAAGACGCACAGAAGAAGGAGAAGCCGCTCTATGTCCCCGCCTGCGCCGGCTGGACTGTCCGTCTCGCCCCGCAAGTCATTGAGGAAGGCAGCAAGATCTTTGGCGGCATTGACTTTGCCCACGCCCTGAGCACAACCGATCCGCGCGTGCTCAACCTGGCCGACCGCGCCCGCGCCAAGGTAGACAAGCCCAACTTCCAGCTAGCCGTTGCTTCTGGAAACGAGGGCCTGCCGCAGCCAGAAACCGAAGTGATCCCACTGGGCACAGGCTCAGCCATCCCATCCAAGTATCGCAACGTCTCGGCCACGCTCGTGCGTGTCCCCGGTGTCGGCAGCTACCTCTTTGACTGCGGCGAGAACACGCTGGGGTCGATGCGCCGACTTTTTGGAGAAGAAAAACTGCAGGACATCCTGCGCGATCTCAAGGTGCTGTGGATCAGCCACTTGCACGCCGACCACCACCTGGGTACCGTCAGCCTCCTGCGCGCCTTCCGCGATGCCAACCTCGACAACCCCAAAAAGAGAATCATGGTCGCCTGCCACATCCACATGATCCACTGGCTGCGCGAGTACGCCGACGTCCAAGACTTCGGGTTCGACCGCGTTTTTCAAGTCACGCTGGACGCGCCCCAGTTCCCCCAGGGTAGCGCTATCTGCGAGCCCCGCATCTTCACGCCAGCCCAAAGAGCCGAGTTTGGTCTTGAGCGAATCGACGCTGCCCGTGTCCAGCACTGCCACGGCGCCCTGGCGGTCGTCTTTACGTGGCCGACGGCTCCCGGTGCTGCTTCTGCTGCTTCTGCTGCTTCTGCGTCGCAGGACGGCCCCCTCAAGATTGCCTACTCGGGCGACTGCCGCCCCTCGCACGATTTCGGCGTCATCGGCCAAAATTCGACTCTTCTCATCCATGAGAGCACCTTTGACAACGAACTGCAGGGCGAGGCCAAGGCCAAGAAGCACAGCACCATGGGCGAGGCCCTGGCCGTCGGCCGCCACATGAAGGCGCGCCGTGTGCTGCTGACCCACTTCTCGCAGCGGTACCCCAAGATCCCGCTCTTCAACAATGACAAAGCGGCCGAGGACGGCAAATCGGAGATGCAGGTTCTGGTCGCGTTTGACCAGATGAAGGTGAAGCTCAGGGACTTCAAGGTCGCGGCGGAGTACCTGCCTGCCTTGCAGAAGCTGTACGAGGGCGAGGAGTACCAGGGGAAGAGAGACAAGGCTGAAGGTGGCGAGGAGGGTGGCGGCAACAACAACGGCAAGAAGAACAAGAACAACAACAAGCAAAACAACAGCAAGCAAAACAACAGCAAGCAAAACAACAGCAAGCAAAACAACAGCAAGCAAAACAACAAGCCGAAGGACAACAAGCAAAAGGACAACAAGCCGACAGACAACGGCCTGAAGGTGTTAAAGGACAAGAAGCCCAACATGTGGATGGCCAAATAGAGGCAAAAGCAAGTAGAGGGCCGGGTTTCCATAAGAGGCATGTTTGGCGATATTTTAGAATCTACTTCATATAAAAGCGAATTCGTTTGAATTTAGGAGACATTTGATTTACAAGACTTCACGGAGCATGGGAGAAGAATGTTCAAGAATGAAAAAAAGAGTTGTATTTGATTAAAAAAGCATCGCCATATACGTGGCTACCGGTGGGTGGTCTCACAGCAAAGGAAAACTTACATAGTATCGTCAAGACAAAGGAAATAAGTGTTTATGAAAGAGTGCCTAAACCGCCTTTGGCCACTCCGTGCACTGCGTCATGTTCGACACAGGCCGCTCCATCATCTGCTCCCGGTCCATCCGCTGCGCCTGGGTGTGCGACCGTGACGTCGGCGGCAGGCGCTGGCTGACAGGCCTCTTGCCCTTGCCCTTGGTGTCTACAGGTGCTGGAGGCAGCGGCTTGTTTTGGTTCTGTGCCTCCATCCGGGGCCGCATCGGCTGGCGGATGGGAGGAGGGGGGGCAGCAGCCATCTGCGCCTGCGGGTGAGGTTGGCGCTGAGACAGGGGGAGGGGTGCACGCGTAGGTGCTTGCATTTGAGCCGGCCGCCGGCTGCTGCTCGGGTTGTAGCGGTTCAGGTTGCGGCCGCTCATGGCAGGCAGCGGCTGAGTGCGGCCCCTCGGGGTCGGCGTCCCCTGGTTCTCATTCATCACCTGCTGCTGCATCCGCCGCCGCTCGTACTCGGCCTGCAACTGAAACTGCCGCCGCGCCTCATTGTCCCGCTCCTCCTCCTGCAGCCTCGTGGCGACCACACTAATGGAGTCGTCGGGCGTAATCGAGCAGGCCGAAGCGCTGTCGTCGAAAACGCCGCCGTCGTGACGATCATAGACAGTGTCGGCGCGGCGGCGTGGGCCGTTGGCCGTGTTGACGACCGAGGGCGGCGGCTGGGACCAGATAAAGGGCTTGGGCGTGTAGATGGTAAGCGCCTCGGTCGGGGCACGAGAAGCAGGAGTACGAGACGGCGGAGCACGAGACGACGAAGCAGGAGCAAGAGCAGGGGCAGAATCAGGAACACGCTTGCCCGGGCCAGAGAACAGTGGCTTGGGGACGGCCGACTGCTGAGCCAACGAGGACGGCTTGTGATCGGGCATGGGCGGCTGCAAGAAGCGGCTGAGGCCGGTGACAGTCGACGAAGTGGAAGCAGCCGAGGGAGTCGTCGGGGCTGTGCTCCGCGAGCTTTTCGTGGAGGCAGTCTTGAGCGACGTAGAGGCAGTCCGAGTGGAGGCGGTGCGGGTGGAGGCCGAAGGGGCCTGCGCCGGAGCCAGAGTAGTGCGGCTGCGGTTGGCATCGAGAGTGGCCTGCATCGCGACATAGGAGTTGGCAGGGGCAGGCTTGCGGCCAGAAGCAGAAGGGACGAAGACGGTCGAAGGGAGAACAGAGGAAGCGGCAGCACCGCCAGTACGGGGAGTACGAGGAGCAGCTGCCCGGGCCGCAGCCATACGGCTGGCCGGAGTAGAAGGAGTGGGCGTGGCCGAAGTAGAAGTCCGAGAACGAGTAGACGAGGAAGACGAAGCTGCAGAGCCGACCGGGCGGCGGCTAATGGCCAGAGAAGCGACGGAAGAAGAAGCAGGTGAGGCAGCCGGCCGGGAAAGACGAAGAGATAGGGAGGGAGAAGCCCGAGAAGACGAAGCACTGGTCTCCGAGTAGATGGTGGAGAACGCCGGCTTGGTCTTGGTCGTCTTGGTCGTCTTGGCCGTCTTAGTCGGAGCAGCCGTGATTGTCTTTTGGGAGTAGACACTGGAAGAGGGAGGAGGGGGGTAAGAGCGTGGCTTGGCGGTCGGCGTCGGAGCGGACGGGCGGTCGGGCAGCTGGCTCTGACCCCGAGTGGACGTCGAGCGGGCCGACGCAGACACGGGCGAGACCGAGCGCACAGACTGAGACAGGGAGCGGCAGCTGACAGAGGAGACGGCCGAGGCCGCCTTTTTGGAGAACTTGGAGGAAGTCGGCGTGCCAGGTATGGGAGAGAGACGGGCATTGGCAGCAGCCGCAGCAGCATCAACACGGCGACCAGAGGTCATCCGTGTAGATGCGTGGCTGATAGGCAGATCCGTGTAGACGCTGATTGTAACATACGTAGCCTCGCCATCCTCCTCGTGAGAACGGGCACTGGCCTCGGACTCAAACACCGTCTGCGACTCCAGCACATTGCGGCGGTAGTCCTCCTCCCATTCAGGAGTCGGCTTGGCCTCCGATTTTGCCTGCCGAGAGTGAGCAAAGTACTCGTCATAGCCGAGGTGGGCCATAAAGTCACTGGTCATCACCGACGGCAGCTTGGGCTGTGGGTGATGAAGGGGGACCTCAGGCTGAGCCTCCTCCTCCTCATCGTACTCATCGTCATTCTCCTCCTGCTTGCCGTCCTGAACAACATAATATTGTTCATCCTCCGCCCCCTCCTCCTCCTCGGTATGCTGGCTGGCCCGCGTGTGAGCGCCATGAGTACTGCCCATAGAGGGAGCCTGCTCACCCACGACCGACTCGTTGTAGTGTGCCCACAAGTCGCAGTCGAGCGGCAGCAAAGGAAGCGGCAGACGGTGGCCGAGCTTGGTCACCAGCCGCGGCGGCAGGCGCTCGCGCACATGCTTCGTCGGCTGGCCGGCAGCCTTGAGCTTCCTAATGTCGCGCGCCCGGTGCCGGCGGCGTCGGCTCTCACAGACGCGGACGCTAAACAGCATCTCAGCCAAAGCCTCGCTGCGGCTGCGGATCTCCATTGCCGTCTCCTTGCCAAACTCCTTGCCCATAACATTGATGTAGGTATCGATGAAAGCAAGTAGGTTCGGGTCCCGAGGCTTGCATGACTTGGCCGACTTCTTCGAGGAGATACCCTTCCTCTTGTCCCGGCGCTGCTTGTCGTGCTGCTCCTCGGCCATGCGGCTCAGCATGCTGGCACGCAGGTCGATCAAGGTCTGGCTGCGCGCACCGACAGCGGCAAGGATACACGCCTCACAGGGGTACTGCAAGTGCGGCATGCGCATGCTGCTGCGGATGTGTGTGTAGGCCTTGGTGGAGGAGGCCGACGTTGACATGGAAGCGCCCGACGGAGACAGGGGAGACTTTGAAGAAGAAGAAGAAGAAGATGGCTGGCCCGGCAGGCGGATGCCCTTGACGGTCGTCTGTCGGCCCTTTTCCAGCGCCCGGAAGGTGTGCTTGGTGCACCACAGCGCACTAATACCAATCATGCGCAGGCCCCAGTCGTGCACATCCCGAGAATGGCAGACATCGCTGTCCTCGTCCTCGAAATCGTGCTGCGGGTGCCGGCGGATCCAGTCGGCATGGTCGGCGACCTCGCGCGTGAGATAGAAAAACATCTCACGGATGAGGGCCGGGTGGAGGCCGCGGTGTGCTTGGCACAGGGCGGTGGGTGTGGCACAAGGGTGCAGGACAGCGTCGAGCCGGATGCCCTTGGAGGCGGCCTTGGCGGCCACGGTATCGGCACCACCTGAGGCCGCGATGATCATCCGTTTGGCGATCTGAGAGGCCTTGACGGACAAGTGGGGGATGTGGGGGATCTGGAGACAGCGAGGCAGACCCGGGATACGGGCCTCCTGCTCTGCACACCAGGCGGAGGAAGGGCGGGCCGTGTGGTGGCCCGTTGGCTCGAGGCTGTCTGGTGGCAGGCTCAAGACAACGGCCAATGCGTGGAGGGCATCGCCCGAGATTTGTCTCAACGGTGTGGAAGACATCATGTCAGTGCGTGAAAGAAAAACGGTGCAAAGACCTAAAGAGATGGGGGAAGGCGAAAAAAGAGGAGAGACGGAGGAGAAAGAAAATGAAGATGGAGAGAGAAAGAAGTCAACAGCGAGCAAGTACTCACCAGTGGTCGTTTGCTCCAGGCAAACAGACTCGAAAACTCCCTTCTACTCTCTTGTTTTGGGTTTCTTACCGGTCTCTGTTTCTCGTCTTTTTCGTCAAGAGTTTGTTGTCGATGTGGTCCCAGTCCTAGATGTTTCTTCTTAATGTAGATCAAGAAAAGATTCAAAGGCTGAAATTTGTTCCTAAATGTTGAAGAAGAAATTGTTTGCTTACCATAGGGTTGCATCAAGGGAAGTCTCGATATATATATAAGGGCCCCGACTGGAACACCTTGTTCGTGTTTGCAGTTGCGCACAAGGAAAAGAGTGCTGTTCTGGTGAACAAAGAGGACAAGCAGGCTGGCCATTCTGTTTGTTTGTTCAGAAACGCCAGCCTTGCGTGAACAACGTTAGAGGTGAACATGTTTGTCGCACGAGCAACTTTTGCTGGTAGTTATGAGTTTGCCAAAAGAAAAGAGGGGAAGGAAAGAAGGAAAGAATGACGAACAGACGAAAAGACGAAAGAAATGAACAAGGCTGTCTTCGACCCCAAACAGAATGGATGTTGGCCGGTTGCCGGAAAGGTGAACAAGGTTTGTTCATGGCATCACCCATTGGTGAGGCCCCTCATTTTCGTGACTTGTCCTTTGTTCATTGTTGTTGAGAGGCACATAATTTTCTGCGGCTTTGTTTAGACAATTGTCTTCTTTTCGGTTGCAGTTTCGTTCACAACTAAACAATGGACAAAGAGGGTTTGTTAGCACTGGGCGAATGAGAATGAGAAGGGGGAAAACGTTGAAGAGAAATGACCAAAAACTACTAAACGAAAAGCATTTGCCCAATAGGATCATCTGAGAATATACGTACTGAGTTGATACGCATGGGAAACGGCGTCTGGGCTGGAAAAGGCTGTTGTTATCACGGGTTATTGGTGAAGTGCGGGATCTCGTGAATGTCGCAGTCATTACTGCATCTTATTGTGTTGCGTTGGTTCGTTTGCATCGTTGAGCTCGATTTCGAATTGGTCTTTTGATTTTCCTGTCCGGGCCTTCCTCCATGGCCCTGCGTTGAAGTTGAACCATCCACTTCAATACAGGAAAACGATGAAAATCAGAATACTATCAGTAATAGAAAAGAATACAACATAAAGGACATGGATGGCATGCCTGTTGTTGTGATAATAGAAAGCAGCGCCCGGTACAAGAGTGGAATGGGCTGGAATCAACACAGCGACATGCAAGGGTGGCATACAGAATCTCGAATTCGTCCTGAATGGTTGATGTAAAGAAGAGAGAGAGATGGCAACATGCAACATGCTACAAGGAATAAAAACATAAAGATTACCAAATAAAACATGACAAAAAAGTTACAAAACACAGACAACATGAAAGACTTGGGGGTTGTCCCCGTCCCCCAAGAAGAAAAGTCGTATCATCGCCGTCCCGTCCCTTGCGAAAGATTGTGAAAAATCAACAGAAACCAGTCGTCGAGAGAAGTGAAAAAGAGGAAAGAAAGAAAAATCGTACGCCCCGTCTGCCCAAGCAGTTTGCCCCATCCCATGCACCCCTATGCTCCAAAGAAGAAGATGATGAAAAAGAATAGAAAGTCGAAGTTTGAAGTAGTTCCCGTATAAACATGTTCGTTTTGTCGTTCAGATCCGGCCAATTGAGCCTCCCAGGTACCGATTGGTATTTGTTGTAAGTCCGCGTCACAAGAAAGAAGAAAGAAAAGGGTATTCCAATATACACAACAGAGGCACGCAGTGCCTCTCACTCAACTCAGCTGGCCCATCTACGCATGCAGCTGGGCCACCCTAGATGTTGTCCGTTCGCGGGAGGCGCGAGCACGTTGATGGCGGATCTTGGCGGCCTCGGTGCCATCGTCTTGGACGGCGATTTCGCGGAACCAGGGGTGGTTGAGGGCTTCTTTGGCGGTGATGCGCTGGGAGGGATCGTAGATGAAGATGCGTTTCAGGAGGTCGAGGAACTGCCGCAGGAAATTGTTCGACGTGGGGATGATGTCCTGGGAAGGTTAGCGATGCTCATTCGAATTGATTTGTTCATGGAGATCACTTACATTCAACTTCTTCATGGCCTTAACGAAGCGTTTTGAGGCACGGGTGGTTTCTTCGGACGGGTACTCGAGCCGCAGCCGCTTAAAGTACTTGGACGCCGGGTTGCCGCCATGGCGCGTGGACTTTACGACTTGCTGGACGAGGTGGGGGTCGATGCGTCCTTCACAGACGGCCTCCATCATGGCAAGGTGCTCGAGGTTATCGTGCGTCTGGAACAGGGCGTCGCCGGTAAAGAACTCGACGAGGATACAGCCTATGCTCCAAATGTCACAGGGGAACGACCAGCCGAGGCCCAAGATAATCTCGGGGGCGCGGTAGTGGCGCGTGGACACGACAGACGAGTGATACTCGTCTTGGAAGGTAGCCGAGCCGAAATCGATCAATCGAATTTCCGTGTCGAGCAAGACCCGTCGCTGAGTGGCCTGGCGTCCGACCGTTGTAGACGATGATGGGATTTTGCGGTTGTAGGTGAATGTCTGGTAATTAGCGTCGACAAGCAGGATGTTCTCCGGCTTCAGATCGGTGTGGATGAGTTGGAGGTCGTGGAGGAACGCCACACTGGTAAAGAGCTGGCGGGCAAAGCTCTGGATTTGGCTGTTAGGAAAAGGAACAAAGCCGTTGCCCTTGAGAAAGTCGAAGACGCTCTGGCCCAAAAGATCCATTACTATGCAAATGTGGCCACGGAAGTCAAAACATTCTCGCAGGTGGATGCAGCGGTTGCGGTTTTCGCGGTCGTTTGCTTTGAGCGTCTCAAGCACGCGCAGTTCGATCCTCGATGCGTCGCGGTACTTTTGCACGGACCGGATGATCTTGACGGCGACGAGCTCGTTCTTTTCGCGATCCCGGGCCTGGACGACCTTGCCAAATGTTCCCTGGCCAAGAAGCTTGACCATTTGGTCTGTAAATGTCAGTAGGTGTAACAATGAGTGCATCGGTGGAGGATGAAGGAGGACAAGACGTACATCGCTTGGTGAGGTCGGTCTCGGGAACAACAATGTAGTGACCGTCGTCGTCGTCGACCTTTGTGTTCTTATTGTAGGGGGCCTGGGAGTGTATGTTAGTAATCAAGCGATGAATGGTCTGATAGATCGAAAAAGAAAAAAGAAAAAAGAGAAGAAAAGAAAGAAAGAAAAAAAACGTACATCGCGAATGACCTTGACGTCGACCTCGGCGGCCTTGACGGGCGGCAGAGGTGGTGGCCGGTAGTTGGCAAACGCGTGCCCCAGGGCGGCCACTTCACGATCGCGCTTCTTAGACTCGTTGGCCGCCTGCTGCCGCGTCGTCCGCTTGCGCTTCTGGCTCGCCTGATCATAGTCGTACTGGCCGTTGGAAGAGACAAGGGACGTGGCGGCCGTGTTGACGGCTGTGGTGGCTGCGTAGAGAGACGAGTTGGAGATGGAGCCGCCCGAGTTGGTCCGCTCGCTGCTGATGGTGGAGCCGCTCGAGTGTTGGTGCTGCTGCTGCTGCTGCTGCTGCACATAGTTATGAACGGGATCGTAGCGGCTGCCACTCGTAGAGCCGACGCTGGCGACCAGTGAACTCGCCGGCTGTAGTTGTTGCACAGTCTGGTGGTTCTCGTCGGTCCGCCGGCGCTTCTTCGCAACATGGCGGTCACTCACAGCAACGTTGCCGTTAGTCGCGGCATCCTTCTGGTCGTAGTGGTAGGCGACAGCGGCGACATCGACGGCCCCGGCACCATGCCGTCCGCTGCTGGCGTAACGGCCGTTGCCATTACCATTTGTATGGGCAGGCGGCGCGTCGTGCTCGGGACTGTCCTCAATCACAATGACTTCTTGCGGAAGGCCATTTTTGTAGAAAGTGCCCCAATCGGGCGGGCCCGATCGACGACGCTTCCGCGGCGGCAGCGAATCGCTGCCGTGTTCTGAGTATTCTGAGTATTGCTGCTGTTGCTGCTGCTGCTGCTGTTGTGATGAGCCCGACATGGCAGCGGCGTGCATAGACGACTGAGAGATTTGTGAGTGGGCGTCGAGGGTCGAGGCGGAGGGGGTGGTGCCCGTGGCAGCGGTGCCGTGAGACAGCCTTGAGGGCGGGGGGAGGGTGATTGTCGTGGTGGCCGAGTAGCTCGGCGACGAGACGGCCGAACCGTGGGGGCCGTGGTGTTGTGACGAAGAAGAGTGGTTGTGATTGTGATATTGAGCCTGCCGGGTGTGGCTGGCCTGGTTGGCTGCTGCAGCGGCCCCGTTCACCAGAGCAGCGTGGTTGGTCGTCGGGGAGGAGGAGTAGGAGTAGGGAGGAGCCTGAGTGTTGTACGCGGCCGTCGCGGTGGCAGTCGCAGTCGCTGTGGAAGACGAGGGCGAGGACACCTGCGGCGGCGCCAGACGACCGGACGACACCTGGTGAGGGTTAAGGGGGTTGTGAGGGTGTGCTGCCGGCCGGTATGAGGACTGATGCTGGTGAGAATGCTGGTGAGGATGGGAATGGGAATGAGAAGAGTGTGAATTGAATGGGTAGCCAGCGGCGTAGTGAGGAGGAAGCGTCGCAGTGGCCGTGGTAGGCGTCGACATTGTGCGGGAAGGAGCGAGGAGCGGTGGAATTCGCTCAAGGGGGAAGATGGAGGGACAAAAGGAAGGAGTTCGCTCGTCGAGACGTCGGGGAAAGGACGATGGGGGAGTCGAGATGAACGAGGGAGATTTCTCGATGTTCGCCCGTTGTCGAGGAAGGGAAGCGACAGTGCACAGGGAAAACGAGTAGGAGCGACCGAGTGGGTGAGGGCGATGATGATGGGGGCCCTCTCACTAGGCTCTAGGCTCTGGGGGCTGCTGGGGAGGAAAGAGATGGCAGGTAGCGCGTGCAGGACAGTGCGTGCTTGCCGCGGGTGTTATGTTGCGTGTCTCTCTCTCGCTGTTGTGGGTAATTGGTCGGCGTCGAGCGGTATTAGCGGTTACAGGCCCTGGGAGACTTGGAGACTAGGGGCTGTTTTTTTTCTGTAGTGTTTCTGTAGTGGCCTTTTTTTGCCTTTCCGATAGCGTTTTGGGCGTTGGAGCGGCGGAAGGTGCAACTCGGAATCGGGAGGAGGAAGGAGCGATGGGAGTCGAAGACTCGAAGCAAAAAGTGAAGAAGAGACGATCGAAAAGTGATTGCAAAAGACTGAAGGTGCTGTCTCGTTCCTTTCTCTATTCGATGTTTAGGTTTCTCGAAAAGAAGGGCAAAAATATTCGGTCGGGTACAATGAGGGCGTTGTGCCTCAAAGGCGGGCAGGGTGCAGCATTTGGCGGAGTTTAGGGGCGAGGGCACAAGGAGATAGACGAGGGCCCGACCTGCAGTAGTCGTTCGGATAGGGCCTTGTTGCTTGTTGGGGTCTCCAAAAACACGCTTTCCGGGCGACCCGAATAGCGACAAATAGAAGGCTTTCGGGGTAATGTTTGTCTTTCGAAGTGGTCGAGTTCGATATCGCGAAAAGAAGAAGGAAGGAGATGTCGATAGAGACTGGAAATGCTGTTGCAAAAAAGGGCAAGAAAGGCAGGAGCGGTCGTGGAAAGGTCGAGGGCAAAAGGGCGAAAAGGGCAGGAAGGCGTTTGTTGTGGTGCATTACTGGGGCAGGCGTGGTTCGTGTGTGGTGTGTGCTGCCGTCAGTGTGTGTCCCAAAGAGACGGGGACGAGAGGAGTGAGGACGTGACGACCAGAACAGGGCCCCGGCAATGGTGTCTCCAATGTGGGCTTGGCTGCTGTGCCCTTTGTGTGGGAAGAGGGCGACGAGCGGTTCTGGGAGCGCTGGTTGGCGTGGCGGTGGAATGGTGGCAGTTAGGGGAAGGAACGATGGAGCCCCCTCGAGCCACTCCGGAGCGACGAGACAACCCACCTGCGACGAGAGGGAGAAACAAGAACAAGACAGAAGCAGAGAAGGAGCACAAAAAGACTGTGTGCACACTGTGCTGGCAATACTGGGGCATCGCGGGAATAGTGGCTAAAGACTCGTCGCACTCTTATCTTTGAGTTGCACCTTTGACACCAAACGATGGGTTCTGAAGGCTCGTCTAGGCTTCTTCTTGCGATTTTTAATACAGAGGCTGTTTACAGATTGACGTTTGCGTTTGTGGCTCTCTTTTGGCACCATACTCTCAACAAGCACCTCTTCTTTTTACCTCTTCAATTCGTTTCACGTGCGAAGAGACTTCCAGCGTACGGTTGCAGATACACTGTGCCTGCTGTTGCCAACGGCCACTGTGTCGAGGCGCCCGGGGTGACCACCGAATTGGTGTTAATTTGGGTGAGGGACCGCGACGGCAGAACAGCCAAAACAGATACAAACGCAGTAGAAAACGCGTAATAGCAGTTGTGTCCGGGCATGGCAGTGGCGGGAAGAATAAAGAGACAGCAAAAAGAAAAGGGGGAGCGGAAAGACGAAAAGACGGCGGGAAATCCGACAAGCGAGACGAGGCCCGGGAAAAAAAAAAAAAAAAAAAAAAAAAAAAAAAAAAAAAAGGAAACGAAAAAAGACCGTTTTAAAACGTCGAGAGACAAAGGAGGAGAGACAGTATTAACAGAAATAGGCAAGAATCACGACAAACAAATAGGGCAAAGAAGAGAGACTCGCCGGTGTTGTGTTGGCTGGCGTTGATTGCAGTCTTCAGACTGCTAGCAAAATACCAGCACGCCCACGGAAACCGGTAACAGGACCGGCGCTATGGGCTGAGAAAGAGAGAAAGAGGCAGGAGCGACCGAGCCACTGGAGGCCAAGGGAAACCAATTCCCATTTCATGCCCTCGCCATCGCGGTCGCCGATAGTTGTATACCTTTGTTTGTTGCTGTAAGATACATAGATTCGTAAATGTCTAAATGCCGTGCCTTGATGCCAATTCATTATTTCGATTTACGAAAGAATTTTCTGTCCAGAAGTCTCTATGCAGAAGTCTCAAAGCTTGCTCGTTCATATCGTGCTCCCTCACTGTTGTTCGTTCCTTCCCTCTTTGTCTGGTCTAGTGGTGTATATTTTTCCGCTGCAGATGCCACAGCCCGACTGCCCTGTGCTTTCTTTTTGCTTCCGGACGAGCATCAATCAGCAAATCCGGAACAGGGAAACGCCTCCTCACGTCTTGACTTGCAACTTGCAGCAGTCTCCTCACATTGTGTCCCAGTCCGCATCTTGCTTGTAACTTTCAGCTCGTGCCCGTCTCCGTCTCCTTTTGTTTCTACTTTTAGATATAGCGAACGCTCAGCACAGTCCTCCCAGTGATTGTCAGATACAACGGAGGAGAATGCGAGGAGACAAGAGGAGACAGATAGACAGAAGGAGAAGGGGGAGGGAAGAGGTCGAGGGAACGTGCTCACCCCTGTGCTGTTCCTTCCTCTTTTTCGATATACTCCTTCCCAATTCCGATGAGAGCAATGGCAGACAGAGATACTCCGTACACTGTCTCGTCTTGCCACCACAACAGCCAGCAATACCTTTGATCCAATCTTTGAACCCATCATCTAATTAATCGGAACATATCGAAAAGAAACGTCTGCATATCGCCACTATGAAGATTTAATGATTACAGCAGTCAACGGCGGCACTCGACAGTCTGTCATAGGCACCATTGGTTGTGCCCGACCGAGAAGTATCGAAACCCGGCAAGCACCAAAAGACAGTTTCGAGGACGGTGGCCCTCCCGCACTGTAGCACTGTGCGTCGAAGAGCGTTAGACTGCCTAAAACCAGGCCTGTCAGGGCAAAACTGGACAAAACTGGGCGCCGGGGTCAGTGGGCTTTTGTGGGAAATGCTCGTGGGAAGTGGAGCGGCCTGGGTCGTTGGTGCTTATTGCACAGACTGTTGGTGGCTGGACATCAATCGAGGAACGCATTGGTTCTGTAATGTGCTACATTTTTTCCTCGCTGTTCTTTCTCCCTGCTGAATTTTTTTTCTCCTTTCTTTGCAAGTACCATCGTTCACACCCTTTTGTCGTTGCTCTCGTTCATGTTCCTGGCGAGTCGTTGGCCGCCCTCAAGCCAGCCAGCCAGCCAGCCAGCCAGCGAGCCGAGGGAGGCGGCCAAGGCTTCGTGTGGTTTGTGTGGCACTGTGACTGTGGAGAGATTTTTCGGAGTTCCTTGCGTGTATCTATCTGCAGGCGACAAAAAAAATGTGAAAAAAGAGCCACCCCATATCGTGAACGACAGCGGTTACTGAGTACACGCAAAGATCAGAGATTGTGCAGTGTACATTACATCAACATCGAATCCAGGCCGAGTCTCAGTACAGCCCAGACGGAGCAGCTGGAAGCGTCTGTAAATGTATTTTGGCGGCTAGATTCTCAACAGAAAGAGTGTGTATCTCGGGCTTGTGGCCACACTGAACAGTGAACACTGACTTGAAGACTCGCAGACTCGCAGTGTGGCAGCAGAACAGTGGCAGAGAGGCAGAAAAGGGCGCCACCCGACTCCGCAAAAGTGGTTCCCCCAAGCCGCTCTAGCGCTGCATGCGAGGCAAGAAAGCAGCCGGGGGTTTAATGGAAAAATGCAAAAATGCACACAGGATGCGTGCGTGCAGGTTTCGTGTGCAGGCGTGCAGGGAAGGGACGTCGGATACTGCAAGAGTCTCTCGACCCTCAACTGTTGAGATTGACTGTCATGTACGACGACTCTGTGTCGACTCTATGTATGGAAATGGCCGTAGAGACAGCACGAAGAAACCGCGGCCATTTTGAGACACGAGGGCGGAGCAAGAAAAATACATCGAAGCCAATGGAGAGAGCAAGAACTGACATCGTCCACGAGAAATATCGCGAAAGACTGCTCGCTCATGGCTGAGAAAGCACTAGTGTTGGGGAGGCTATTCCGCCTGTTGTGTAGCGGACTTGTGCAGGTCGCTGTCAGCGAGTGGTTCCCCGTCAGTTAGACTTACAATAGTGTCAAGTATGAAGTCTCGAAAGTTCTCCGTATCTCATCCTGCGTTCGGGCCAGGCCAGTGCTCCTGCCGCTGGAGCCACACTGTATTTCTGTTTCGTACTCATATTTCGAGAACTGCGTCGGGGCTTTTTTGGTGTAGAGGGAAGTATCTTTCCCGCATTTCTCATTCTTCAGCGGTCGTTTTGCTGTCTATCGTGATATTAATATCGCCTGTTTATTATTCTTGCTGTTTGAGCGTTTTCTTCTTGCTCGTTTCTGTCTCTTCTTCCATTCAATCTCGGAAGAGCAGATCAGGTTGACTTTGGTTCCGCTTTCTGTCCTTTTTGTGCCGCGTCGGACGAGACAATACTCGCAGACGTTAACGTGTCGTGCAGAGAGTAGAAAGAGGAGAACAGAGACAGAAGTGCCCAGACCACCTGCATTACGCAGTGTTCACTGGCAAAACAAGGTCTCAAATATGCAGATCAGTGGTTCTGTCAGTGACGGCTGTCACAGTGGCAAAAAGAGGGAGGAAAGAACAAACGTGAAAGGCACAAACGAAATCCCGTGACTTTACGTGCGGCCTCTATTTACCATTGTCACCGCTCCTTTCCTCGACAGTCGACACAACGCGGCCATCGCCTTATCTTGGTCTCCTCAATCCAGCCAGCCAGCAACCCAATAATCAGTGGATCTATTGCATCAACATCCCTCCATCTCTTTCTTGGCCTTGGCATCACGTTTTTTTTTTTTGAGATTGGCACCCTGCGAAGCGCTGAGAAGTGGATATCTGGATTCACGATCGCTAACTGTGCATTCCATTATCCCTCACATAAGTGCCTTGTTCTGCGTCCACTTGAAAGCTGAATAACGATAAAGCGCTACGAATCATTAAGTGATGCATGCCTGGCGGCCCTGTCTTACTTGGTATGTGCGTGAACTTTGAAGCAAGGCACATACGTCGTGCCTTCCTTCCCTCACCTGCTCACAAGAAACATCGCTGCCTTGCTCCTTCTCTCTCTTCTGTTCGCCCCCAAGACAAAGAGGGAAACTACGACCAACGCCTCGCTAGATGAACGTGCAGTTTTATCTTGTGCCCTGTAGACTCTAAATAGTACGCATCGCAGTCGTGCCTTCCCCTTTTTCTCGCGCCTTGATCACTGCCTCCTGCCTCTCCTCACGCATTCTACCGCGTCGCCTGTGCCACGTGTAGGGCGTCCCACACCCTGGCCCAGGTCGACAGTCGTCCTTTCAGCCTGCAGACGCCATTGCAGCCAGGGCCACACAGCAAAGATGAGGCGAAGGAAGCAAGACGCGCTTTTGATGCGACTCTTTTTGAGCCAAGCGTACCCTTCTTTCTTACTCTGACCTGATGGCATTCTCCTCATTTTTTGCCGCCGTGTGATGCCGCGTTCTGACCTATGGCAGGCCAGGCACGGCACCCCTGTTTTTCAATACCACTCTTTTTTTTTTGAGTGAAAGAACGACACACCTTGCAAAATAGAGTGGAGGAAAGACGGACATGTGCTTTGCGGGAAGATGTTGATATAACAGACGTCTGCTGAAGAGAAAACGGCTGGTAACGCACCCCTGGCTCAACTCCGTAATATGCCAGGGTCTGTGCTGTTTCGTCTCGTCCTCGCTCCTCAACCTACTATCCCCATACCAAAATGTTTTGATTTTTATATCTCCCCTTCCCCCTTTTGTATCTCCCCATCTCCCTCAGATCGACCCAGGATGGACGTAGCGTCGATCTTCCTAAACTTCTCTTTGACTGCCACACGTTCCGTGTGTTGGATTGATGACTTTGGGGCATACGACTGTACAGCTACTTTCTCATCTCTTAGGAACAAACGTCTCCAGCAAATTGGAGTAGCAGATCCTCCGTCTGGGCAATGATATATGGCACTCGCCGTGATATATGTCGAGGTGTCTCCGTCCGTCGTCTTAACTACGCCGTCATAAATCTTACAGATTATTCTGACGCACGACAGAGAAGGTGAACACATGCCAACGTCAAATGAGCAAGCTTCGCGATGAACGGTCCTTTTCGCCGTGTATTTGGACAAATGTAGAAAAATCGTGAAATGAAAAACAGAGTTAGCACGCTGCATCTTGCCTCGCTATGTTTCCAGTTCCAGTTCCGGTCCAGTTCCGGTCCAGTTCCAGCTTCCGCTCTCTCGAATTCAAACTCAATGTCGTCCACACTCCCTTAAATACCCCGGTTGAACTCCACCATGCCGCCCACGCCACCCCGGCCGTGGAACTCGGGCTCTAGCGAGTCCGCCGCAATCTTTTGCCGCTGCGGGAACGCCGCCAGCGCCAGCGGGAGCACAGCGTAGCTCGTCACCAGAATCAGGCCCAGGTTGACGGGCGTCGTCAACTGCGGCCGCTGCTTCAGCCAGTTGGTCCGCTGCAGCCGCACCAGCACCAGCGGCGGGATCACCATGATGGGCGAGCTGTTGAGCACGCGCGACAAGGCCGTCTCGCCGACGGCAATGGTGGCGGCCTTTTTGCTACGGCCGAGCGACTCAGACTTTTCGTCGCCGTTGCCGACGGGGTAGACGTCGATGCCCGTGCGCATCTCCTCGCCGCGCATCAAGAAGACATTGAGGGCACCGGCGCTGGCGACGGCAGCAAAGGGCACGAGGCGGCCCAGGACAAGACGGGTCGAGGGCGAGAGCTTGGTGAGGCGGGGCACGAGACTGTTGAGGCCGACGGCGACGGAACACGAGGCACCGACGGCCAAAAAGTACGACTGGGCCAGCTTGCCGTATGACAGCGGCGTCGACTTGTTGGCGTTGGCGTTGTTGATGGCGACGTTCAACGACTGGTTGGCAATCTGCCAGAGGATGGTGCCGGTCGTCCCCAGACCGGGGGTCAGCATACCGGCCGTGACCACCAGGTTGGACAGCACAAAGGCGGACATGCGGAAGGGCAGCATGACGGGCAGACCGGTGTCCGGGTGCAGGGTCGAGTCGACAATCTTCTTGGCCTTCCAGAGCTCTGGGGTCATCTCCTTGACCTCGCCCTGCTTGTAGGCGACAATGGCCTTTTTAGCCTGCTCCAGGCCCGTCGAGCCGACGAGGAGGGTCCTACACTGTTAGTGGGTGTACAATAGTACGATATCAAATACCTCTCAGGATATAGGGGCATACGGCACTCACCTCGGGTCTGTGATGCCCGCCGTGTGCTTCACCCGGCCCCAGTACGTGCTGAGGTCATACTGCGATGCCGGCAGCTCGCGGCTGCCAGGCAAGGAGGCCGACATCGTGTGTGTGGTGTGAGTTGTGAAGTGTAGTGTAAGTGAGTGTGGGTGAATGTGAGTCAAGACTCAGTTGATATGTCGACGATGTGATATCCCTGGTCGATATCTGCCCAATTGGCTCGATGCAAGATTTGGCGATTTAGCGTCTCACTTTGAGAACTGCTATCAAAACACTGCAAAAAACGAGTGGAATGCCGTTCACACAACCGTTATCTGAGCGGTGAGGCTGGGTGTTTTTTGGTGGCAGTTCGCGATTGGCGATTTGCTATCAGATATGAGATGCGATCGCCTTTTCTTTTCCCCAGACCGACCCTTTTATTATGTCGTTCTTTTACTCCTCTTTATTTTCTACCTTTTTTTTTCGTCGGTTTGTTTTCCTAAACCGCGACTATCCACATAGCCGCTGCAAGCCCGCCCCGGACGTAAAAATAAAAAATTAAAATAAAAAGTGCGCTACGGGTGCCGTCGCGGTGAAAGGGGCAGGTCCAGGCACAAACGTCGGCCATCTGTACCTTCCCTTTTTCTGGCAGTGGTCTCTTTTTTGTGCGCCATGTTCGTTGTGCAAATGCGTGCAGTTGTGCACAGCAGGTGGGGGCCGCTGTGCTGGTCGCTCTTTCTCTACCACCAATCTCCACACGGCGCGGCTCCAAGCAGCCCAATGCCAAAGGCAAATGCCGAACGCTCCTGCCTGCTGCACACGCAAAAAGGACTAAGCTGATGTTGTTTTGGCCCCAAACACTCGTAGCTCCGTTCGGCGGGAAGCTGATGTCTCGGCCGGGGCAGGAGCTCTCCCCCTCGAAGAAGGGGACTGGGGACTTCCTTCCCATACAATGCAGGGAGTTGCCAGAACGAGGGATAGTTATTATGAGCTCATTATTATCATCACCTGTCACCTGTGCAGGTTTCTTTTTCTTGTTCCTTGCCTAGGATTTTCCAGCAATGCGATTGTTCCGACTTTGCGTCGTCATCAGAGCGTGCAGCGTGTTTTGACGTTTTGTCGTTTGATCCTCCCAGCCTTGTCAGTCGATCCACGATTTGAGTCTCTTCGAAAGAAAAAAACAAAGAAAACGAAAAGAAAATACAAATACATCTCGACTTTACCTCCACCCCCTCGCCACACGATGGCTCCTTCGGCGAACCACATCGCCCAGGTGGTGATGCGCCGTCTCCCCTTCGCGCGCACCACGACGCCCCTCCAGGCCACGACCTACCTGCTCGGCATCTCCCTCTTCTCGATTTCCTTCCTCGTCTTTTTGAACAGCAGCATTTCCTTTGTCATTACCGACCGTATCGGCGTCAAGGAGGGCGTCGGCAACATTGTCGGCACGCTCGGCTTCGTCGACGAGCTCGTGGCCCTCGTGGCCTGCCCCGTCTGGGGATTGGTGTCGGACCGGCTGGGCGTCCGTCTTGTCGCCGTCATCGGCTATACCGTCATTGCTCTGGCTTTGGTTCTATCCGTCCAGGCCAGCAATGTCTACCCGCAGCTGCTGCTCGCCCGAATCCTCTTTGCCATTGGCGCCACGGCGTCGGCCACCATGGTCACGGCCATCCTGCCTTCCTTGACCGACGACTCCGAGCCGACGACTGAATACCAGAACGGTGCCGGCAACGGAGCCAGTGCTTCCCACAGCGCTTTAGCTGCCAATGCCCGCCGCAGCCAACGCGACAGCGCCCTGTCCATCGAGTCCCAGCTCACGATTACACCCGAACGCTTCGCCGAGAGCCTGCTGCGATCCCGAGTCAACTCGCCCGACCATACCTCCTCCCCCTCGGGCGGCCGCTCATCGAACCGTCTATCCTTTGAGAACAGCCACCGCAACAGCACCTTGTCTACAGCTTCGGCAGCTATTGGTGGCGGCGGCGAGGATGTCGTCCAGAACCGCAACCACAACTCTGAGAAGCCGTCTAAGCTGGCCGGGTTTGTCGGCTTGTTCACCGGTTGCGGTGCCCTCGTGGCCTTGGCTCTGTTCCTGCCGTTGCCGGCCGATTTTGCCCGCAACGACGGTGTCACTATGGCCGAGGCTGTGGCCGATAGTTTCTACGTGGTGGCCGTTGTTGCCGTGCTCGTGGCTGGCTTTGTCTTTTACGGTTTGCGCAACCTGCGCGGTGAGGACGGCAAAGGCTGGCGCATGCTCTTGGGCCGTCCGAACCCGACATCGCCCGCTGCTGCTTCGCGCCGTGAAGAGATTGTGCGCATGGAAGAGGTCATTGCCGAAGGCCCGCAGGCGGGTAAGGCTGGAGGTGCGTCTGGCGATGCTTTGCCGTACTGGCGTCTCCTGCGCGACTCCGCCGAGCTCGGTTTCACCGACTCCAATATTGCCCTAGGCTACCTGGGTGGCTTTGTCGCGCGCGCGTCGACCGTCGCCATCTCGCTCTTTATGCCTCTCTTTATCAACGCTTTCTTCATCGGCAACGGCTTCTGCCAGGGCTCGCCCAACGACCCGTCTCCGGAGCTCAAGAAGGAATGCCGTGCCGCTTATGTGTTGGCCGCCATCCTGACTGGTGTGGCCCAGCTAATGGGCCTGCTGTGTGCTCCCTTGTTCGGCTACCTCTCCAGCCGTCCTGGCCGCCTCAACGTCCCGCTCATTGTGGCCACAACGTTTGGCATTGTCGGCTACATTACCTTCCCCCTGCTGTCTAGCCCGGAGCCCAACAATGTTGACGGCCGTGGCGGTACGCCTGCTGTCTTCATCGTGGCCACCCTCATCGGCATCAGCCAGATTGGAGCTATCGTCTGCAGTCTGGGCTCTCTCGGCCGTGGTGTGCTGTCGGCCGGCCATGCTAGCATCCCGTCGGCACCCTCTTCACCGCGGCCTGCCCTAGAGGATGAGGAACGGTATAGCGACTACGCTGCTCCCAATCACCAGGAGGAAGCACCTGAAAGCGCGTCCCTTCTTGTTGCTGGCGGCGGTGCCGACTCTGAAGAAGAGGCCGACAACGACAACGACAGCGATAGAGACACTGTCCGCGACCTCGTCGCATCGCCGCGGTCCGCCCGCTCCGGTCGTGCACGCGCCTTTTCCGCTCTAACACGGCCAGCGCCAGTCGCAACAACCGTCACAACTGTCGACGCACCCTCCCGCATCCAGCTCAAGGGCTCTATTGCAGGTGTCTACTCGTGGTGTGGCGGCATGGCTATTCTGTTGCTGGCAAAACTGGGCGGCTACTTGTTTGACCACTGGTCGCGAGGTGCGCCCTTTTACATGATGGCCGTATTTAATGCGCTTCTGTTGCTGGCGAGTCTCGGTATCGACGCGAAACGCACTTTCCAGAAGCCGAAGCGGCAAAGCCAGTAACTACTAAATCAGCTTTGTTTTTTGTTTGTTCTTTGTTTTATTATTCACTAGTTCCTTTGCGTTCAATATATTCATGAAGCGATGAGGCGTTACTGTTTTGATTTTGACTTTTTGTGTTTTTGTATTGATTCATTCTCAGCCAGTATATTTTGGGTTTTATTTTGTTTTCCCCGTCTCTCCACATAGTCTGCTGTACATGGAAGATTACTTACTTCCACTCTTTGTATCAAAAGCCAATGCATATGTATACGATGGAAGGCTAAAAATGAGAAGTTTGTGAGAAAAGCACTTACCAGCCTCGGGAACTGTCCCAGACAATCTCTTCATGCCAGAGTCCACCGCGTAGTCGCTCCTTGTCTACTCTCAGCTCCAGACTCTGTACGGCCAGAAGCGGAAGTGAAGACAATGTGCTATGATTGCCAGCAGTCAGTGTCAGTCTGTCTTCAAACTGCAGGGGGCCAGACAGCAAGTGTTGTGCCCTCGCCTCAGCTTGTTGTGCTGCCCGCTCGTCTGCCCAGGCTCGGGTGACAGCGTCTAGTGGGATGTCACACCCCGGTGTGGGCTGTGGGCACTCACCTTGTGTGATACCTGGGAGAGACTGCGTGTTGTCATCGACTGTAAACGTCGATCCAAACTCTCGGAGGGCTTTGAGCATAGCCTCGTGACTTCTGCAGCTGGAGGGTGTCGTTGTTATTAGCAAATGCTGCCGACCGCACAACGCCATCTCGTCGTAAGTGAATCCAAGGGCCACAAACGCCACAGCAGCCAGTCCTTGACTGAGGACGTTGCCCATATTGAGGGTGGGGGAGTAGATAGTCGATTGTGAACGCTGAACGCTCACCCCAAAGCTCTTGGAGGAAATTCGTCCAGACGAGCTCCTTGAGCTCTGAGTAGCCTCAAGTGAGAGACTCCAACTTGAATGGAAAAGACAGGAAAAGGTGGGAAATAAAATAAGAAAAGGCAATAGGAACGCAGAAAGGATGGACAATACTCCGTACTGCGTGAGAAAATGATGCTGCAGGGGTCGCCAGTTATAAACAACACACGTGTGATGCACGAGTCTGGCTGTTCATTGGGAGCTCTTTGTTTGTGAACAGACAAAACAATACAATAGCACCACCAAGAGAAACAAAGATTTGCCTTCTTCTGTTCACATTCCTTGTCCTCGAGCGCAGACATTTTTAGGGGTTTGATGAAACAAAGAAAAGTAAGTTTCTATTTTATTTTGTAGAGCTATCCGATGATATCCGAGGTGCAGCTCGAAACAGATTATGTACAACTTTTTATAACTTTTTTCTTTTTTAATTATTTTCTTTTTATATTTCCTATTTCAATGTTCTTGTTTTGTGAAATAGTTTTAATTTCAGTGGCACATCATGACCATTTATGATAGAAGTACGAAGTCATTGAATGGGGAGACAAATCAACAAGTAGCAGGTGTATGATGAAAATGGGTTCACCGAGATATTTCCATATCTCAGACGCGAATCACTGGGACTTCTTTGTTTACTTTCCTCGATACGATACGAAGCCATTCACTATGGCATTGCAGAAAGACGAATAAAAGGTAAGAAAAGGATAAATGAGATAAAAAAAAAAATACACAGAGCCGTTTTTTCTTCCATCCCTAGTAGGTCTCCCCTCCCGAGTTACATGATAAAAAAAGATCTCGGACGAAAAGAGAACATCGAATCCCAGAAATCGCCCTTGTTTAAAAAAATAAGACATGAAAAGAGACAAAACAAGAAAACAAGAACGCACGAAATGCAAAAGAAAGGGGCAAAAAGAAAGATGCATAAAATCCTTTTTCTCTTTTTTTTTTCTGCTTCTCGATCCGTTTTTCTTTCCCTTATATCTTCCTTTCCGTTTCCATTTTTTTCTCCGCTCAAAAAATTTGTTTTTTGCTTTGTCGTATCTGCTGCCTTGTTGTTGCAGAAAAACGGGACACTCTCGATAGGGAGGTCGATGCTCCGGGGGGAAAAGAACAAGAGAGAAAAGAGAGACAGAAAGAAGACGAGAGGTTGCCTATTAAACATGCCTCATACCGCAACCGAAAAGAGGCCCTTCAAATAAAACAAGTCATTTTTTTTTCTTCAAGACAAAAAAGAGATGACTTTTTCCATCCTCTTTGGTAAATGTCAAAAGATGGAAAGGCAAATACCTCCGTGTCCCCACTCGTCTCTTTCTCTCTCGTCTTTCTGCCCGCAAGCGTATGCTGGTTCAAGGGTTGCAGCAAATCTAGCTGCCCAGGCTGGGGAAGGCGCTCTCATCCTTGGGGTTGAGGGCAGCGCCGCCACGGGGGGCGCCACGGGGGGCGCCACGGGGAGCACCACCACGGGGAGCACCACGGGGCTCACCACGGCCACGGGCACCACCACGGGGGCCGCCACGGGGACCGCCACGGCCACCACGGTCGCCGCGCTCAGCGCGGTCACCACGCTCGGGGCGCTCGCTGCGCTCACCGCGGGGGCCACCACGGCCGCCACGGAAGCCACCGCGGCCGCCGGTGCGCTCGGGCGGCTCAACGAAGCGCTGGTCGATCTCGACGATCTGCTTGACCTTGCGCTCACGCTCACGCTTGGCCTTGCCGCCGGAGCCGGCAATGAACTCCTCGTTGTCGTCCTTGACGAGCTCCTTGGCAGATGCCCACTGCTTGTTGGCCTTGGTGCCCTCGTTGGCCTGGCGGACGGACAGAGCGCTGTCAATGGCCAGCTTCTTCTCGGCCTGCTGGGCGAGGTACTCGTCGTAGGAAACCTGCTTCTCCTCAGGCTCAGCCTCCTCCTCGGCGGCGGCGTCCTCCTCAGTGGCAGCCTTCTCGTCGGACTTGGCAATGGCCTCACCGGCCTCCTCGTCGCGCTTCTCGGCCTCACCCTCAACGGCACCGCTGACGTGCTTCTCAGTTGCGCCAGGGAGACCCTTGGAGTGACGGTCGTCACGCTCACGGGGGAAGCGGCCGCCACGGCCGCCGCGGACGCGGGCAGCCGAGCCACCGCGGCCACCGCTAGGGGCAGAGCCGTCAGTGGGCTTGTTGCGGTTGCGGTCGGCACCGGCGTTGCGGTCGCGGAATGCTACGTCAAAAGTCAGTCAAAAGTCGAAAGATCAGAGGCTGTGAAGTTCAAGGCGGGAGAAGAACGTACCGGCCTCGTTGCCGGAAGCACCAGTACGGCGGGCCGGGGCCTTAGCGTCGGCCTTCACGGTCTTAGCGGGAGCAGCAGCGACATCACCATCCTCGCCACCTGTAGCGAAGAAAAAAAGACACTGGTTAGCACTCTTGCACTCTTGTTGTCGGTATCAAAGGTCGGCCCATCTGGCGGTGTGCATGCGCCATGGGTAACGTCGTGTTTATGGTCCACGCCCCCCCTGTTCGGCGGATGGCCCAAGCTCCCCAATCTCCTTCGTCAACCTCAGCTTCCTGCGTGGTCGCGCAACGCAACCGAGTCCTTCGCCGAAGCGAATGCTGGGAGCTTGGATTGGCTCTTGTGGCATCAAGAGGCTACTGCGGAGAAGAGAGGTGGCGTTGGGTTGTCTCAAATGGGAGAGCGGGAGTGTTATGCGTGAATAGGTATCCGAAGTTTCTTACCGAGGAGGTCGTACGGGTTCTGATGAAAGCAAGAGTTAGCAGACTGTGCAGTCAGAGCGAAGCAGCAGAGTTTGAGGTCAAGTCAATGTTGAAGTGAAGTCGGTGTCGAAAGTAAAAGTGAGTCGGTTGTGGTGCAAACGCTCGTCCAAATCCCAATGGCCCGACATCGCTGACCGACAACCGAGATGATGCCAGTCTTTCCCAGGTTGGATAGAAGCCGTCGGCGACATGGAAGCTATTCGCAGCTGGTAGTCTGATGTATACCTGTCTGCAAGCGTTGAAACTCGAGGTCGTCGGCTGCCGAGGCAACGGCGCGATGCCGAAAAACGCGCCGATGAGAGAAAAGTAGCGGTAGGGCCGGTAGTCGGGCTAAGCCAGGTATCGGATGTCGTCGTCCGAGCCAGTCGAGGATAGAAGGGTGTATGCATATCGAGCCGAGGGTCGAAGGGGTCCCGGTTGGATATCGAACGGAAACGGTGATAGGGCGAAGGCGAATAAAAAAACAAAGAATGACCTCAACCCACCACCAAAAAAAAACCAAGCGAAAATCTGTAACGTACCTTCGTGACGACAGACATTGTTGTCGCCTTGGCCTGGTTCGCCTTTCAAAAAAGGCGAAATCGGAATCGCAACAATAGGTTTGGTGAGGTTTGAAAGTAAAGAAAGGTCGAGTTTCGTCGTTGCGAGAGGTAAAAAGGTTTCGAAGGGGGGAGGGGGGGAAAGGAAAAGAAAGGGAAGGGGGAAAAAGCAGCGAAGACGAAGGAAGGGAAGAAAAAACCGAGTAAAAAAGGCAAGTGGGAATTTAGGTTCGGAGCCAATAAACCAATTAAACTTTGCACAAAAACAAATAAGAAAATAGGACGGGGGGAAGTCGCTAGCAAAAAAAAAAAAAAAAATAGTAGCAAGAAAAAAAGGTAAAAAAAGCCGCCCATTGGGTCTCTCCTTCTAACAATGTTCACAGTTCACAGTTTGGGTAGAGTGTCCAGATGTACCCACTTTGCGTGACAATGGCGGAAAATTTCACGTCCAGATACTTGCTGGGCAAGTCACTGCTGCAAGCGGCGACCGGCCACGACGATGAGCAATGGGGCAGGTGCGGAGCCCACAGTGAGTGAGGGAAGGAAAGAACGAGGGACCTCGAAGTACACAGCACGAAGTACTCCGTACTCCATTACATGTTTGGCCAGGACAATGCTCATTCTCTTTTCAGTCTCCGCTGACTCGTTGCTCTGGGACGATGTTTACTGGACGTCGAGTCGGTTGAACTTCGTCTCACCCTCTTATTACGAGTACGGAGTACATTATTTTTACTTTGAAAGTCCAATTGGGACGAGCTTGGGTCATCCCGCCTCCTTGAAAAGAAGTTAAAGGTACCTCTCTCGTCTGAACCCTGGTGCATTCCTGGAGTCCATTGCTCTTTCGCTCGTCAGGAAAGAGCGACCAACAAAACAATCGAGGTAAGCCACAAGAAAGAAGAAAAGAAGCAAAAAAGGAAAGAGCGATCATCTCCAAAAGCATCTCATCCAATCTCACAAGAGCGGGCATGCCCCCGTTTTACTCTTTCCCCCTTCCCCATCTATTTCAGCCCCCGTCGTATGTGTACGTAGTTTCTGCGACTGCCTTCCATCCTCTCCCATGTGTTTTTTCGTTGCTTCGGCTTGCTGCTCGTCATCCACCCAAAAGCCAAAAGCCGGGTTTGTGAGGAGACTGAGGAGAAGGAGCTCCCCATGCAGCCGGAGCTATCCCAATTCCGACCAGCCAAAAAACGGCAAACAATTACCCCACAAGAAAATTTGTGTGTGGGTTTCGTCTCGCCCAAGCCCGTATTGCGCTTAGTTAGGGCTTCAGCATAAGACTGTGCTAAGTAATTGTCGACACTGTAGCTAGCACTGTAAGTCACGTGAACTTAACACACGTCCAGCCGAGGACAGGCAAAGGACAGAAACAACTGAATCCAAACTTGTAAAGATTGCTTTCATCAAAATTGTAGATTATTTGTTTTGTGACTGTATTGAGGTCGCCGTGGCAATGATGTCCGGAATATAAGCTTATTTGGCACCTAAGCTTGGTGGCATCGTTTGATCTCCAATGCAGCGTCAGCCTTTTGTACAGACCATGCAGCTCATCGGCGGGCAGTAGGCTCCCAATGTATCACTTATACAAATAAAATGCAATACAATAAGAAGAGCATTGCTCATATTCCTACAAAGTTTGTCTGGCTGACAGAAATATCTCCTAGCTCTGATAATTTTTCAGACGAAAACATGGTAACTCCACGTGGTCTCAAAGACTGCTCATGTGTTTACAAGGATTTGTCAAGCAGACAGGAACAGAGAGTGTGCGCGGTGTAGTGTAACTTTAATAGCAGTAAAGTAAGAATGAGAAAACAGTATGTGAAAATGCCTATCTCAGGGTACTAATAAAAAACCAGTTAAAAATGACCAAACCTGAGGCGCCGTTCCGTATCCAAGTTTTGCCATCTCCCGTACCCTATCCATAATTTTCCTATCCATTTCCTGCTCCAAACTCCAGATTCTTTTTGCCATCCTTGAATTCATCGCCGTTTCCTTATACATGTAAACAATGTGATACATAAATGGACTTCCCCTCCTCACCGTTCGCCGGTCACCAGTTGCCAGCCCGCTTGCAGCTTGCCGCACATGGGTCTGCCCGTCTCTGCTGCTCCAAGAACGACCGATCAGATGTTGGACTTGTTGTCCGAGGAAACCGTATTGACAACACAGAAAGTCTCGTCCATAATGTCGTTGTCCTTGTGGGGACAGGGATTGTGACCACCACCATGACCGTGACCGTGACTGTGATCTTGAGTAGCGGGAGCAGCTTGGGTGGTGGCTTCGTCCATAGCAGAGATCATTTCGAACCCGTCGTGCCCCTCATCTTCAACAGTGCCAGCACCAGCACCTTGCACCGGGGAAGTCGGGACCATGTCGCCGTCGGGCCCACGCTCAAACAGCGTACCAGCGGTCATACGTTGGTAGTCTGCAGAGCCCAGGCTCTCGTCGGTAGTTGATGCGACATTGGTCGAAGAAGCATTGGCCGACCCGCCACAGCTCGTGGGTGGGGTTTGGTACATGTTTGGTGACAGGGACGGCCGCCTCTTCGATGGAGTTGCGGTGGTGCTAAAGGTTGTGCTAGAGACTGAGGGCTGGAAGACGCTCTCGTCGTTGATGTTGAAGTATGAGGTGGTGTTCGTGCTGTCGGAACCGGAGCTGGGCGATGTGAAGCCAGAGGAGACCCAGGAGTAAAGCTGACCAGGTGCGCGGGTGCTGCCATTAATCAGGCGCCCGAGAAAGTCCGTGGTAGCGACGTTGGCAGAAAGGGCGACGCGGCGGGCCATGCGGCGAGCAGCGCGTGCGGCAGAGGAAGTGGCTGAGGGCCCAGATGCTGTAGAAGTGTCTGAAGCGTTGGATGCAGCTTTGTGATTGACGGCATTAATGCCAACATACTGAGGGGTCTGGCCAAAAGCGACCTCATCAATGTTCCAATCGATCTCCGTGCCCCAAAGGCGGTTGCGAGCACCACGAAGGTCGGCGGTTTCTGAGTCGCGGGTGAGTAGGCCGTCAGACATACGCATAAATGCATCTTCGTCTTCAGAGTCGTGTGTGTCGATAGTCTCTGTATTGTTGTTGTTGCCGACACGGTGTGCAGATGTAAGGTTTGTAAAATCATGAAGAACAGGAAGATTTGAAGCGCTGTTAGTGAGCCCACTTCCATCAATGGTGGTGGTGTTTGAATGGTTGCTATCGCTGTCCACCACACGCTCGAAGTCGATGTTTTCTTGCTGAAGCGGAGGTCGATCTGGCTGTCTAGTGTTGATGTAGGAACTCTGCTGGGCCATGGCGGGTTTTTTCCCTGCTTTCCTCGCCAGTAGTCTGTCGGTACCCTGCGAGAATGGGACTGGTGATGGCTACAGTGTTGCTGTCTCTTTTTCGGTGAGGAGGGGAAGAATACTCACAATGTCGAAGCACAAAAAACCTCGAAGTTGGGGAAGTCCAGAGCTATGAAGTATCTTGGTGGGGTTTAAGTCCTGGGCAGGTCCTTTGCGAAGCAGACGGAGATGTGTACTTTTCGCAATTGACGATGTCGATGACGAGAAGAGGAAGAGAAGGCGATTCTTAAAAGAGGAAAAGAGGCAGAGATTTATAGAATTTAGAGAGCCATGTCGGGAAGGTACCAGCGAGGCAAGCAAGCGTCGTCACTGAGTGTGTTGTCCAAAAGTGGAAAGAGCGATCGATTCACCTTGTGAAGAAGGTACGATGGGTGGTGATGATGCTTATCGGAGTAACTATAAAAGGCCTCCCAAATACAACAGTACGACGTGAAATACAGAGGCAACGTCGTAGAAATGAGAATATCGCGTTGTACAAATGTTAAGAAGGAATAATGTCATGAGCAAGGCCACACGAGGCGACCAATAGATTTTCAGAATGGCAGCAGTATCGTA
Source organism: Sporothrix euskadiensis (assembly GCA_019925375.1). Classification (NCBI taxonomy): domain Eukaryota; kingdom Fungi; phylum Ascomycota; class Sordariomycetes; order Ophiostomatales; family Ophiostomataceae; genus Sporothrix; species Sporothrix euskadiensis. The sequence goes on along the minus strand of JADHKQ010000010.1, from coordinate 45,998 downwards.
GGTGAAGAGACGCGCGGACAGACATGGTCAAGGCGCGATAATTTTCAGTTGTGTATTTTCAGTTGTGTAGCACGTCGAAGAAAAAAAGACGTTCCTTTGCCCAATTGTTACAATTAAGCAATGTGCGAGAAGAGACCATAAATGTGGTGAATCACAGCTCATGACGAGGTGGTGAACAAGTTTTGATGCCCAGGTAAGACGAGGCTCCATAAATGAAATCACCAAACCCACGTGAGCTCCTGAGAGCTTGTACGACCATTACGAGCGCGGATAGATAATATGACTGAGTCTAGAAGAAGTTAGCAGGTTGTCGAAGATACTGTTCAAGATTTGGCACGGATTTTGTACCAGACAGTGGAGAAAAGGGAGATGGCTTTGTTCAGACGGCTCACAGAGACAATCGATATCGTGCTATCCAGGAAGAACAACTTGTAATCGGGTATACAGGGCCCCTTTTATAAGAGGAAGACCACCTTTGTGCAACTTGAACAAAGAATCCATCCGAACCATCTTTTTCTCACGATGAGGACGAGTTCAGATAAAAGCAGCCTAAATTTGTTTGTTTACTTTCGTATCGATAAGAGATCGAATGATGAGTCTAAAATAGGGGGCAGATTGGACCACACCAAGATAGATAGTGCACACCCATCACGTAGCTCACACCCCACCGCGAAGTCGACTACACATGGCTCATGGAATATACTCATCAAAAGTGTTCACGTAAGACTCTTCATGCCCAGTGCCAACCCTGCAGCCTTGGGTTGATATCGGTCGAGTCTTGCTTGCTACCCGCCACTCACTTTGTACTACCTTCTTAGACTCGAGCACAGCGAGCTTAACTGCACTATAAATATTCTTCTGCTTTGTGAGATTATTGTCTTACCTTCTCGAGTCTATTCGTGGAGCTCCCCACGTTCTGTGTGAATTTGTATCGTGACCAACGAAATGACACTTTAGTATCGGCTTGTTGTGCTTACCATGAGCACTGTAGTTTATCTGCTTGGTAGAGTGAATTAAAAAAAGGTGAGTGTCTATTTGAAGGAGTTGAATTTGGGCAGTTCTTGGTTACCTCCGTCCGAACACGGCTGTTGAATATTCAGCCTTACGATCTCACGGCATATTGGTCGGTTTGTACGTAATAGCGCCGTTTCTGCTCCCAATTGGCTGCCTAATGCCCAACCGTGGGGATACCGCTCAAGGAATTTGAACGAAGCCTCTGAAAGTACAACAGCTACATGCATGCAGCCGAGCTGTCCTCCTCCCAATGCAGGAGCTCGTTGCAAATGATGTTCCTTCCATCTGTTTGGCTCACGTTGTTGTTTGCTCGACCTCATCCGCACCTTCCGTTCCATTGTCACACAGGATGCACAGGAGGAGTACCAGGGGTCGGGAAATGCGGGGAAGGGAAAGAAAAAGGAAGAAAAGACAAACGTGGGACGACATGCAGAGAGGCACGGAAAACAGAAAATGGCAACGTGACCACTTTCCGTATCCAGTCAATGAGAGGGCCTGCCATTTACACACACGATTCTCCCGCTGGACTCCTCCGCCATGCTTTTCGTACTTGGGCTACCTGCATAGTCTCCCGTGGCTTATTGTCCCTGTCCTCCATTTTTGTTGGGGAAAATTTGAAGGCCGGCTGTCGGCCGGCAAGCCGGAAAGGTTAGGTCTGGTCACATGTACGAAGTAACTAACTTTCTGATACATTGTTTCCTGTGTCTATTGTACAGTTGTTTTCCTTCTATGGAAACAGTATATATGTCTGGAGGGACTGCCTCTCTTTGTCTTTAACCGTTCTTCCATCACAATGAATATAAAAAAGCAACCAAACTTGCAAGAATAACATCGTTCATTCATTTGCCTTGTCCAAATATAAGACAACTCCTCAAGTTCCCCATTTCGCGGGGACCAAAGGAAATCGAAACATAAAACTCGTCAAAAACATATACCATGCAACCGAGAGAAACGCAGAGATCCCAATATAAAAAGGCAAGAAGAAGAGAGACAGGTTTGCATAATCGTATAGAGAAGAGAAAGAAAATAACTTTTGTTGTTAGATCCAATACCAAAAATCATGAACAAAAAAAACCATGTCCCCCCAATAACGATGTGTTTTTTTAAACCCAAAAAAACAGCCGCATGAGAATCAAAAAAAAAATATCAGATGAGTCCGCCCCTTCCATATGTGTTTTCCGTGTGTGGTATAAGTAAGAATGAAAAAGTATGTTCCCCAGAATGCTGTTGTCCTCCCGAGTAAAAAATATGTAAAAGAGAATATTAAGAAATAGAAAGAAAACTTCTTTTGGTCGTTATGTAATTCAGACGTCCGCAATTAAGAGACCTCAACTGCTATGCAATGCAAAAGAAAGAAGATAGAAAGCAGCACTTTTTTTTCGTTGACAGAAGAAGACTCGTCGGGCTCGTGGGGGTATCAAAAAGAAGTGTTTGGTAGTTGAAAACAACCGAGCGCGAAAATACGAAAAAAGAAGAAGACCTAGAGGCGCCGTGGAAATCGCTCGCTCGTCGTCATTGTTCGTCGTCGTTTCGTCATCCCATTTTTTACCTGGTGTTGCTAGTATCGAAGGAAAATTGCGTCGGGAACTGCATGCTGGCACTGAGACCAAACGGATCCCAGTCGAGTGCCGGGTCGAGCAGCTGCGTCATTGAGGGGTAGCCGTTGGCACCACCGCTGACTGCTGCACCGGGTGCGCCCACACCGTTTCCGTGTGGCCCACCAGCGGCGCCCAAGTTCATGGAAGAAGCCGTTGACGGCGCCACACTCGTCGCGGGGCTTGCCAAGTTGAGTGGTGGCGGCGCGGCCGAGAAGGCCGCTGCAGCGTACGGGTTCGGTCCAGAGGGCGTGTCGGGTGTCTCGGCTGGGTCTTCCATAATGTCGTCGGCGGCATCGTATTCTTGCTCGAGCTGGTCGATGTGATTCTGGAACCCGGGCAGCGCGTAGTACGGAGCACCACCCACACCGCTAGCAGACCGTGGCGTGGCCGGCTGCGGCGAGGGCAAAGGTGCCTGCTGGTGCTGTGGTGGCGCGTGGAGCTGTTGGTGCTGGTGGTGCTGCTGGTGTGGGTGCTGCTGATGCTGCTGGTGTGGGTGTTGCTGCTGGTGGTGCTGCTGATGTTGTGATGGTTGTTGCGGGTGTGTCGGTTGCGGGAGTTGTTGGTGCTGTGGCAGTTGCTGCTGGTGCTGCGGGTGCTGTAGGATCGGTTGCTGCTGGTGCTGGTGCTGCTGGTGCTGTTGTTGCTGCTGCTGTACCTGTTGCTGGGCGTGATGCTGACGCTGCCGTTGCTGTATCGTCCGTGGTGGCGCTGGGCCCGAGATCCCGGGAATAGGTCCACCCAGTTGGGCAGCCTTCATTGCAGCCGCGGCTGTGACGGGCGGTTGCTGGTGTACCTGTGGCGGTGGAGGAGGTGGTGGCGCCGGGGCCGACATGACTGGGCGAATCGAAGCAGACGGGTCGGAGGTGGATGCAGCAGGTGACTGGCCGTAAACGGATGTGGAGGCGGCAGGTGACGCAGAGTGCGACGACGGCGTGGGCCGACTCTTGGGCGATGCGGCAACCGATGTAGGCGTGGGGTGACCTGGGTTCATACTAACCAGGCCGGCCCCTGGCAGAGACGTACCGCCGACGTCTAGTTTGGGTGCAAGGCTGGAGTTGGAGCGGCGAGCGTGGTGGCGGTTGATGATGGATCGTGGCATGGCCGGTGGTTGCACCATATTCTGTGGCATGTGTGTAGGGCCCAGGTTGGGGCTGCCGGTCTTGGCTCGCAGCTCAGCTTGCACATCAATTCCTAGGTGTGTTAGAAGGGGGTGCTGCAGCTAAGAAAGGAGGGCGGTCACAATGACCAAGGGAGGAAAGAGATAGAAAGAGAGGGAGAGCATACCTTTCTCGAGTAGAATGCGCTCAAGCAGCGAGTTCTTGTAGCGCAGCATTAAGCATTCGTCGGCGGCATGGCGGTGGGCGGTCTGGAGGTTGTGCAGGTTCTGCTCGTGGACGCGGATAGTTTCCTCGAGCTGTTTGATATACTCAGTGCGCCGTTCGCGGAAGGCGGCCTGCGCCTGTCGGTTGCGTTGCTTGCGCTCCTCGGACGTTGCGTAGATGGGCTTGCGGCCGCCCTTGCGCTTGATGGGCTGGCTGTCCTGTCCATTGTTGCCGTTGGCGCCGCCGTGGCCGCTGCCGCCGGCTGACTGAGGGTCGCCCTCGCCGCAGGAGTCTAAGGAGTCGTCGGAATCATGATGCTTGATGTTGTCATTGTTGTCTAAGGACATAGTGTCTGCCATGTCCTCGTCGTGGGATTTCGAGACGCTTCAGCCGGTGGGCGGCGAGCGCCTCGAACAGAGCGAAGGTTGGGGGGTTGAGAGGAGAGGAAAGTGGGGAGGTGACAACGAAAGCGAAAGGCGTTGACGAAAAGCCGAAGCGATGCGCCAGACGGGATGACACAGAGAAAAGAAAAGAAGCTCGTAAGGGTTGACGCGGCCGGCCGAAGCGAGTGTATGTGGGTTGTATGAGGGTGCAAGTGAGGATGTGCGTATAGAGATCAATAGATCCAGAAAATAATCTGAAAAACGATTGAGTAACAGGAATGAGAGAGTGACAGAAAAATAATACACAGAGAAAAAGAGTCGCGACAGATCCAGCTCTGAAAGAATAGAGTAGTGAAAAAAGAATTGGATAATTTTTTTCTCGCCACGGGATGTACTGTAGTTTGCGTAGTTTGCGGGGTGGGTCTTGCCGTATTATTAGGAGAGGGGGAATGAAAGAGGAGAAGCAGAAAGAGGAGAAAGCGAAAAGCGAGGGAGGACAAACAATAGGACAATAAGACCGAAAAAAAGAGAGGACGAATGTGTTTTAAAGACAAGGGACGAAAGTTGGCAACAAAATCATGAAAGCGAGTGGGAGAGCTGCACAAGAAAAAAAAGAGGAGACGAAACAAGGCTGCTCTGTGCGAACGTCGAGTCGAGGTGTGATGCAGGGCTCCAAGCTTTTCTTATTTCTTATTTTCGGCCTTTGGCGTCGTTTGGGCTTCTGGTGAGGTCTTTATTTGGATTTGCTTCGTCTTTTAATCCCGTCGTTATTTTGACGATCCCCTGGTTATTTTCCAGGCGAAAGTTAAAATAGGGCGTCGACTTGTCGAGTTCCCGGACGACTAACACAGGACCGCAGATGCAGGGGAAGGCGTTTGTTCAGTCCGATATTCAGTCGCAGTCGCGTAGTAGGCTCGATCGCTGTCGTTGTAGTCGTAGTCGTACCTGGCTTGTGGGAAATGGCTGCGCGATCTCCATGCACGAGCAATTAGACAGCTCTCTCTCTCCAAGGCCACAACCCCAAAGAGGAAATAACAGGGCCCTTGCTGGCTGGGGTTATCTGCACACGGAGAAGACCGAGCAAGCAGCAAGTCTGGCGACAAGCAGATAGAGATGATGTGCAACGGGTAGGGGAGGGGGGTGGTAGACGGGAAATCAAGAGCTCAAAAGAGAGTGAGGTGGCCCAGGCCGACCCGACCGTTTGGAAACGGGTGCTAGGGGGGGGAAAGGGGGCCCGAAACAGGAAAAAGGAACGAAAGGAACGCAAAAAGGAACAATAGAACAATCAAAGAACACTCAAGGAACAAATCCAACAAGTGAAAGGGGGTGTTGTGGTCGAGAAAGCGAAGCAGAGCGATAAGGGTGGAGGGGGGTGCGTGGAAATGGCTGTGGAAATGCGGTATGATAATGATAATGATAGCTGGATCGCTGGTAGAGGATGGAGTAGAGCCGCGCGCCGTTGCAGACGGAGAGACAATAGAGCGACAGGGCTGGCGAGCGTCAAGGCGAAAGGCTGCAAAAAGAAAGGGTCGAAGGGTCGATTGTGTGCTTTGGCTTTTGGCTGTCGAGTTTCGAAAGATAAGAAAAAGGACGATGACAGGTTGCGTGTGAGTAAAGAAAAGGGCGAAATGGTTTGGTTTTATGTAATGTGAATTGGGAGAGAGAGGGGGAAGGGGAAAAGGGACAAGGTAAAAAATAAAAATAAAAAGAGGGCTGTCCGTCCGGGGGAAGGAGCGAGGGCGCGCGCGTGAGCGGAGGCGGATACTAGAAGAGAAAGAGCAACGGCAGGCTTTTCTTTTTGACGGTGGCGCTTTCCCCTTTTGCTGTTTTTGATATATTTTGACTATTCGATTCTTTCTTTGGTTTCTTTCGTTTCTTTGTGAAGATGGGAAGAGAGGAGAAAGTAGGTCAGGACTGGAGAGGGCGGAGAAAGTCAGAGAGAAAATAATCTCTACAAAAGACAAACAGACCAAAGGACGCAAAGAATCGACCGACAATAAGTTGTCCGAGCTGTCCAAGCACCACCCACTGCTCCTTCCCTCCTTGCCCTGCTATTCGTTCCCTTTTCTCGCAGTTCGTGCCTGCCATTTTCTGCCCTTCCCCCCTCTTTCCTGCCCTCTCCACACCCATCGTCGATGGCCCCTTCCCTACTAGCTAAGGCTTCTGCGGCACAACCAAGACGGAAAGACCACGAACGACGGAGAACCAGGCAAGCATGAGCGAAGGTGGGCAGGCGGGCAGGCGGGCTCACGGGCTTTGGCCAGAGGGTTTGCAGCTGACTTCTCCTTACGGCTGCCATCCCGCCCGTTCTTTCCTTGTTGGTCCCCTTGTGCCCTGGTCTCCCTTGCCAGCCATGCCGTGACGGTCTTTCAGATTTTTTCTTGACGTTGATTTTCGCTTTGTTCGTTTTTTAGTGCTTGCCTTGTTGACGTCTCCACCTGCAAAACGCTGCTTCCTCCGTCAGACCCTCCACGCCGTGCGCTGTTCGCTACAACACAACGCAAAAAAAAAAAAAAAAAAAAAAAAAAAAGGAAAGAGCCCCCATATGCAGACTGGGAAGGAACCCCCGATTGCCATTACAGTTTATTGCAGTCCGTTTGCAATCCATAGCTACGACAGACCGACCTGCAGTCTGTGTTGGCTGCCTTGAAGTTGCCGCAAAAGGCTAACACGGCTGCTGTCAATAATGATGATGAAAAAATAGGGCGAAATTTGAATGAAAAATTTTCAGTTGAAAAAACGGCGCTGATCTCATTGATTTGGGGAGGAGTTGGAGGGTCGGTCCCTGAAAAGAGAAAAAAAAAAAAGCTAAAAGACTAACACCCCGAGCCAGCCAACCACCAACCGCCCAGCACCATCTTTTTCTCGGGAGGCAAGAGCGGCTGTTGGCCGCTGTACTCGGACTGGCTGGAACTTGGACTCAGCAGACGTCAGATGTCTCTCTCTCGCATTTTCAGTGGCTGCTCACATTTCTCCTGCGGCTAACTCGCCAAAAGCTGTACTTTTTCTCTGTAAGAAGCTGAAGTACTACATCGTACAGACAAGGCATAAAGCGCACCTCACTCCGTACTGTTTCCTTCTCATCGAGGTGCTACCATGTTGTGTACACCTTCCTCTCCGTTTCTGGGATGAGAACGTACTTTCTTTCCCGTGATGTACGGATATGGTACCTTTTCTCATGTTTCCTTCTTTCTTCGAAAGCCACACTCACACAGTAGCTCAGAGTAGTCATTCCTGCTTGTCCCCGACAAAACGCCATCAAAAAAGTACGCATGATCAAAGCAAAACGGTGTCGGTCATTCCCCCGCTTTGTTCATTGTCCATCTACCTGGTGCCATAGTGCCCGTTCACTTTTACTGTGTAAGATACGTCGTACATAGGAATTTGCCTGCCCCCAACATCCATCGGCCTTTGCATCCTGGTCTTTCCTGGTGTTAGTGGGTATGTGGGAGGAGCTGACCTGGGGGACCTTGCCGAAATCGGATTGATTCTCCACTGGATTGCACCTTGCGAGTCTGCAGGCCTGCAAGGTCCCACGCTGTTCGACCGCTGCTATGTCGTTATTTCACTACCTCCGTACTCCGTATTTCACTATGGTCTTGGGCGGTCTCAGAGCTTGTGCGGAGCAACTGCACTTCGCTTCCACGGCGACCAGCCTACTTACAGGCCACGGGGACAAGATGAACGGTGACGAGAGGAGGAGGCACGATGAGGAGACAGGGAGAAAAAGGCTTGCAAAAGAGACAAGAAGAGGGGAAAGCATCACGTTGACAGCCTCTCCTTTTGTCTGCATAGGTTTGCAGTGGACTGTGGGCTGCTGAGTATGAAATTGAACGGAAAGGACAGGCGTCAATATGCAATGCGCTGTCGAACACGTATGGCCATGTTCCGTGTTAACGACAAAATGCCTGCACAGTATTACGACGTACTCTGTAGGAAAACTGCTGTGTCGCACTCACCCACACTGCGAGATCGGGGACTCCGGCTCCTGCCTCTCTTTCAAGACTTCTTTCATAACTGTTCTTTGCTCTTTCCTCCAAACCGAAATATTGTGCGCTGATATTACAGTGAGGGTGCTCCTTCCATTACGGGTATTTACAGCATCATCTCTGAGTCCTTTTCTTTTGATTTCTCTCGCAATAGTTTTTGAACAGTACAAAAAGGAAACATCTGAGAATGATACGCCGATGCTGGTGGACATGATGTGAGAGTGGAGGAGCTCTCTCTTTCTGTGAATGAAATGCAAAAGAACGGCCCGGACCAATCAATGTCTGGCACGACGGGGAATGGACCTTTTGCCGCTCTTTCTCTCTTTTTCTCCTCTCTAAAATTCAACGTTTTCTACTCTTTTGCTTCTTTCCGCGCGTCGAGTCCAATTTTTCACGTCACCTGAGCAGATTTGGCGAGGGAGGGGGAAGGACGTGAAAAGGGGTGAAAAGGGCGTGCCCATTTGGTGTCTTGGCAAACTTTTCTCTGGTACTTGTACGTCGTATTTCCTGCCCACCGACATCCGCTTGCCGCGTAGTCACTAATTAGCACGAACAGAGGGGCGGAGCCCGCCGACGCTCAAAGAGTGACCTGACTTTACGTGCTAGTTTGGTGTCATCTGAGGTACCTCGGCAGAGTCGTTTACACGGCATTGAAATACTCGCTCGTATTATTCGATTCGACACTTCGTCCTCTCACATCCAATACCGCACCTCCAGCTTTCAGCTTTGCGCGCAGCCAAGATTGACTTTGCTTGCAAAAGAAGATGCTTCATGGCACGGACATACTCGTATTTGTTCATTGCTTCTGCTGAAGCGAACGCCGCCCGATTCGCATGCCGCATGTGGCCTATTTGGGGTGCTTTATGGCGTTTTTTTTTCTTTCTTTTTCTTTTTCTTTTTCTTTTTCTTTTTCTTTTTCTTTTGTTGCATGAGATGTGGAAACAGTAAACATACATCTCCGAGGAGCCGTAAAGCGAAAACGAGGCATGCAAGTCGACAATATAAAAAGAAGGGAAAAAAGAAATGGAAGACAGAGGAAAAAAGAGACACGACGAACAACAATGGTCGGCGACGAAAAAGTTGCCTATGCCTAGAAACAGCGGTCATTTGCTCTTTTGTTTTTTTCTTCTTATTCTTCGGCATTCCTATGGCTATGTCGGATGGTGCGGCCTTGGTTCTCCTCCTGTCATCGTATGTCGTATGTCGTACGCATTCGCAACGGCGCTTTCTGTCGTTCTTTTCTTTCGTCGTCAGCTGTCCGGCTGTCGCTAATTCTGTCGTCATTCTCACAGCCGCTTCGCTTCGCATCATTCTCCTCTTTCCTTTGAAGGATTGCTTTACTACTCTGTACTATGGTAGGCACTAGAGTCTGTGCATCATCTTGCTGGGTCTGACGCCGTTTCTGAAGCAGAAGACGTCTCTCACAAAGAGGAAAAAGTAAAGAAAACGACAAAGCAAAGGCGACAGGGGAGCGAACTCTCCGACGACCGCTGGCATCGACGACAAAAGAAAAAAGCCGCGATGGTCTGAGCTTCGAGTCGAGTCGAGCATCCCACTTATTCTCCCACTGCATCCCACTCTCTCCACAAGAAGACAAGAAGCAAGAGGCGACCCCCATTCCTTCCCTGCTTCCTTCCCAGACGGTCAATTCAAAGGGCGCTCACGCCCACAGCTGGCAGCCTGCGAGTCTGCAAGCCCTGCAAGCCTCTTGTTCTCAGAACCAATAAGATGCCCACCCACCCACACCTGGCCAGGGAAACGAAATGACGCGACACACCTTGGAAGCGCATTCCTGAGCTTTTCTGTTCCTCTGGCCTGTCCTTCGACACCTTCTAGAAGGATTCTAGGCGAGAACATTTATGCCTCGTTTCATCCATTGCGGGCGATCTGCTGGCAAAAAGGTGGGGACTCGACAGGGGCAGGCACATCTATCGAGAGGAAAAGGAAGGAATGATGCGCGCGAAGCATTGAGCTCTTTCCATCTTTCCCTCTCCCCTCTTCCCCATACGGCAGTCGCATAGGACTCGAGAAAGCGGTCGATTCAAGGAAAGCGCAAACGACGTGCGAATGGAAATGCGTAGGCACATTGTCATTTCTCATATTTCCATTGTCTTTCCTTTCCCTTTGTCGCTTCTCTATTATCATAGGCTGCAGGAGCAAATATGTCCAGGTGGACATCTGAGTCGATGTCTACGAGTACGAACGTACTGTGTCTGCTGTCCCATGTCGCTTCCATCGAATGAAGCTAGTATCGAACTATCGAGCAACAGCCAGCACAATAAAGTTCCCCACGTCGCCAAAAAAGCACGAGCCTCACACCAAGACAAGAAGAGCGAAAGCGAAAAGAGAGTGGGCAACGCCCATGACGGGCACGCCGGAATTGCACCAGCTCAAGCGGCGGGGGAGGCACACACCATCGCACACCAGTGCACACCACAGAGAGGTTTCACCCACCCCTGATATTACGATGCAGATAAGGCGAGATGACACGGTGCCAGCCAGCGACCAAACAAACAGGGCCGTCAAACAACAGCCTGGTTCTTGTCCCGATGGGCTGACAGGGTAATCGAGCGCCGATGCACAGGGCAACTTTTGTCGATGGTGTGCTCAAATGTCCTCCGTACCTGGTCATACTCTACTACCCGACATGGAATATGCATAGAAGCTTTGGACGCTTTCCTCTATTTGACGCAGACTTAACCTCACCGGTCTTGACGATGCTCCTAGTCTCACCACCCTTTACCCTTTTCCTTCTTTTCTCTCGCTTCCCCCCTGGCAGCCCGCGCCCCGCGAATACGGCACTTCCCTGATGCGCATCGGTGACCCCGGAGTCGGCTGCGTTCCTGTTGCCCTTGCTGCCCTTGCTGCCAGGGCACCGTCGTATGGTGAGGTGGTGAGGGGGGGGGTGCGATGTCTGAGTACGTCTACCTCCATACGATGGATCAATAAAGCAAGAAAGCAATAAGACAATGAAGCAATAACACAGCAAAGCGAGATGCAGAGATGCGATACGAGCATCTCCTTTCCATTGCATCGACTCTATCCTGGTTCTGCAGCATATGTCGGACTATCATCTCTCGCTGCGAGTCTCCGAAAGACAAAACAAATATCAGATCTCGTCAGCTCCGGATGAGACAAACATTAAACAATGGAGACCTCAACGGAGACGTAGATGGGGACTCCACAGAGTACGACATACTGTGTATTGAGTACGGAGTCAAAGATCGAAAGGTCTCCTTTTAAAAGATCAGACATCAAAATGACATCTGCAAATCAGAATCACCCTTATCAGAGGGTCGTTTCCTCAGTCTTGGCTGTCCACCTATCCAGGGGCTTTGTTCTTGAAGCGGTCTCCATAACACGGCAGAGCCGCCGCCAGGGACGGACCACTCGAAAATACCGTGCCCCTTGCAGATGAGCACCGGGCAGGCCGCAAGGATGGCACAGCACTCGGATGGTCTGCACGAGAGGTCGATCGACGGAAGCACAGAGGTCGTGTGGCTGTTCTCTGCGGTGCACGTCACAGACGATGCAGCACGGGGGTTTATGCAGAGTGACCACTAAGCAGGTACATCACGTGCCGTGTCACGCCCGCCAACGCCGCCCCGCTATTGGCCACCTTGTTGCTAGTACACACGGCAGAGGGAGCTTGGGCCACCTCGAAAGTAAACAAACCCCTTCGCTCCAGCCAAACAGACGCGCCGCTGCTCTTTTCCCAGCAAAATACACCAAAACATACCGAAACACACCAAAACACCAGCTTTTTGTCGTCTTCCTCCGTCATTGCTCCAAGCCCTCAACCCACTACCCTCTTTTTATTCCTTCTTTTCTCACGTTCCTCTTTGACACTATTTTGTCATTCTCCTCTTTTTTTGCTCCCCTTCTGACTTGGACAAGAATGCGAACCACCAACGGTGCGTGATCTGGGATCTACCTCGTACGTCTTTTTTCCAACGTCAATTCATGCCACCTCCATTCGAGACAGACAGACAGGCCACTGTTTCTTTCTTCTGTCTTCTTCTTGTGCCGTCCATCAGGTTGACATCATCGCCGTTCTGCCTTTGGTGTCGGTAGTGTGATATATCTCGGTTGCCTATCGCCAGGGTTTGTTTACTTGCAGCCCACATCCCCAGGAGGTCGTGTCGTATTTCTCATCTCCCCGCTCTTCTCTCCCACTGGACCTCTTCCTCTACTCTTTCATTTCGACACATCTCACCTACCAACCATCACCACTACACGGCGCACGATCCACCTCCTCGCACATACCGGACATCGCCGTCGATATCCATTTTCAGCCTCAACAATGGCGCCGTTGACTCGACGCCGCTCGGCTCGGCTGGCCAGCAACTCCAAGGTAGGATCGTCTGTTGAACATTTTGTTGCAATGTGCACCTCTACTAACGCTTCTTCAGCCCACTGGAGTAGCCGCCACGCCCGACCTCGATTCCCTGACTGAACAGATTGAAGAACAGCCTTCTTCGCCGGCCGTTCACGCGCCACAGACGCCCGCCGGCTCGTCGCCCGTCAAGCCCTCCAAGTCCGAGATGCGCCCGGGCAAGGCAAATGGGCCCATGGCACCGCCCTCTTCGGCCCTCCGTCTGGGCTTTACCGATATTGGCGACGCCAGCAGAATGGAGAGCCCGACCACAGCCAAGAGCAACAAGATTGCCGCATCCGCCACACTCAAGGCTGTCTTACCTGAAGACGACGACAACGGGACACCATCCAAGAAGCGGTCACCGCTGTCCTCCATCTCGCCCTTTACCTTCCGCTTCTCTCGCCTCAAGGGCAAGGCAGCTGCCACGGAGAAGGCGGACGTGACGGAAAGCACTGCTCCTAGCCCTAGCAAGCCGATGGGTACGCCCGACCTGGGCTTGAGCGACGAGGCGCGTCGTATGATGGAAGAGCTGCGTGACGAGGCACAAAAGATCCGCGCCGACCTCGAGGTCGAGCGGGAGCAGGAGCGGGCCCGCGAGGAAGAGGACATTGCCAATGGCCGCAAGATTGCCAAACCCAAGAGCCGCGCTGGCCGCTACAGTGCTGCTCATACGGCAGAGTTCAGTAAGATGGACTCGATTGCCAACCACCCGTCGGCTTTCCGCGCATCGCGCTACACGCCCGTCAAATCGACTGCTGCTGTGATGCCCTCCGTGGCGGCCGCTACCCCGGCCATCTCCAGCCAGGCGCGTGGTCTTAAGCGGACCCAGTCCAAGGCCAACCTGGACGAGACGCCTCAGATCAAGACGGCAAGAATCCCGGCAGCCTCTGCTTCTGTTTCTGTGGCCGTGCCAAGCTCGGCGGCTGGCGCGTCTGTGTCACCGGCGAAGAGACCCTACAACCCTCTCTTTGGCAACAGCCAGACCCACGGTGGTGTTGACATCAACAACAAGCCGCCTCAGTCGGCTCGCAAGGGCAATCTTTTGTTTCCTCCTGCGACGGCAAGTAACAGCCCTCAGCAGCCTATGTCGGCCGCGAAGCGCATCAAGCAAAACATCGGTGATGACGCGTCGAGTAGCCGCCCCGTGTCGCGCGATGGCAGCTCACTGCCGCGGCCTGCCGGACTGGCCAGTAGTGTGTCCAGTCTCAGCCGCTCGCACACAACCGCCTCGCTGCTCACGCCAACCAAGTCATCGTCCTCTCTGGCTCGCTCAACAAGCGTTAGGACGCCGGGCACGAGCAGCCACCTCCAGCACAAGACACCGAGCAAGACGCCTAGCAAGACGCCCATGCAGCTGTTCTCGGCCCTGAAGCGGTCGGCTACGACCAGCGGCCTTCAGACTTCTGCGTCTACGATCAAACCCGTTGAGGCTGAGAAACCCAATGTGAGCAAGCCTGCGCCGGGTTTGTCGCGTGCAATTGGGTCGATCAAGAAGACGACCGCCCCCACATTCGCGACGTCACGGGCTCCTGCCCAGCCGAACACAAGTGTGGCGCGGAGCGTAATTCCAGTCACGACATCCTTCGGCCCGACGGTCATGGCCTTCTCCAAGACGCCCGCTCCTCCTCGGATGGCTGACCGTGTTGTGGCCCCGCGTGTGCCGGCTACTACGCCACGCCGTAAGCTGGCGAAGCGTGTCGCCTTCACTCCTGGCACTGCGCGCGCTGTGATGTCTGTGAAGTCGCCTTCTCTCTTCCGGTCTGGCATCGCCCGCTCTGCCCTTAAGAACACCGAAACCCAAGACTCGGAGATGCAGGTTGATGGAAAGGATGACGTTGCGGACTCGCCTAGTGCGCGCCGCCGCTTTGGCACCACCATCTACTACCCGGACCTGTCTGGCCACGAGCTGCTGGGCGGCTCCTCTGGCTCGGCTGAGGCTGAGGAAAAGGTTCTCTCGCCTGTTGTGGCGACACTTGCTCCTCCGACTACGGCTCCTCCGCCTTCAGTGCCCGGCACCTTCACATTCCGCAGCGACAAGACCATCAACTTTGGCCAGACTTCGCCCACTGGCTTTGGCTCTTCGCCTGGTCAGGCCAGTCTGCGCCAAGTTCGGTCGTCAACGTCTGCGGTCCCTAAGATCCCGGGTAGCTTCCCTGGCACTAGCCACGTCGGCGACGTGTACCAAGCTCTTGTGGCCACTGAAGGTGCCAACAAGGAGAACGCCCGGCCCGTGGCGATTATCCCACATGGCATCACCAACAAGAAGCGTCATCGGATTAGTGAGGCTGAGGAGGCGGAAGAGGAAGCTGCTCAGCGTGCCGCCAAGAAGCGCAAGAATGCTCCTGTTCCCGAGGGCGAAGCTCTTCTTGCTCCTCGCCTGGCTGGCAAGACTGTTCCTCCTTCAACCACCGGTGGCAGAAGTGACTTTGGTGGCATGAGAAGCTCACCCCACAAGACAATGTCTCCTCAAAAGTCGGCTCTCCACAAGACGTCTCCTTCAAAGACGATGACGCCGCAGAAGACGGTGACTTTCTCTGCTGCACCCAGTGCCAGCAAGGCGCCTGTGGCCGGAAAGACGCCTGGCTCAGCATCACCTAAGAAGCGGCCTATTCTCAGCATGAGCCGGCTGAACAGTCTGGCGCGGCCGAAACTGCGGAAGTGAGGTACGTCACCCCATGGATAAAGGGTGAAGCGCGTGCGTTTTTTTGCGACTGCATTGCATTGGGCAGCAATCATTTTGCTGGGCCTACGGTGTTTACATCCCTTAAAACTCTGGACAGAGTGGCAGGGAGAGTGTTTTGATACGATATTTTGAGATTGCTTTGTGTTTTGTTCAGTCTTTTTTGGCTTTTACTATTGAGGCTTTTCAGCCTTTCTAAGCACGGCGTTGGCAGCTTGGGGACACACACAAAAGAAAACTGAAGCATCGCACAAGTGCGTGATGTAAAGAGTACCCTACAAGTATTCTGGGGCACTTCGGTCGTCTTTTCCTTTGCTGCCATACGGCCCTCTGCTTTGTGTACACTATTTTTCGACTTTTTGCTGTTACAACTTTGGGAAACGGGATAGGGAATATTGGCCTCGATGGCGGACACACGGAACAAACGGGTGGGGCATTTTAAAACTGGCATCCAAGTCCCGGAGTAATTTGATCTTTTTTGACATCTACAATGCTGTTTAACTTGAGAGACAGCGCAACGAACGTCGTATGTCGTATAGTGAAGCGATGTTAAGGTTAGGTACGCTAACTACACAGTAGGTGGCCACTGAAGCTGCAGCTCTCTGCCGCATTACATGGTGCTATTTAGTAGATCGTACGCGCGACTAACATGTACGAATATGCTAGTCACGTGCGGTCTTGTCCCACGCTCCCACTAGCGGCAAGCTCTCCAACCTGCGACAGCTCCCCACTAAAACCGACGTCGCTCCTTCAGTCCGCAGCCTCCTCTGAACTTGACTTCCATCACCACCTTTCAACCTCATCCCGCCATTCAGCGCGCGCACACCTCCTCACAACCGCAGCCATGGCGCCCATAGGACACTCTGCAACAGCGCAGGCGGAGAGTGTGTCCCTCCCTTCCCAGTACCATTCAATTGGCAATTGATCGCTAACATCTTGCAGCCGCCATTCGCGACACCATCCAGTCCCTCTACAATGTCATGCTCCACACAAGCGCCTACGACGCCGCCGGGCCCCATACGTCCCTCGATGCCCTTGTGGCCGAAGTCCGCATCTTGTCGCAAGCTCTGCAAGACGTCAACAGCGTCGCCGAAAACGACAATGACGGCGGTCGCGACGCGCCCGTCACCCTCGAAAGCACCGGCTCAGGACACCGCAACCTACCGTCGGTGCCCCGCGATCTGGTCCAGTACGTCGAAGCAGGCCGTAACCCAGACATCTATACCCGCGAGTTTGTTGAGCTCGTGCGGCGGACCAACCAGTTGAGAGCAGGCAAGCGGGGCGCATTTGCCAACTTCCGGGATACACTGGCAGGGCAGATCCGGTCGGCACTCCCGGAGCTCGGCGGCGATGTCGACCGCATCCTGGAGGCGACAGCAGAGGATCCGGCGGGCGGAGAGCCGTCCTCGTCGTCGGCTGCCCCAGGGAGAGGGCCTTCCACAGGAGCGTCGGGCACGTCTTTTGACGGTAGCAAGACGACGGTCGTAGGAGACGGGGAGACGCCGGCCAACACCACTGCTTCTGGGGCGGCACCGCCTGCCAACCTGTCGGCGTCTGCCTCGCCCTCGGCCCGCGAGAGCAACCAGGCGGGTGCGGGCACACCATCGGGCAACTCGGATGCGGGTCCGAATGCAACCTCCTCCACGTCGGCACCGAAGACAATCGATATGATGGGGATGTTACCGTCAACGCCGCAGCCGATATCATCATCTGGTGGTGGCGGTGGTGCAGCGCCAGGCTCTGGTGCAGGAAGCGGCGCGGCAGCGGGCAGTGGCTCGGGTGAACAGGACGCAATGGAGACGTCATGACGCGAAAGAAGACGGCCAGGAAGGCCTGTATGTACAAACAAAACATTCGTTGTAATATATACCCCAGGAGGCGTTTATTGGAGGGCTCCTCGATACTTTTATATTTGAAATAACAAACATGCAAAATACAAGCAGAACTGGTAATACAGTGACGGTACGTATGAATGTAGACGAGCGTACTTGCCCCGTTGTTGTGTCCACCGAAACGAATGGGGAGTATAAGATAATGGCAATTACTTTTCTTTTCAATAGTAGTTAAGAGAAAGGTAGCCCATAGGGTATAAATGATGAGTTATGCAATGCAAGAAGGATGCATAGTAACAAGTAGAAGCAAAAAGTAAAAGAGGACAGAAGGCAGAAGGCAGAAAACAGAAAACGAAAGAACGCCATCCCAGTGAATAAAAACAATTCATACACTCCTACACCAATGCCCCGTATAAACACAATACTTACTCCTCGGTCACCAACTCCTCGGTCACCAACTCTTCGGTCACCAGCTCCTCGTTCACCAACTTCTCTGCCACCGCAGACGTCTCCTACTCCGCCACGGCTTGCAGGGCCACTGTCAGGGGCACGACACGCAGGCTGCGGCCGCGCTTAATAGACGCCGGGGGTGATTTCACACCAGGCGTACTCGCTCCCGCAGCCATCCGTGTCGGGCTCAGCTCGTCGCTCCATTTGCGGAACACGCTCTTCAAATCGCGCGGGATGCCTTCGAGGACGACCGTGGTAATGGGCATAAAGGGACGGTCTTCCATCCCGGCAGCCAGGATCGCATACTCTTGCGCGAAATCCAGAGCATTACGGAATGCAGAGTACTGCGTCTGGGACTGACAGCCGACAATAATGTACATTTCGAAAAAGGCGTCGAGCACAAAGATGCCGTCAGCTGCGAGGTCGCGCTGGTCGAATGGGTGGATTTCGGTAATCTAAAAGTCAGCCATGAACAATCAATTTGAGCAAAGATGGAGAATATACATACCTGCTTCGCACCTGCCCCGTCGGCGGACTGGAAGAGACGGCGTGCATAGCGGTCGTACTTGGGCTTCAGGCGCCAGTGGTCGGCCGAGCCGGGCTTACCGGCACGGCTGCCCTGGAACAGAGCCCAAAAGTTGGCCGACTCTTTGCCGTCCTCAATCTCGGCGAGCTCGCCCGTGAGGGCCAAGTCCATACCAATCAGCCGTGCACAGCTGAGCTCGTCGACATTGCTGCCTTTGCCCTTCCACAGGTAGCATTTGCCTTGTTTTGTGATCAAGTAGGGGAAACCAGAGCACAGACTGGCCGGCTCAAAGTCCACCTCGTCAAAGGCAATCTGGCCCAGGTACTGCCGGCCACAGAACATGGAGGGCGCCAGCGAGTCGTAGGTGTTGCTGGACCCACGACGGATCGTGACGATGCCACCCAAAGCTAGCAAGAACTCGGCCGTCTCTTTGCCCTGCTGCAGCTGGACGAGCTGACCGCCAACGGCGCGAGCTTCGCGACTCAAGAAATCTTGGACATCCTGGACCATGGACTCGGGCACATCGTCGCCAGCCCAAAAGTAGACCTCGGTCGTCTTGCGGCCGCTGCTGTTGTCCGTGAAGGTATGCGGGCACAGGTACATTTCGCGCTCAAAGAGGACCCGCTCGTAGTGCGCGGGGAGAGGCTGCTTCTTCCCGTCGCTGGACACGCGGTACAGCTGTGCGCTCAACGTCTTGATCTTAACATCGGCCTGCGGGCGGTTGGCCAGAATTTCGGCTGTGTCGACGCAGTAGTTGCGGCTCGGCCGGTCGGGGCCAAAGAACTCGTTGAGCACGGCTGTCACTTCCTGTGCCTGCTTGGTCGGCGACCGCATGGCCGAGGGCAGGGCCGGAGAGGCAGGCGCCGAGCTCTGGGGCTCAAGACGCATCGTCGACGAGGGTGTTCTCGGTGGCTGCTGTGGCGAGGTCACGGATGCTGCCAGAACAGGAGTATCGCCTCCAAACACCTTAGACCGGCGGAAGGTGCCAGACGAGGCAGACGGTGGCGAGGTCAGGCCTGCGTTTGCGGGGCTAGTTGGCTGCCACTCGTTCTTCTTAGGCGAGACGGGCGCGACGGGCAGCGGACGGGCACTGCCACCGGTCTTCTGGGGCGACAGTGGCCGCGGCGTGGGGAGCGGACGAGCACCGCCCGTCTTGGAGGGCGACAGCGGACGCGGGATTTCGACGGGCTGGCTGACGACAGGCGGCTGGTTGGCCGACTGCTCCAAGAACTTGGACATTCTCTTGACGTCAATTTTCTTGGGTGATGACGGTTGAGGGACGGAGACGGGTGCAGGCGCGGGCTCTTCAGCCTTCGGCTTCTTCTCAAAGGCCGGCTTGCTGGCAATGGCCGGCTTGAACGGCTGGCTGCTGCCGTTCCGCGCGACAGATGCCACCTGCTCGTGGATGTTGATCTTGGACGGCGTGCCGTACGTGTTGGAGATGGGCGACTTTCTCGACGAGGAGTCCACGAGAGAAATCACGTTTCCCGACTTGGAGGGTGTCGGACTATCTTCAAACTTGTTGGCCTTGGACGAGTCGACTAGCGAGATAACGGGACTACCGCGGACACTGGCGGGCTTCTGTGCCGGCTCTGGGGCCGGCTTCTTGCCCGAACTGCTGGAGGAATCGACCAGCGAAATCACTTGGGGCACGACAATGTCTGCCTTCTTGGGCGTCGTAGGTGGCGGGGCCTTCTTGGGTGTGAGGGGCTTGGCCGCTGTCTCCTCCACAGCCCTCGGTGACGGCTTCGACTGCTGAAGGTTGGACGGAGCCTTGCGACGCGGGCCGCGAGCACGGTTCTTAGTCATATGCGTCAGTTGCGGACCAGGACCCGGCGGCGGCTCAGTGGAGGCCGAAGGAGTCGCGGTGAAAGAAGACACACGGCCTCCCGTGACGGGAGACGCGGCAGAGTCTTCACTCGGTGAGCTGTTGCCAGAAGACATGGCAGGAGGTCCCCGGGCCAAGAGACCAGCCAGGGCCGGGTTGAAACGGCTGGCAAGGGCGCTGCCTGCACCGGTACCCGAAGCACCGCCGGGGCTGCCAAGACCGCCTATCCGGCCGCCAGCGCGACCAACGGAGCCAAAGTTGTTCTTAACGGGCGCTGACAACACCGGCTCGGGCTCGGCGCGCGTTGTGGACTCTGGCACCTCGGTTGTACTTGACCCAGACAGCGTAGATGCCGTGCTAGAGCGGCTAAAGCTGGCTGGGGTTTCCGTGGTAGAGGTAGAGTTGTTCTCACGAATCGACCGCGCCGCAGCTTCAGCCATGGCTTTGGAGGGAGATGAGTCTCGCCGATAGGGAGCCAGTGAGCCGTTGGATGTCTGAGAGCCGCCCGTCTTATTGAGCACAAGTCTCTTGGCCACACCCTCAGGCACGGGCGCCTCCTTGTCCTTGGCATGCGCATTAGTCGAAATACCACGACCCTCAGACTTGGCCTGGTTGAACTCGGCCTTTTTCTGCATAATGGCATCTTTCAGCTCGTCCTTTTTCTCGCGCGGTTTGGGTCCGCCCGTGACGCTAAGGGCGGACTTGCCCCGCGTAATGTTGTCTTTCAAGACATCGGGCGCGACGTAGTTTTGTGTCTTGGTTCGGCGGAGACCGCCAACAATGCTCTGCAACTCGTTTCCACTCCCAACATTGTCCTTCTTCTCGGATGGCAGCGGCTGTCTCGGCTTCAGGGCCGCACGGAGATCACTGCCCTTGGGCGGCGGTGTGGGCTCTTTGGGAAGGGAGGCGGCGGGCTTGCCCGTCACTGCAGTAGCAGAAGCACTGGCACCGCTGATAGACGAGGACGGCGTGTGCATAGAGATACCAAGACCGCTACGGCCAGTCAAAGGTGTAGCCGCCGCTGCCGCTGCCGGAGTGGGTGTAGCATTAGCTGCAGCTGTGCCCATAGGACCCGACCGCAACAGACCACCCGTCTTGACTTCGTGCTTCCGGGCGACGGGCGGCGGTGTCGGCGTGGCTTCGCCAGGGTTGCTGGCCTTGTGTTGCTTTGCCTTGTTCAGCTCGACCATCCAGGCAGGCTGATGGTTGTTGAGGGCCGCCACCTTGGGCTTGGGTGATTCCGGCTTGCTGAGCGCGGCATCCAGCCAGCTCGAGGTTTTGGTGGGACTCCAGCGGCGCGGGTCCATGGTCTTGGAAGGGCTCGAGGGTGGTGTGACTTTCTTTTCTTCGTCAGCTGCAGCGGTCTCCTTGGAAGTGTTCTCCTCCTTCTCAGGGAAGGTGGTCTGCAGCCGTGTGGGCGTCGATGGACGGCTGTTGTTGGCCGAGTCGCGTCCGCCGTGGCTCGAGGTCGGGCGGGAGGTTGGTTTTGTTTGTGCGGCCGAGGTGGCAGAACGGTGGGGGCCTTCGAGAAGAGCACTCCGAGCAATGGAGTCGGCTCTAGCCAAAC
This sequence comes from Sporothrix euskadiensis, assembly GCA_019925375.1. Taxonomy (NCBI): domain Eukaryota; kingdom Fungi; phylum Ascomycota; class Sordariomycetes; order Ophiostomatales; family Ophiostomataceae; genus Sporothrix; species Sporothrix euskadiensis. The sequence goes on along the minus strand of JADHKQ010000010.1, from coordinate 24,431 downwards.
CGGGTGGGGAAGTAACACTCCAGCGTTTCACGCTGTCACTCCTCTTCATCATAGCACTCTGCACGAAGCCACCGGCACCCTTGGTTGGCGACAATGGCCGAATGGGCGATGTACGCCCGGAGGGGGGCGAGACGATCGAGTCTCGCGGGGAGATGATGGAGGAGTCGCGGGGCGAGATAACAGAAGACTCCCGCGCCTCTCTTGGCGGGTCAAGCTTGTGAGAGGGTGTCAGGGGCAGAGATGGGCTCGTCTTTCTGGCGATACTAGCCTGCAGCGACGGCGAAAGAGCAGACGACGGCGAGGGGGCGTGTGCAGGCGGCGGAGGCGAGAAGCCGCTTCTGCTAGAAGAGTATTCAGGCTCGGCGGATGGTCCGCGGCTCAAACCCGGAAGCCGGGCACTGGCAGCGTGCAGGTCCTGGCGGTCCTCGTCCTCGACTTGCGAGCGGCGGTAGGCGGCCGAGTTGGCGCCGCGGTCGGCGGTCTGACGGAACCAAGAAGGGTCTTTGGCCCCGAGAGCCTGGGCGATCTGGTCGCGCGAAATGGGGGCGTCACCGGCACCAGCGTTTGCATCAACAATCTTGGGTTCGGGCGAGAGGGGCGAGGTCTTGTCGGTAGTGTTGCCAAAGGATGACGAGATGGACGACCGTGCAGCTGCGTTTTCGGCGGCAACAATGGAGAGGGGACGACTCCGAGAAGACCGGTCAGGGCCGCCTGCTGGTCCACTGCCTCCACTCGACGAGGGAGGACGTCTCTGCTGCCACGAGAGCGTGGGCGTCCGCGACAGGGACGAGCCGGCCAATGCTGAGGAGGCTGTTGACAGTGATGTCGGTGTCTTGGCGTCGGCGTCAAAGGGTGATTCGTTTTCTTTTGTGGGCGAGGAAGAAGCGACAAAGGACGAAGAGGCGTGTTGCCCAGAGTGTCCAAAAGAGTCTGACGAAGACGAATCGAGAGCCGAGGCCAAGGCTGCAGAGCTGGCCGATACGCCGTTGCCGTTGTTTTGTTGCTGGTGCTGGTAAGAAGAACGAGAGGTGGGACTGCGCGGGCTGCCGAGGACGGGAGGCGAAGAGGAGAGCTTCAAGACATCCGAAGTCTGGGAGCTGTTGTAGCGGTGATGGGACGACGGCGGTGGTGGTGTGTTGGCAGGAGACGACTTTTGGGGAGAGATGGACCTGGCACGTTCTGAACAATGTTAGAGGAAGGTACGACAGAAGGAGCACATGGATGAGGAAAGAACGCTGTGGTGGCATCAGACGGAAGGAGTATCCCGTCTGTGTGCCGGCTGAGGAAGGAGCATCCCGTGACATGATCGCCATGATGCGCACCACCAAACAACATCTGGCCACCACTGAGTGCTTTCCAATGCAAACTCGCAGACCGAAAAGAACTCACCTGCCCGGCGCGCCTGGCGCTCTCGCTTGTCTTGCAGAATGCGCTCTTCCAGCTCGCGTGATCGGGCCTCGTCTTCTTCAAGCCGGCGATCCTTGAGCTGCTCCACCGAGCGCAGGAAGTTGGACACCTCGTCCGACATTTTTGGAGGTGTTGGGGGTGTTTGTGAAGATGCTGCTACTCGTACTGTTTTGGTTGCTGCTTGTCGATTAGGTGCGGCACCTGGTTGTCTTGTTCATCCGGCACGAGGCGGGCCCGCAGCATGACACGCTGAGACTCGGAACGTTGAGTGGTGGGCGGGAAGAGACGAAGAAGAAGAAGGGGTGATGAACGAAAAGCGGCTGAAATGGGCCGTCGGCAGGAGCAGATCGATCGAAAGAGCGTGGGAGAGCGTAATTGGCAGCTGTTGCTGTTTGAGCAGCTGCCGGGAGGTTCGAAAGAGAGTCGAGGAAGAAGAGTTAAAGATGGTCGAGATGGTCAAGAAGGTCAAGAAAGTCGATAAACGATAGACGACTGGGCGAATTGTCGACGTCAATGAAAGAATAAACAACGCAAGGCGTGTCGTTGACTGGATCGCGAGAAAAAGAGATCGGGCGTGAAAGTCACGATGGGAGAAGAGACCAGGGGGGGAGAAATGGGGGGTGCTGAATGACTAAGATATGATTTGGGAAACATCAATTGTCACGAAAACTCAGAAAAACACACCAAAAGGACGATTGTTACGGGGTCAACTCTAGCGTGGTTGAGCTCTGTTTACTCTCGACAGGTGCCCGCTAATCACGCGCGAGTTTGGGGTTTTAAGTGGATTTTGGTGTGTTTACACTGCGGGCAGACGGCGTCGTAGCGTCACTCAGCTGGGCGGGCTCGGCGGGTTGTGCCCGCAACGAGCTGACAGTGGTGCCCAACGCACTGTCATTCGCTGGTTCCAGGCCGCTGCCGGCTGCTCCTAGCGCCGCTGTACCCCCCTAGCGCAACCTAGCGTGAGGGAAGTTGAGGAAGTTCAGCGAGTCTAGGTGCAGCATGTCGTAATATCGCGCTGTATCCCTGTTTTACAGCGGGCAGTTAGGGCAGCATCGTCACATCAACACCAAAATACACGAGATGAACAATGACGAAAGCAGGTGCAAAAGGACGGAGCGCTTTGTATATTACAAGTTTGTTTGGTCATGCTGTTCTAGATGCTCCATATTGCCATCTACCGAGGTCTTTCCGGATTTCCCTACTCTTCTCTCGGCGTCCTTTTTATGAGACAATTGCCCCTGAACGCAGATGAAGCAGAGAGACAACGCCAAACTCCCAGACTTCCTCCAAGACACTCGACCTGCAAATTTCTGCAGTGGGACGAATAGAGAGTCTCAGAGAGTTCAGATCGAACTCTGGCATTCGAACACTCATTAAACAGTGCGAACGGTATGCCGGGGCCGTGTCTTCTTCTGCGGTTTTCAGTCTGCTGTTTTGAGTTTTTGGTTTGACAGGAGAGAGCCCTGCAGCGCAATATCGTGTGACGGATGATCGACCATCCAGGGACCATCCGTGTTTCCAGGGATGAGAGAGAGTAAGAAGAAGTGCCGGCACACAAATGTGAGTGTCGTCGATGGTGGAGATTGGTTCGAGACGCCTTTCGTCGGGTATCACTCAGTACAGAAACAGTCGTGCCTTTGCATCCTCGACCACCCAGGCCAGACCTTCTTTCAGGTTGACGCCTGTCATGGCACTGCACCGCAGAATGTGCCACCGATGTGTGCGTATCTCTTCGAGTTTGAGGGCCTAGAAGGGTGCAGGCGTCAGTATATGAAAGTGTAGCTCGCAGATCCAAGTGGACATGAATGACCACAGGGGCGGCAGAACGAAGAACATCATGAAATACTCACCTGGAGAATCTCATCGCCATCCATGCATCCCTGGACGTCCGTCTTGTTTGCAAACACCAGCAAGCTGGCACCAGATAGTCTCTATAGAGTTGTCAGTAACATTTATATCAAAAAGATCGGAGACGCTGGCCTACCTCTTCCTGGAGAAGACCATGCAGCTCCTCCCGGCAGACGTCAATCCGCAGCCGGTCTGTCGCATCCACCACCCAGATCAGCGCATCCGTCCGCTCAAAGTAGTTTCGCCAGTACGACCGCAGCGTCTTCTGGCCGCCGACGTCCCCTACACTGTTAGTGGTGGTCTGGACTCAAAGTGAGGGCATCGGGGAACTTACAGATGTTTAGCTTGTACCCCTCGTAGTCAATAGTCTTGATGATGAAGCCCAGCGTCGGGCTGACCGTGTTGACATCCTCGCCCATAATCTGCTTGACAATCGTCGTCTTTCCCGCATTGTCAAGGCCGCTGTCGACGTGTTAGTGTCTGGATAATGAGACGGCATGTGGAAGCTTCATAGCTTTTCAGAAAGGAGGCCACTCACAGCATCAGGATCCTCAACTCCTTGTCCTTGAGCCTTGCTTTCCTCAAAATCGACAGCATGGTGGCGTATGATTGTGTCGAGAACTGCTCACCATGGTCGTGTGAGGGTCGTAGTAAAAGAAAGGAGGAGAGTCGCAATATAAAACGATACAGTCTCTAGGCTTCCACAAAAGCGCCCCTGCAATTCGCGATTGGCGATTGGCGACCCGCGATGCAGGAACGAACCACCCAAAAATTGGCGGCGCCGATTTCTTGATTAGTCATTTTGGGCTAACACCGTCTGATGAGACCTCTTCTTCGCGTTCGCATTCACTCTTGTGTAGTTGCAATGTATACAGACGAGATTTTCTTTGTGCATTCGCATTCTCCTCCTTCCTTGACATTTTGTTCGATTTTTCCTAAACGATTTAATTTGCACATACTTCTTTTTTTTTTAAAGAAAAAAAAAACCCTGGAAACCCCTAAAATTTCTGGTTCAAAATAAAACATAAAAGATTTGCATCTTCACCTCACTTCCAATTATAAATAGAAACACCCCAATAAATTCATAATTACCAAGAAATGCTGGGCACGAGCATCTCCAGTAGCGAAGCTGTTCTAGATCTACTCTTTGGGCAGCTGGGCGCCATTCTAGACAAGAGAGCAACCAGGAGTGAATATTATTGATTTTCACGGTCGTCGTTTCCCGGCCAGTCCATCGTATGTCAGTCGTTCCTTCCTCAAGCGATTACAACGAACGTTCCTTCCCATTTTGACAACTATTTGGCAGAGTCTTAACAAGTATTTTGCGTCTATATTTTTTGCTGAGCGCCCACTTTTGACCACATCCTCTGTTCTGTTTTGACTCTCTTGTTTACTTTTCCCTCACCACTTCACGCATCGCACCAGCACCACTCGCCACCACCCCGATCTGTCCATCTGAGTGAGAACCTTTCTTGATTTACGTATCTTCCATATGAATGTGCCCTCCAGCATTTATTCTTCTTCTTAGATCTTGTTTGCAGAACAGCATTCTTTTTAAGCCTCTCTCGACCATGGATACCTCGCGTGGCGATAAGATGGCAAACCCCATGGCGACCTTCTGGAACCAGGACGCACGTTATGGTTCGGCATACCCGCTTGGTATTGACTCTCCCCCCGAGTCAAAGAACGATGCCTTGAACGTAAGTGTACATCAACGGGCGCTCTGTCACTTCAGTCTCCCTTACCCCTTACTCTCACGGGGTTTCCTCATCCTGACAGACCACATAGGCGACGCGCTCAACCTCATATGGCCCCGGCATCTCTTCCAACAGCCGACAGGAGGCTGAGCCTGGAAAACGACCCAGGCTGACCATGGATGCCCTGGCTGCGGTTGCAGAGGAGTACAGCATCCTCGACACCAAGTTTCAGGAGGACACCAAGAATAAGAGCAAGCCCAAGGCCAAGGCCGTTGCCAAGGATGTAGACGACTCCTCAGACGGTAGCATTCAGCCCATCGACAGCTACTCTGAGGACGGCGCAAACTGCATCAATCCTGATGAGCCTAGCCGGGCCGATGTCCCCACGGATGTCTCGAGCGGCGGACTCTGGGAGCACAACGCCGAGAGACTCTACGTGAATGGGCAGCAGTTTCGTCTCTGCGTCAAGGGCTGGGTTGAGACCATACAAGAGTCGCTGCCCCTGGAAGGCACGGTCTTCAACACGTGGCTCAAGTACGACAATGTTCCTGACTCTGTCACGGCAGAGCTTCTGCGCCCGCCGCGTGTGCCCGAAGCATTCCTGGACAGCAATGGAACGGGTGACGCTGAGCTGGACGAACGGGCCGCCATGCAGAATGCGAACGAGTCGTGCGGTCTCACCCGCCGCGGCGAACCTATCCCAGGTTCGGTCCAGGCTGATGCGGCGAAGAAAGCGGCGCAGGATGCGCAGCGCGAGACTCGTTTCGTGCACTACCCACAGGCTGCTACTCCAGACAAAGGCACCATGAACGCAAAGCAGGCCGCTCAAGCCAAGCCCAAACTCGTGTCCAGCACATCGGAACCCAGGCTGGTCCAGCCTATGCAAAAGTCGAGCATCCCACCTCCTCGATCACCCCCAAGTGTGCCTCAGCCAAAGGTGCAACCGAAGATTGATCTCCGAACCGACATCAAGATCGAAGAGAAGGTTGAGGCCAAGCCCGAGCACATGCCCATTCGTGAACAGCCGACTGCGGCTGCAGCTGTAGCTGCGCCTGCAGCTACGGTTATGGCTGCGACTACACCCGCCGAGCTCTTGATTTCCGTGAAAATCGTGGAGATTCTAGACGCGCATGTGGAAGGCATGCGTGCTGTGTGCAATGAGGAGGTAGTGAAGAGCGCGCACGCAATCGCCCGGGAGCCCGTCTCGGCAGAAGGCTTCCGTCGCCTCTTTAATGCAAGCCAAAAATTCAGACTGCCCTCCTTTGTGGCGATAGCTCAGGACGGCGACAGCGAGCAAATTGTTGGCTACGTCCTGATTCGCCCACGCCATGATGTTGGCTTTGATGGTCCCTTGGAATCATTCTGTGCAGACTGCAGCCTCGTAGTGCGCAACGACTTTCGCAACCGCGGTATCGGCCAGCAGCTTTTGCGCAAGGCGCTGTTGAAGATCGCTGCCAACTCCCGTGACAAGTCGTATCCAGTGCCCCGGTACCTCTATATTGAGGTTCCCTGTGGCAGCGAGGATGGCCTGGCGGAGAAGAAGTACATTGCGTCTCTCACACAAAAGTTTGGATTCTTTTACTACGGAAGGCCGGTCGAGACTGTAAAGTGGACGAGCAAGGGACCTTACACGCTCAAGCACCTTCTGTTCTTTCACCGTTGCACTCCAGAGGTGCCGGAGGTGCCAACAGTGCCGCTCACAGAGGTCGTTTCTGACGGAGCTGTCAAAAACATTGGGCTGCCGAGCAGTGCCAATCTCCAAACACCCCAGGCCAAGGTCCAGTCGATGACACCGCCCGTTCAGGCCCGGCCGACACCGCCACCTGCCACGACTCGGCCGACAACATCAGCTCCAGCTCCCGCGCCAGCACCTGCTCCAGAGCCAGTTCAGGCGCCAGCACCGGCTGTTGGACCGATGATGTCGTTTCCGATTGCTGGCATGAAGTACAACCTTGCCCATGGCAAGGAGTCCATTTCACGTAGCCGCTTCCATGAGCAGCTTCTTCATAACATGGTGTCGGTGCCCGCGACAGCTCCGTCTAGCTACTACAACAAGAACGGCAACCGTGCGCTCGCTCCTCCCGCTAACAACACTAACAACAAGGCAGCGCCGGGCAGCTCGGAGTTCTGGTAGAAAAATGAGGGGAAGCCCGTAACGAGATAGTGGGCATTGCGCTCGCAATGGAGACGGGGTGAGGATGGCATTGAGGGACAGAAAGGGGCAGCCCGGAAAAGCTGAAAGATCAGAAAGAGGAATGCGACAGAGTGTTGGAGGAGGGGCCTGACTTGTCGGGATGCTCGCCCACATTGGCCGAGGATATTTCGAGATATCTGGAGGCAAAAAGTCCACATGTGGCTATGGAACTTGATGTATCGAGGCGATGTAGGTAGCTATTTGCTAGAATTAAAATGCGATTGGCCAATCTCCGAGTCCCCTAATACGGCAACGACGACAGCGGTGTAGCCATGTGACTGGCCGAATACGGGATGCGGACACAGAGGCCGTAGTTAGGTTCCGCCGGCCGTGCCCGGGAGGCGGCGCGTTTCGTCTGTGAATAGTGACGCGCAAGGTCTTGCCAGCCGGCTACCGAGCACGTTCCCCACACGTCACTTTTCTCTCGTTGTACCGGCAGTTGCCTTTGTATTTACTTATTTTTATTCCGCTGTCAGACTACAGGGACGATCTCTTCGTGTTGCTAATGTGTCTCGTATGTGCGACGACTTTGTATTACCCCTGCAGCCCTGCTTCAAGGATTTAGAGTTGTGCGTAGTGTGTAGTTGTAGTGTGAAGTGTGTGACGAGCTGCCTGAATTTATTTATATCTTTTTTTGAAGGGTGGATAACCTTTGCAACCTTGCTCGTTTTGTCCGCTGTGTGCTCGTTCTGTGTGTTGTTGATGTGCTTCAAAATTACTGGATTTGGATTAGTCAATTCTGGTAGGCTATTAACACATTAACTTCCGTCTATCTACAAGTGTATTATACGGTGTAAATAGCCATCCCGTATGAGACATCTTGAAAAACAAGGCTGTGGCAAGACACGCTTTCAGACGAGTAATTAATACTGGAGTCAGCCCCAGCTGAGTGAGAGAATAGGCTAGACGAGAGAAAGAGACGACGAAACATATGGCCAATTCTGAAAGCATCAAGGATCGTCTATGCTCGCCCTTCTCTTACAATTGAATGTGGAGAAATGAAGACAGCAAGCTACTGCAAAGTTTGTATATCGCTCCTTGCAAAGGGCAGCCAAAAGGGACACAAGGGGACAAGGGAAGAGCACTGGCACCTTATGACGTCGGCGGGCCAGGGCGCCTCTGGCTCTCCCTAACTGACCAGCGATTTACACGTCAAGTTTCCTCTTTGGGGCAATTAGCTTTACTATGAAGTGTCGAGGAATGTCTTTTGCTCATGTCCTTGCTTTACAGCCAGGTAGCCCAGCAGGGCAGCACTTTATTTTCCGAGAGCTCCCACTGTCCTCTCTGTTCTCCTCTCAAGCTTCTTGAGACTCTTGACTTCTTGACTTCTTCGACTGAGGTAATACGGGCCACGATATTCATGCGTTCTTGTGTGTCTCGTTTTGTGCACCTTTCATTGTAACATTACACCCGACCCAGTGGACGTGTGGATGCGCATCCACACGGATGCTGGATGTGTGTGGCTGTGCGGTCTTTTTCTTCCTCTTTTGAGATTCATCCACTCACGGGAAAGTCAGTCGACTGTGTGATGTCAATCAACTCGTGTAAGATGCCAGGATGCCGCCCCGTTGTTCGTATAACCGCATCGTATTTTTGTACCTCGTACCGTGCCACGACGTAACTCTAGTGATGTGCAAGATGCACAGTCGTGCATCATGCGCATTGCACAACCCTTGTCGACCCTCGTCAGCCCTCGTATGCCGTAGTGGAAGGATTCGGTTTTGCTGTCCGCCATCTATCTTGCACTTCCCATTCGTCAACGACGAAAAGCTTCTGCCGCCCTCCCGCCCTTGCGACCCCTTGTTCCTTGCTGCGCTCGCGCCCCATTTCTGCCCTTCTTGTCACTTTTCCTTTGCCCTCACTCTTGGCGATCGGCGCTCGAGAGGCCAAAGGTGAAGAAGAACGTAAAAAAAGAAAGAGAAAAAAAAGAAAACGACCGACTGGTGTGTAACTCGTAAAAGAAGCAACGATGATGTACCCTGCCGAGCCTGCGCCTTGGCGGCCCGCCTTGGCCGTGTGAGACAACTCAAGCTGTAGTCTGTAGTCCGCGTCCGCGAAGAACCGACGACGGTAGTCATCCCTTTTCTTGGATGCTTTTTGCTCTATTCTACTCTATTTCTTTGGTGCCTTTCTCCAGTAACACGGTATGAGAGGGCACATATATATTCCTCGAGACACGCCACTTTCTTTTTTTCTTTTCTTGTGTTTCTGGTTCTCGACCCTTCAATACCCTGATTTTTATTCTCCATCATTCCAATCTTCCCGAACCATCTCAACTTCAAAATCTACCCCCAACCACAAAACCGGGACATATCCAAACGAAACATATAGCAGATCCAATCCACTCCAACAATACACGGCACATATTCCAAGACAAGAATCCCCAGCAACGGATACTCGTACAAACAAGCTGTACCTGGAAGTCGATTGATTGACAAGCTCAAAGCAACAACGGCCATCCGATATTAATAAATCTCCTGCCACGACTTGTACCCCGTACACACTCTCCCAGCCACATCTAAATCTACATCCATATCGTCACCATGAAGTCCTTTGCCGTCCTCGCTGCCGCCACTCTGGCCCTCGCCTCGCCCGTCGCCAAGCGGGAATCTGGTGGTGTAAGTCATCCATCTACACACAAATTGATATTGGAAGTTGTCTAACAGTTGTAGCTCCTCCTCTGCACTGGCGCAAATGCCACAGGCACTTGCAACTATACCGTCTACCCCCTCGACACCTGCGTCAACATCACTGCACCCTTCTCCGGCAACACCAACACCTTCGCGCCCGATGGCGAGGCCTTTGCCTGCTACCCCTATGCCATGCCCTGCGGCGGCATCTGCACGTCACCCGAGGGCTGCACACTGGGTGCGGTCGACTTTGACTACCCCAACAAGTTCAACCTGAGCGCCGTGCAGTGGGCTGGTGTTGCGTCGTTCCGCTGCTTCACCAAGACGACAACCACGACCGTCGACACAAAAGAGCAGTAAACGAATTTGGCGGAGCAAAAAAAAAAAACGAAAAGAAATGATATCCTTTGATGTTGTGTCCTGTGTAAATAAGTGTGCATTTTTGTTTTACTTTGTTTTCAATTTCTAGCACTTGCGGGCGTCTAGCCCCGTTATATCTGAATCTATACCATTAGACTGCTTTGCTTTATGATGTCTTTTGTTGCGGGTATTTTGACCAATCGGTAGTGTTGAGAATTCGAGATTAGGTGCAGAAGATGCTCTTGCCCCAGCTATCGAAAGCGGTGCTTATTAGACTAATATCGCCGAAAATCACTACTTCAAGTCGTTCACCACACAGAAAAGGGCGGGGTTCGTGGGCGAATCTCGGGGTTGTATCGGCATGTTTGGAGCAAAGCGGCCCAAAACGGCAACTAGCAAGGCCAAGCGTTTGCAAGTTAGGGAAGTAGCTATCACCCGGTGGTGCGAATCGGGAAGGGGCCAGCGGGCGATTGGCAGTTGGGGGGGACCTTTCTGGGTCTTTTTGGGGGCATTTTCTCCGCTCCGGTCGAATAAAGCCGTGGGGCCGTGTTCGTCTACATCATTCATAAGGAAGGTGCAATCTAGCCACCTCAGTCGTTCTTTCTTTTCATATTTAATCTCCAACCAAAACATTTTGACATTTGATCAAACGAAAGTCGAATTAACCTTTCACTTCTACACATCACCGCATCCATCACAACCATCACAACCATGGCATTCACCACCAAGGCTACCATCGCCACCTTTGGCGGCAAGCTCCTGAAGCTGTCCCACGCCTCCAAGACGACCGGCACCGACATGAACGTCAATGTCTTCTTCCCTGGTCCCGTTGCCGACGCTTCTTCTGCCTCAAAGCCCGCCCCTGTTCTTTACTACCTATCGGGCCTTACCTGCTCGCCCGATAACTGCTCCGAGAAGGGCTTCCTGCACGCCACCGCTGCCCGCCACGGCATCGCCATTGTCTACCCGGACACCTCCCCGCGCGGCCTCGAGCTGCCCCAAGAGCACGACAGCTGGGACTTTGGTGAGGCCGCCTCCTTCTACCTCGACGCTGACAAGTCCTCGCCTTACGCCACCAACTACAAGATGGAGTCCTACCTCACCCAGGAGCTCCCCTCGCTTCTGTTGGAGGCATTCCCCAAGCAGCTCGACGGCGAGCGCCAGTCGATTACCGGCCACTCCATGGGCGGCCACGGCGCCCTGACTCTGTATCTGCGCCACCCAGGCCGCTACCGGTCCGTCTCGGCATTCGCACCCATCTCCAACCCGACCCGCTGCCCCTGGGGCCAGAAGGCCTTCAAGGGCTACCTGGGCCCGGCCGACCTCGAGATTACACCCGAGTCGGCATCCGACAGCACGATCCCCGCGGCGTGGAAGGAGCACGACGCCACCGAGCTGATCTCCAAGTGGAAGGGCGGCGACCTCAAGATGCTGGTCGATGTCGGCACGGGCGACAACTTTTATAAGCAAAAGCAGCTGCTGCCCGAGAACCTGGAGTCGGCCGTCAAGGCGGCGGGTCTCACAGGTCTGACTCTGCGCTACCAGAAGGACTACGACCACTCGTACTACTTTATCTCGTCGTTTGGCCAGGACCATGTCGACCATGCGGCCAAGTACCTGCTGGCATAAGAGAAGAGCGGAGCAGTTGCTGGATAGCTACTAGGCAGATACACGCATGAAAATGACATCAATGACATTACTGTACGAACCGAACAGAACCGAATGTACCTGAAATGAACTTGAGGATATCCGCTGGAATATATCCGCCCGTAAAATTGATACTATGGAAATAAACGTGGTAATAAAAGCAAAGTATATAACAAAGTGGAATAAAAAAAGTAGAAACGAGAAATGAGACGTAGATATAATCGAGAAATGCAAAACTCCAAACAAGATTATGAAGGAGAAGAACGCCGCCCACGGAAAGCAGACGAAGCCGTCGATGCGGCCGATGCCAGAGATGACAGCGAAGTGAACGAGGTCAGGGACATGGACTTGGAAAGCGATGGCGAGGACACAGCCATGCTGGGCCGCGACGAAGACGAAGACAGCCACGACGATGTTGAGGAACGCGGGAGAAGAAGATGGCTGCTCTCGTTGGCGACCCAATTGTACTGCTGTCCTCCACTAACACCCAGGACCGGCATCGGGAAAAGCAGAGACCGCACCTAGCTGGCCTGCTTCTCGCCGACAACGACACCTGGTGGCAGACCGCCCGTAATGGGTGTGATCGCCCGGCCTCCACCACCACCGCCACCTCCTCCACCGTTGTTACCAGCCGATGCGGCCGTCAACACAGGTGCCGGTTGCAGGAACCCTTCACGCTCGAGCTTGGTACGCATCTCCGCTTCGGCCTCGCGCCGGATCCGTGCAAAGGCCAGCATCTCGAACCGACTCAGCCCCCGCCACCAGTGCTGTCCAGCCTCGTGCTCGGCTAGTCTTTCGAGCAGCTCGGTGGTCTTGGTGCGCACGTCGCGGTCCTTGTGGAAGAGGCCGAGGGCTACATAGAACAAGCCGCCGTGCGCCTCGGGTGCGACGGACAACAACAGGCAAATCTCATCGTACGAGTGCACGGTGCGAGCAAACGTCAAGAAGATGTCGCGGCTCTGCGCTGGCGTCAAGCGCTGGGTCCGCAGACGGTCGTGCATGTGGTGAAGGTCCAGTCCCTTGAGCGGCCGGATGGTGTAGAGCTGCGCGACGTCCTTGATATAACTCAAATAACTGCGAGAGACACGCCAGCCCTCGACACGCGTGGCGTTGCCGGCAAGCTCGCGCTGCTTGGCATTGTCGTCGGCCCACACATAACCGTGGCCGTTGGCGGCTGAGACGGCAGTGGGTGGTGAGGACATGGTCGGGGTGCCGGTGGTGGTGGTTGTGGGCGAGATGGCCAGGTTGTCAAAGTCGGCGAGGTTGCTGTTGCTACCGTTGGGATCGTTGGGTGCTCCAGAATTGCTGCCACCGCTGCCCATGTGCAGGACACTGGCACCGTAGACGCTTTCTTCAAAGGCCGAGGCAATGCGGGTAAACTTGACGACCCAGTCGCGCCACTTGGCCCGGATGACACGCTCGCCCAGCCTTGCCTGCACGCTCTTGAGAATATCGGCCATGAAGGCATTGTCGCCCGTTAGGTCGCTATTGGCGGAGCTGACGCTGGCCGTAGTCGCTGTGCTGACGAGGCTGGCGCACGAGGGGTGCTGCTGCTTGAAGAATAACAGGCCCTCGGTGACGGGTGCCTCCTCTATGCGGCTACTGATCTTCATGCGACCAGACGGCAGGTCGCAGAGCAAGTCCCACCACTCTGGGTGCAGCTCGAATGTCGGGTTGGTGACACCGGCAATGAAGCCCGGGACCAGCAAGAGGTCATCAATCTTGGTTAGATCTGTGTAGGGGAAGGCATGCCGTGTGAAGCCGCGCAGAATACCGCCCGACGCCAGCGCGCAAGCCGCCAGAACAGCTTCGGCCACCTCGCCGGACGGCATGTTGTGGCCCAAGAAGATGATGCGCTTTTGTGTCAACAGCGCATTGACTAGTACAATTATGGGGTGCGTGTGCGGGCCGTTGGTCGTCAAGTGTGCGTGCAGCGGGAACGCTTGTGGTGATTTGGCGTGGGTGTCGGAGAAGTTCTGGATCAGCTTGATCAGGGAGAAATCGCCGACCGTCTCTGGCATGACGGCTACGGGGACCTTGATGGGGATGGGGATGCCCTTGTAAAACACCTTGCTTTCAAACTCGTGGGTATCGCGAGGTACTGAGTAGGCAGCGGCCTGGCCCTCAAAATGCGCTTTTGTACCGGCACGCAGGATACCGGCTGGTTTGGGCGGGCTGCGGCTGGCGTCAAAGGGCTGGTCGCTGACACCGTCACCGCTTTCTTCGGCAATGCGCATCTGTATCATCTTTTCAAACTTTTCGACAAACAGGTCCTTGTTGTCACTGGCCTGCAAGAGATGACGTTCCAACAAGCTGAGGCGGGGCATTAGGGACAGATCCATGGCGTTAACGGCATCGTACAGCATGGACAAAGTCTCGACAACGGGCGACTTGAAGTACTCCTCGAGCGCAAGCAACAGCAACGGCTTGTATATGTGTAGGAAAGGGTGTCGTGTGCAGATGGCCATGGACTTAACGACAGCACCACGTCGTTTTGTCTTGTCCTGCTTGGTGTTGACCAGGTTCAAGACATAAATCAGCGGTGCACCCTCACCGCCTTCAGGCTCGCTGTCCGTAGACATGCCGTCGTCCCAGTCGTCGTCATCTTCGTCTTCATCGTCATCATCGAGGCCCGCGCCGGCCCCTTTGTCTTCGTCTTCGTACGGGAGCCCCGCAGCCTTTGCGCGCTTCCGTTGTCGTCTCCGCTTGCGCTCTTCCTTGGCCAGCTGCTCTTGCTCCTCCTCTTCTTGCGTGACGTCCTTGTGCAAGAAGAACATGGTCCAGTCCTGGTTGCGCAGATGTGTTTGATCCGGCAACATGAGCTCGGCCAGCATGTGCTCGTCGCCTGTAATGGCAACGGGGTATTGGTGTTCCATGATGGGGCCCTTGTCGACGTCAAAGGACGCCACTAGAATATACTCGACATGGTTCTCAGCCGCTGCACCGCGCGGGTACTGTGAGCGCAGTCGTCGCTGTGGGTGTGCGTCAGGGTTGTTGTACCGCTGTCCCGCGACATGCGAGGACGTGACGGCGCCCACATGGCCGGACAGAGAGGAGTGTTGTGAGGAGGAGGCGTGGGTGCCGGACGAGGGGGCCTTGGTAGACTTGTTGCTCTGGTTCGAGGTGCGGTTGGTAGACGCCATCATGGCAGCAAAGTGGGCGCCGCCGGGCGGCAGGGCGGGCGAGTATTGTGCGGAGGAGGACGGGAGTGGCGGTTGTGGAGATAGCGAGGGACGTCGGCCGCCAGAGGCACTGGGGAGCAATGGCGAGGCGTCGGGGCCACCTCGTGGCGGGAAAGAAGAGAGCGAGGTGCGGCGGGGGGTTTGGCTTTTGACGTGGGCGAGAGGACTGCCGCCGCTGGTGGAGATGGAGCTGGTGCTGCCACTGACGCTGTCGTTTGTGCCGTGGCCGCGACGTTGTTTCGAAGAGCCAGCGGTCTGGGCCGTCGACATGGCTGCTGATTCGTCGCCGCGAGGGGGGGTCCCGTGATTATGGAGGAAGGACACGAGTCTGGGGCGGCCGGTGTAATGCAGCGTCCGCGGTACAGCGTGCGAGACACGCTCACAGAGTCACAGGCCAAATGTGTGGCTCGAATGCGCCGACTTCCCGCGTCGTTCCAAGGGTGGGTCGCAAGAAAAATGAGGGCTGTTCCGTCGCTAAAAAAAAGGACCAAAAAGGGGGGTATCGCGCCGCGCAGAAAAGTGAGAGCTTGTCGCAGAACAGGAGGCAATCGCCAAGGAACTACACGCTCGGAGGGCACCCTAAATGAGACCCTATCTGGCAGTATGTCTTAGATGGCCGGATAAGAAGGTTGCGAGAGTGCTCGGGTGCTCGACCAGACGGTGTGGGTAGTCGTACGACGAGCCGTGGGCGAAGAAGTGGGCGAGGTTGCAGTCGTCGCCGTACCGGCACGGCAGAGATGCAGGGTCGGCTTTACTTGTGAAGATGGTTGATAGAAGACCGCACAAGCTGATCACGAACCGAGAATCATCAATTGTGATCGAGAGTCGAGAAATGTCTCAGCGCAGACTAATGCGGAGAAGAGGAGAGAGAGGAGAGTGAGGAGGATGAAGAAGAAGATGTGAAGTGAGGACAGAACACAGGACGAGACATGCTCTGGCGGAAGACCGGACGCGCGCTTGTATCTCTGTGTATCTGTCTCTGTCTGTCGGTATCCGCTTCGAGTGGCACTTGTGTGAACTGGGCCAGAAAGTGAGCCGTGCCTCTGTTCGTATCTGTATGCCGTACCCCGTGCTCCTGACTCCGAATATTTGTGTGCTTTCGTCGGTGAGAAGTGCGTGCAGATAACCCCTCTCTACTGTGCTCGGGAGAAGGCGAAACAAGTCCGGTAGCTGGTCCGAGACCC
Organism: Sporothrix euskadiensis; assembly: GCA_019925375.1. Taxonomy (NCBI): domain Eukaryota; kingdom Fungi; phylum Ascomycota; class Sordariomycetes; order Ophiostomatales; family Ophiostomataceae; genus Sporothrix; species Sporothrix euskadiensis. The sequence goes on along the minus strand of JADHKQ010000010.1, from coordinate 8,282 downwards.
GGTGTCTGCTGTCCGTTGTAGCTTGTCGTTCGGACTCTGTATGCCGTGCTGTGTCGACTGTTCCTGTATGTCGAGGTCTTTTCGATATAAATTGGTCCTCTATTTCGAAATGCAGCCTTTCCCCCTCCCTTTCACCAGAAGCACCTTCGTCCCTTTCTCCTGAACCAATTCCTCCTAGCTCGATCTAGGGGCCAGTAACAACCACCACAAGGCGCCGCCGTGCTTGCTGTGGAGGGTCTGGAAAGTGGGCTTGGCGAATCCGAAACCAGGGCTGGGCCTTGCTTCTCAGAGATTGTGTCAAAAAAGGAGGCCCAGAAACGGGCAGAGAACAAAAAAGTGGCACCCCCTTTTCCCGCTCGCAGCGCTCCTGCCCAGTGAGAGCTTGTGAAAGAGTCAAAAACAGGAACAGGGGTCAAGCGGGCAGGAGCGCACGGACCAGTTGTACTTTAGCGCCAGTTTAAAGCCACAACGCCCGCCACAGACGGCTGCCAGTTTCTTATCTTATCGGGAAGGCGCTTGGTGGCCGGCCGTTGCTGGGCTGTTTGTTTACATTCTGCCCCTTTGCGACTTTCGTCACCGATGACACTCCATCTACGACAGTCAATCACCAAGACTGCAACGACGACGACGGTAAAGCCAACGATAACTCAGCGGCATACTTATACATAAGTGCGACCGGAATACGCGACATTAATTTTAGACGACTCTACGGCCCCGAGACCAGATACTCTAGTGCATCTTGACTCTTTCACGCGACAACAACATCCATTCCTCACATTCGACCGCCACAATCATGGTACGTTGATGATACTTCTGATTAAATCTGGTTTGAAGATACATCTTTGAATCCAAAGACAGTTTTCTTTTTATACTAACACCCCCAGGCCATGCCCGCTGGCTATAAGCCATCGCCACTTGGCTACGGCTCTCCGCGCAGCTCGCCCTTCCGCCGCCCAGAATCGCCCGTCTCGCCATCGCCGCTACGGCACACAACCCCGACAGCATCGCCCTTCAAGGGCTCCAACACACCTGGAGGAGACGACGGCCCACGAAATGGTCTTGGTCTCGTGACGACACCGACGCCCTCGTCCCGCTATGACGGACGCGGCAACTCGACGACACCCGTTCCGACCAACGGCGGTTGGACGCCTAGAAACCAGCAGCAGAACAACCATGGCCATGGCCCACAGCTCCAGCCCGCCGCCGATATTAGAAATACCGGCTCGTCTTCATTATCAGCCGGCAACGGCTCTGCCCTCTCCCAGCTCCAGCCCGCGCAGGTGCGCACGCTGCGCGAGGGTTTCCAGATTCTGGACCGCGACAGCGACGGCTCGGTCGGCAGAGAAGACGTGGCCGACATGCTGAACCAGCTGGGCTTGCCCTCGACGCCTGCGGATGTTTCCCAGTTCTTCCCAGCTGGCGCGCCACAGACCATGACCATGGGCACATTTTTGAACGCGCTGGCGTCGGCCCTCGCTGCGCTCTCACCAAGTGCTGAGCTGCTCTCGGCCCTCTCTGCTTTTGATGAGGACGACAGCGGTGAGATCGACGCTGCCGAGCTGCGGGATGCTCTGCTGCACACGGCACCCGAGCCTGGTGAGCCTCAGCTCACGGAGGGTGAGATCAACAGCGTGATGCAGGGCTTCATGGGCCGGCGGGCGTTTACGAACAAGAGCAGGCCTGGACCAGGGTTCGGCAAGCGCGGCGATGTGTTCAAGTACCAGGATCTCGTGCACTCGATTGCAGGCAGCGGCCAGGGTAGCGCTCCAGGCGAAGGCAACGAGGCGGCTGAGTGACCGCCACTTGTATCTGCTATTTCATGGTTATATGTTGGGACTCTTGGGTATATTGTTTTCGTGTTCTTTATTTTGTCATTTTATGGGACTGGGGAACGGAACACGGCAACATCGACAGCAATGCTATTTACATCTTGTTTGAGTGTATCACGGTAGTAGTTGAGTGACGTATTATTGTGCACTGTATATAGTTCTTTCCTACGTGCAATGTTTACACCGCTTCTCATTTGCTCGGAATATCGGAGAGTTGTGTCTGCAGTGTCGCTTGGTGGCCATTCGGCACTTCTCAGCCGAGCCGAAGGGCTGCACAATGTATCACTCCAACAATGAATGTATCGAAGTCTTGTATGAAATTAAAGGTTTACGTCTCGATGTTATATCAACATAATCAAGACTTATCAGGACAATGCGTCGCCAACTAATGACTGCCAGCCTTGTACCAGTTGTTGTTGACATTCCATTTTTGAAACTCTGGGACTGACAGCTTGTAATTAATAGCGTTTGGCGGTATGGCCGCCAAAGAGTCCCCTGTAAAACGGCGCGTTACAGGGGACTAAACTTTGGTGCACACCTCCACTGTCGAGACTGTTCAGTGCGATCGTCTTACAAGTACTCCACAACGAATTCTGAAGCTAACGCCCGCTTTTCGCACTCTGCCCCACCGAAGCTTCGAGAATCGTTCTTTCCCGTTGCCCCCAACACTGACGAATCCCGCGCTTGGTTCCCGCAGTACTACTCCGTAGTACTGGAACAAGCTCGCATACAACGATATGGCCCGTCCATCCACTGTGACCTTCCCTCTGCAACCACTACAAAAGTTAACAGCACACCCACAGCGCTTGCGGGACCGCTTACCTGGCAGGGCCGCCCGAGCCCGTTGCCGGCACCTACTGAGTAGTGGGAAACAAGTGCCCGCTGCGCAACGGCGCTAAACAGACTCGACAAGCATATGGGGTCTAAGCATTAATCTTTTCAAGAGTTCACTGCTTACTTTTTTTCCCAGAGTGTTGACAATCAAGAAGATCACAGTTGGATTTGGTGCTCACAAAGTGTGATGTGACAAGGTGACGGGAGAGGCAATTTCAAACTATGCAAGTCCATCTAGAATGTGCGACAAGACGGAGTCTGTTCCACGTGGGCGTCATTTTTTGTTAAGTTCTTGCAGGGCACTTTATTGTCTGCTCAGAAATGGGTGACAACCCCTAACCCTAGGGCGCTGAGACATTGTTGACTCTTGCTGATAGTGGCCGGCAAGTTCGTAAGACAACGGCTTCGGCGGAAATGACGGGCAGCAAGACCTTCAATATCAGTCCTTGAGTTTGGTATCTTACTTCTTTTTCAAACATCTGACGGCCGGTCTCTGGGAAGAAGCCGTGGATATATCTTTTCAAAAGGACGCATTGTCAACAGTTCATTGACTTGCAGGGCCACCTATTCAGGGTCTTGCTGGTCTGTGTTGATGCCAGTTGGCCACAGCTTTTTACGCAGTAATACAGTGTAGATAATAATACGAGACGAATTTCACTATTGAATTGAAACGTCCATCGTATCTACGGAGTACGAACGGAGCATCACTCCGCAGATGAGTGAATACTGAATTTGTCTGGTCATCTAGACACCTGGTCGTTTTGTCTTCCCCGTTTCTCGCCACGCCGCGTTCTCCGCATTTGTTGACTTGGCGACGCGTTTGACAAGTCGCTCTCTGCATCCTTACTCGTGGACCGTCAGGCGGCGGTTTTTCAACGCTCCCCGAACCTGTCAGTTCTAAACAGTAGTCAAAGTAAACAGAGGGCCACTCTCTTCAAGGCCCATTGGCCAGAGACTGCATCCTCTCTCCCGGAAACTGGGAACCATCACCATCCAACTGTCGTTCGCGCTCCTCATCCGAACGAGGGGAACAGTATCGTCCCAGTGGACTCGCCTGCAACCCTGGGGCCGTCTCTTTGGAGAACTCGCTTTTCTTCTTCTTTTGTCAGTGTGAATGTAGCATTGTTTTTATTCTGCCCCGTTCTCTACTTTCCCCTCGTTGCCCCCTGCACAGACCGTTCCCTGCCGCCTGTACCGGTGACCTGCGCCACCGCTGGTAGACTGCAGGCCCCCACAGGTAGCAGTGACGGGTCCAATGGGCTTGTCACGAAGAGAGGAAGGAGAGGAGTGCGTGCATTCTCTTTGGCGGGTTGTTTTGCGTACTGAGTAGTAAAAAATTCCACAACAGCAGGAGCGAGTGGCTTGGCCTGAGCTTTGTTCCCTGAGCAGTGAGGAGCGGGCTGCTTTTGTCTCCTATATTTATTTTATTAATATTTTATTTTGGGAAACCCCGGCAGCAAAGGAAAGAGCAGTCAGTAGGCAGACTCGGCAGACCAAAGTAAAAGGGAAAGAACGCCCTGAACAGACAGAACCCACGAGAAGACATATTCACCTTTTTTGGCCTTTGCACAAAAGCCGGACACATTCAGCTTCACCCAGTCAGACACACGAATCAAACAAGACAGAAAGCCGACAGGCAGCCCAAACATAGAGAAACCCGCCTGCCAACGAGGCTGCGCCATGCACTTTGGCCCGGCCACGCCAGCTTGACCCATCCAACGAAAGGCGCCTTAAAAATTGTCACTCTCCCCAAACGACTTTCTCCCTCCTTATTTTCTTGGAGTTTTTCTTCTCTCGATCTGCTCGACCGACTTGACCAGAGTACCGCCCGACAGTTTGCCAGCTGACCGTTCTCGACACCTCCTTTCGAATCGATCCCTTTCGAAACCCCATTCTCCAAACTGCTCGCCGAATCTACGACCGTTGGAACCCAACCAGCGAGTAAACAAACATTCCAGTTTCGACCCCGAAAAATCTACGAGAAATCAGAATCCAGGAAAAGACAGGACGAGAATAAGACGAGGCTACAATACAGACCAGAAAGGTCTTATCGCCCCTTTTACTGCTTCGGAGACTTTGCGGCTGTCGAACATCAGCGTCGTCGAGCTGCCAAAAGAACCGAAAGCCAAAAAGTCAAAGTCGCCAACGGTTGCCAAAAGTCGGGACTCGCAAGCTCCCGTTTTCATGTGGCACTACTGGCAGCCCGCCAACGGATAGCTACAGCGACTGCAGATACACACTACGAAGTACGAGAGCCACCAGCCCTTGGAGGGAAACCCGGTTTACTGCATTTTTTTCCCTTCAACGCTCTTTCCGCCGATTTTTCTTCTACCTACCCGACGCCAGGCTGTCCGCGGCAGGAGCGACTGCAAGGCCAAAAAGTTTAGTGCAGTCCCCCCGATTATTCATAGCGCCGAAAAACGCACCAGTCGCAATTGCGCACAGCGAATAGGCTGCTGGAGAGATCGCTTTCCGCCCGCTATCTCTCAGTGCAAGAGAGACAGAAAGTGAGAGAAGCAGGGACAAGGGACTAGGAACTAGGGACTAGGGAAAACCAGGCAAAAAAGCCCCCCCCTCAAAATCGACAGCCGCTTCAATGAAGTTTTTCAACAAAAAACCTTCGCGAAAACCCACCGCCAACGCTTCAGCTGGTGCACCACCCTACGACGAGAACGACGACGACTACCTCCCGTCGCCGGCACAATCAGAACCAGTTTCTCCTGCAAGCCGTTCGCCCACCAAGCAATTTGCTACCACGGCATCGCCCTCCAAAGCATCGCCCACCAAAATCTCAGCCTCAACTGCCTCGCCCTCCCTCTTTCCGGCCTCTTCGACGGGCACCTCCGGCTCTGCACGGTCTTCACCCACCAAGCACCGGTCTACGTCCCCGTCCGCGCAGCAGCCATACACGGGCTCCCCTGCTGCGTCCCCTCGACCAAAGAAGTCTGCCTCGTCGTCTTCGTCGTCCTCGCGGCATCATACTTCGTCCTCGTCAGCACGGCACCGTTACGACCGTGACAGAGAAGCTGCTGAACCCGGCTCGCCACTGACCTCGTCTTCCTCCGCCAACAACGTCGGATCTTCGTCTTTCTCGTCGTCTCGCCGGCGAAAGATCGACCCCAACACCCACCCTCTCAACCTCCCACCAGAGGAGCGCAAGCGCCTCTCCCTTCTTGCCGCCATGTCCAACCGCACGTCCATGGATACCGACCGCGAGACGCCCGGCGTCACGTCCGGTGCCGCCAGCCCCTCTTCTCCTAAACCCACTCAGAGTTCACAGTCGTCTCAGAAACGCTCCCAATCACCACCCCAGCCTACATCCTCGACGGCCAATGCACAGTCTTCCGGGGCCACGTCGCCGCCTGCAGCAGCAAGCAATGGCACTGTCCCCGTGAACGGCGCCGCCAATGGCGATGTGCCTGTGCCCCCGCCGCACAAGACACCTGCCCCGACAGCTGAGGAGGAGGCTGAGGCGTTTAAGAACCTGGGCAACAAGTACTTCAAGGAGAAGAGCTACATGGCGGCCATTGGCGAATACACAAAGGGTGTGTATATTTGTCCCTCCTTTGTGATATCTTTTTTTTTATCCCATCTGTTTGTCACCAACACTAACAAAAACAGCCGTCAACTTGGTACCACAGTCTGCCACCTACCTGAGCAATCGTGCTGCAGCATACATGTCTGCGGGCAACTACTCGTCGGCCCTGGAAGACTGCCTGCGCGCCACCGACATTGACCCCCAGAACCCCAAGACTTTGCTGCGCCTTGCCCGCATCTACACCAGCCTCGGTCAGCCCGAGGATGCCATCCTCACCTTTGGCCGCATCCAGCCGCCACCATCGGCCAAGGATATGGCTGCCGCCAAGGAGATGCTGCAGCACGTCAATGCGGCACGTGACGCCCTCGATAACGGCACTACGGGCTCCATGGTGCTGCACGCTCTTGACATGGCCAGCCGCCTGCTCGGTCCCAGCGCTGTGCAGCCCCGCAAGTGGCAGCTGATGCGCGGTGACGCCTACCTGAAGATGGGCGGCGAGAACAACATTGGCGAGGCCGCCAACATTGCCATTTCGTTGCTCCGCTACAACAACAAGGACCCCGAGGCCATTATCCTGCGTGGCCGTGCTCTCTACTCGCAGGGCGACAACACCCAGGCCGAGCGCCACTTCCGCCGCGCCATTGACCTGGACCCGGACGCACGGGACGCCATTAAGTGGCTGCGTATTGTGCAGAAGCTCGACCGCATGAAGGAGGAGGGTAACAAGGAGTACAAGGCGGGCCGCTGGCAGGCGGCCATTGATAAGTACACCGAGGCCCTCAGCATCGACCCCTCCAACCGCGGCATCAACTCCAAGCTGCTGCAGAACCGTGCCCTCTGCCGCCTTAAGCTCAAGGAGTACGACGAGGCTATTTCGGACTGTGACGCAGCTATTGCCCTCGACCCCTCCTACTCCAAGGCCCGCCGTACCAAGGCCAATGCCTATGGCCTGGCTGAGCGCTGGGAGGATGCCGTGCGCGAATGGAAGGCTCTGGCCGAGCGTGAACCCGAGGATCGTACTGTGCTCAAGGAAGTCAAGCGTGCCGAGCTCGAGCTCAAGAAGAGCCAGCGCAAGGACTACTACAAGATTCTTGGCGTCACCAAGGACGCCGACGAGAAGGAAATCAAGAAGGCATACCGGAAACTTGCCGTCGTCCACCACCCGGACAAGAACCCTGGCGACGAGAACGCCGAGGCCCGCTTCAAGGACATTGGCGAAGCCTACGAGACCTTGAGCGACTCGCAGAAGCGCGCGCGCTACGACAGCGGCGAGGACCTTGCTGACCCTTCAGACATGTTTGGTGGCGGCGGCGGCATGCACGGCGGCATCGATCCTGAGATTCTGTTCAGCATGATGGGTGGCCAGGGCGGTGGTGGATTCGGTGGCGGCGGCTTCGGCGGCGGCGGCTTCCCCGGTGGTGGTGGTGGTGGCTTCCACTTCAACCAGGGCGGCGGAGGCGGCCGTCAGCGTGGCTTCCCCGGCGGCTTCCAGTTCCAGTGACAACCCGCAAGGGAAGGAGAGGAAGATGATGAGGACGAAGAGTACGAGAGCCACTACGGGGACGACGAAGAGGACGGCAGCGAGGACGGCGACGACTACGCCAAGAACTACAAAGAAAGAGACTACGGATGGAGCGCCGCTGCGGCCGCGTCTCGGACGACAGCACGCCACGACCGACTGCTTGCCTTGGTGCAGCGTGTCGGCATCTTTGTGTTGGCCGCTCTTGTCCTCCTACCACCGGTCTTGGTTGCTATGCTGGCCGTCCTGGCCGGCTTGGTCTACCTTATTCTGCAGCGTGTCCGGCCGCAGCTTCTGGCGCGCATGTAGTAACCTACTCTGCTCGTCTCCTCGAAAATCAATCAATCCTCTCGTCACGTCCTCTGGGTGGCCGGTTTTTTTTTTGTGTGTTTGCTTGCTGTTTTATTGTTGAGAGAGGTTCCTCTTCTTCCCTTTACCGGAAGGTTACTTTATTCTCATCTCCGCTGGTAAGCTTTCTGCTTCCGGTGGAACTTTTTTCACCTTTTTTCACTTTTTTTATTTCTTCTTCCATTTTCTTGCTTGTAATTCTCCTTCCCCCCCC